>JAQQTO010000062.1:2400000-3000000 GCA_029884595.1 Ormosia semicastrata
TTCTAATTCATCAAGAAAAATACAAGAAGGATCTTCTGAAAAGATTCAACATGGACTCAACCAAACCCATGAGCACACCCACACACCTATCTCAAGTTTTGGACAATGATAAGAATAAAGAAATGTAAACCAATTAGCGATAAACTTTAAAGAGGTATGGTTGGATCTCTTCTGTACCTCACTGCTAGTAGACCTGACATTCAATTTAGTGTATGTATGTGTGCTAGATTCCAAGCAAATCCTAAAGAATTATATCTTAAAGCTATTAAGAGGATCTTTAGATATTTACTTGGAACCCCTAACTTGGGTTTATAGTTTAAGAAAGGTTCAACTTTTGATTTAGTAGGATATTGTGATGCTGATTTTGATGAAGATCATGTGGAAAGAAAAAGTAAGCCTAAGCATAGGATGGTGCCTATTGCCTAGGACAACTCATAGTGTACTTGCCATAGGAGCTTTGAAGATCTAGTTGGCTTAGTAGACTTCTATGCAGAAGCAATCCCCATAAGGTACTCAGACGTTGAAAAAATGGACTATATGAGAATTACAAGATCAAAGGCATCTTGAGATCACACATCTACTTAGGGAGTAAAAACCAAATGCATTAAACATTCTAATTATGCCTAAGAACCACATTTATGCTAAGTAGACCCTAATGACTTTGTGTCTACTTTTGTTAGAGGCCACAAATGTGGTGGTGAAGAAACAACATGTGTCCAAATAGGCACCTTAATGGGAAGGACCCTACATTATGCAAGAAGTCCACCCCAACAGATATTGTGTCCTAGAGAATCTGAAAACCAAAAAGAGGGTATGCCTTTTAATTTGAAATATATTAAGTGTTAACCATGAACTATATATGTAAGCTGCAAAATGATATGCATGAATACAATATGTTTTGACCAACATTTTGTCATGACCTGCTTAGACTATTAGTTTGATATAAACTATCTTGACCATTATCTTGTTACGGTTTACTTCAGTTATCATTGTGAATAAATCTCAACTAATATCCTAGCTACATCAGGCTTAGGTTTAATCAAGTCAGAAACACCTAAGTGCACTCAGGCCTAGTGATATGAACTAATATCCTAGGCACACATTAGGCTTAGGTTTGTTCAAAGTAAGAACACCTAAGTACCCTCAACTTATTAGTTGCATCTTATTATCATGAATTTTTTCAAGAAAAATATCATGATAAGTTATTATAAGCTATTATTTTCCTATGAAAAAGAGCTAAAAAAAGGTATAGCAAAAAAAACTCACAAATGGTGGGTTGAGGTGGTAAGTAATCTTGACCCCCTAGGACGAGAACGCGAGTTCAAATCCTAGGGAAGCAACTTTTATGGAGAGATTGCATAACCTTCATACTCCTATAGGGCAACTAAGATTAGTCTCATGGGCGGTTCAAATGGGTTGAACTTATGGGGATATTTCATGGTCTAAAAAATAAACAAACAAACGTAAAAAAAAATTGTTCTACCATTACATAAATTTGTTACCAAGTGGTTTCAAACTTAAGATAGGGGTGAATTGAGTTTGTAAAAGATTTTCGCACACTTTTCAAAAACACTTGCCTTTCAATCTTTGTTGAAGCTACTAATTATTAGAAATGAAAAGATAGATGAGGATGAACACTTTTCATATCAAGAAAACAGCAAATAAGTAAAGTATTCAAGAAAGCATATAGCAAAGAAAGCACAAATATAAAAGTGATAGGGTAACGAGAAGCAAACTCCAAGATTTATACTTGTTCAGCCACTCCTTATGACCTACGTCCAGTTCTCAAGTGATATACTCGAGATTTTTCACAAATTTTCAAGTTTCAATAGGTGCTTACAACCTTCACAACAAAGAGCACCCACAACACTCTTATGATACCTCACCTTCAGTGTTTGGGCCTCACAACAAGGGATACCTTACTCTTATATAATGAAATTCAGATGAAGAAAAGGAATAAAAACTCTCTTAAGAGTAAATGATACAAATTGAAGTCCAAGAGGTAGCAAGATGATCACATACTTAAGCTCAAAAATAGAGAAGTATGAATGAAGGCTATTATAATTCTCAATAAATGCTCAAGAATGTTTTTTAGAGTGATATTCAACTCTACTTGGGTTTCCAATGCTTTGTATTTAAAGCCCAAGTCATTAAAAAGCCGTTTGGAGTGAGTTGGTAGCATTTAATGTGAGCTACTAGTTATTATTATTGATTTTAAAAACCCATATAATCGATTATTTGAAGCCCATAATCAATTATTTGCGAGATAGTACAAAATAATATGTTTTGGGACACCAATAATCAATTATTGGTTACCCATAATCAATTATTGCTTTTAACAAAAGAGGTGTGAAATAGCCTTTTTAACTCAATAATCGATTATTGTTGTGCAATAATCGATTATTGCTTGAAAGATTAAAAAACTTAGCATTCTGACTTTTGATAATCAATTATGGTTATCCCTATAATCGATTATTGGCTTATAACCCATAACAAGGCATTCTACTGAGCCTAGATAATCGATTATGGCAAGCTCATAATTGATTATTTGGCATCTAACAACAATAAAAAAAAACTTAGCTAGTATAAGCCTAATGCTTCCAATTGTTCCAAAACACTTTCAAACACTTAAAGCCATTTTGCTTGATTCTAAAAGCATTTTTAACAACTTGAAAACACATTGATTCATGAAGTACTATCTTGAATTTTTGAAAAACGGATTTAGAGCTTATTGTAAACCTTTTTTTACCTTTACATGAGGTTTAAGTCTTATAACTAGTCTTGAAGGATCTTGGAATTGATCTTGCATTTATCTTCTTGTTTGTAATCATTAAAACCATTTTCAATTGGTAATTACAAAATTTGGATGAATAGATAATCCACTTTTTGAATTTTTATGTATTATGACTAATTTTCTATTATTATCTTAAATTTAAATTCTTTACATTAAAAAGCAAAATGTTAAAGTGATGAAAAGTTATCAGGATGAACATTTTTAATTATCAAGTTCCAAAATAATTTTAAAATTGATTATCTTCAATACTACTTCTATCTATTTATTGAATTAATTTTGTTATTAATTTTATACTTTTTACTTTGTTTACTTTAAAAGAAACAGTTTACCATCACACATTTTAATATGTGGTTTATATATATATATATAGTTAACGGAGTAAATTGATTGGGTAATTGATAAAATCTTAGGTGCCCATGGAGTAAGAGATTTCTTGCTCAATACCATTAAGTTGCAAATCAGGCATTAGAAATATAATTAAAATGATAATGATGACCCAAAAAATTAATGTGGCACATATTCAATGGTAAAGAATAAGAAAAGTGACATATATATATCATTCTTAACTTTTTTTTTTAAATTTAAATTTTCTTTTAATTTTGTTATGCATTATCTTCCTTTTTTATTTAAAATATTTTCCCCTTTTAATATTTTTTTAAAATTTTAACTAAAATTAAAAAAAAAATCCATACAACACAAGGAATACTTACTAATTTGCATGTAATATCTTATATTATTTGGCTAAAAGGTATGGTCAAAGTTCTCTTTAGCATCCCACAAGTTTTGCGGTGACATGTATTATGTTTATTGAAAAAGTTTCTCTAGAGTGATATTGTCTTTAAAGTGAGTAAATAAAGATGTATCAATCCTTAATTTAATCTAAAGTGCATTAGAATTCTAACCCACCAAAATTTAATAGTAAATATACCCTTATTTGTTCAATTTAAAGAAAAATTCACTTTATAAGAGTCTTATTCTTATTACTTACCCAACTTGCTAATCTCAAGCAACTATTATTATTCTAATTGAACCATTTTACACTTATTAATGCTTGAAAATCATGCGAAAATTAAGTTTAACATTGATGGAGTGATTATCTTTACGAGCTAAATTGCATTTTATGGTGAAATTTTTTATTAATGTAATAATTAATTGATTTCAATCATAGCTCCATCATATCCTTTAAATTCGAATTGACTATACAACTTAAAGTTTTCATTGATGCCATTTATTATGATAGGTCTTTCAAATTTCCTTTCAATTGAATCAGAAGTGGAGCATTAACGACATCTTTTCTTTACCAACAGATTTTGTAATATTGGTATTAGGTTTTGAATCCAGTGGGTTGTGAATAATTTTTTTGTTGGATCACTCTTTGGTTTGATTGCTAAAAATGAAACTAAAAATAAGTTCCAAGGAAATAACACAGGTTGATATCCAAAAAATTCCAACAAGCTTGAAAGAATGGCTCAAATGCACCTTTGGCACACCCTTATAATTTCTAAATATTATCCATAGGAGGTCTTTTACCATCCTCATATTTTTCATGGATCAAACTCTACTTTTTCACCATATGTTCCTCAAAGGGAATCTATTGGATCAGAATTATTACTATTGGGGAGTCCAATTTCACTTCCGTTTTCTCCTAGTTAGATTGGTCATACGTTCTTCAAAGGGAATATGTTGGATTAGAATTATTGCTCTTGGAGGTTAAATTTAGGATGAACATGCACAGTATCTTGATCTATTATGCCAAAACTGTTCTTTTCAATTTCCTCATCAATAAAGGCCCTATGGAATTTGGGCTCCAATTCCTCATATATGAAGCCTTTTGGGTGGTTCCAAGTTGTAGTGAGCACTATTGTCACAATAGCATGGATCTAATTCTTGTCGGAGAAGAGTATCCCACCGAGACTATTCTTTGTGGACACGAATTCGACCTGTAATTCCTCCTCTTTAAAGATCACAACCTCATCATTGTCATCATCATTAGTTGGCTGAGATGTTGTATATGAGGTCGCCTTGGCCGTCATCGTCAAAAAGGTGCACGCCATCATGAGACCGACAAGGGATCTAACAATGGTGCAGATGAGATCAGGAGCTAGACTGTAGCGCCTGATATGGAGTAACGAGCAGAGTGAGGCAAAACTTCAATCGGTAATGCGACAAAACGAGACCTAGACCAACAATGAGAAAATCAGTAGCAAGTTTCAATGATGCCTCTATGAGCCATGGGGATGGCAGCACAACAATAGTAGCACTAATGGGAGAGATCAACGACAAAGACAGTTGACTGCATTGAGATGTCGGCTAGGCACCAGCTGCTTAGCGGAGGGTTTGCACCCAAATGATGACGAAAACCCCTGAGTGTTTGAGCGATGGAGAGGGTTATCAGGAAAAGGAATTGGAGATTGTAATAGGCTAGAATCGCTTGGATCTAGAGAGGTTCTTGATCGGAGACAGGAACGTCATTGAACAAAAGAGCTGCACAAGGGATGTGGCGCTAGAACCTTACTAGACGCACCTTACCCTGGCATAGGCTCATAATGACTAAAGTTGGTAAATATTTATGATCACTTTTGATTTATTATTACAACTACTGTTTAAACATAACATTTACCTTGAAATTTTAAGAGATTAGATGAAGATTATTGATAATATTCAAGCTATTAAAATAATCATGTGTAATGTTTCATTTATTTTATGTAAGATCATTAACACTTGCAAAAATACAAATAAAACAATTAAGAGAAAAGGTGTACGTAAACGAGCTGGGTTAAGCTAAACACTTAAAATTTAAATTTGATTTGTGAAAAAATATATACTATTTAAGCTTGACTCATTTATTTAAATGATTCAAATTTAAAGTTGGGCTTGACTTATTAAAAAATATGAAGCTTGAGTTCGGTTTATTAGTTCGTTTAGAATTTGATTTTTTTTTCTTTATCAAATCTCTCCTTAAAATATTTTTTAAGTTTATTAAGTTAGTATCTAATAGAGATCTTTATGTTAGAAGATGAAGTAAAAATAAAAAAAAAAATAAAAGATTTTTTAAAAATTAGAGTTAGACAAATAGTAGATAATAATAAAAATAATTCTTTTATAAAATTATAATTTAGTGGATAATAGCAATATATAATTTTTTTATCTATACCTATTTTTATATATAATTATGGTTTTTTTAATAATTGAATATGTACATACACACAAGTTTTTAATGTTAAGTTTATAAAACTTAAGTTTATTTATTTTGTTAAGCAAACGAATTTGATAGAATATTTAATAAATTAAGATCGAATAGTTCATGAATAGCACCATTAGTTAAAAGTATCATAAATCTCAAAACACTAGTAAAAAAGCATTCAGACGAAACAACCAAAAGTCTCATAAATCTAACAACACGTTGGTGTAAGTAGAATAAATTCAAGTCTATTAAATGTGATTCTAACTTTAATATTAGAATTCATATGTATAGTGGGATTAATAATGCCATTGAAAAAAAGTTACTGTTTAAACAATCTATTATACGTTAAAAATTAGTCTTTCATTTATTAAAGGATAATACTTTTGATAAAAAAGTGTGTAAATATAAGTATGTTCAAGAAAAATGTTCATCTTATATTTTAAAAAAAGGTGTAAGTATTATTTATATTTTTTTTTAAAAATATAATTGAGTGAAAAAAAAGTGATAAAAAAATATATAATAAATAATATTAAATAAAATAAAAAAAAAAATATACATTATTTGATGTAAAAATATAAAAGTTGTATATTCAAACATAGCACTGTAACAGTCTATCTCCCTCCTTCTCTCTGTGCATTTTCCCGCCCAAATGGCCAAATCTCCCGTCCATTCACACCTCTCTCTCTGCTTCCTGCTTCAACCAAACCAACCAACCAAACCATTTCTCTTGGCAAGAAATCCAAGAATCACAGAAGAAAACAAACCTTCATTTCCCAATTCCCAATTCATCTCACTCTCCCATCCCATGGAAGAAATCCCCACATTACTTCCTCTCCTCTCCCTCCTCACTCTCCTCCTCCTCTTTTTCCCCACCACCACCACCCAAGCATCATCCCCTGAGCCCCTATTTGCCGCCGCCACGCAAACCCTCACCAACTCTGGCTTCCTCTCCATGGCCCTCACCCTACGCCTCGCCTCCACCGCCCTCCGCCTCCCCTCCTCCCCAACCACCGCTGCCACGATCTTTGTCCCCTCCGACGCCGCCTTCCGCCACTTCGGTCCACTCCCCTCTCCTTCCTCCAATACCACATCCTCCCCTCCAGGCTGCCCCTCCAACACCTCACCACTCTCCCCCCTGGCACCCCCATACCCACCCTCCTTCCCAATTCCTCACTCACAGTCACCGCATCCTCTCTTTCCCCTCCCCAGTTATCCCTAAACGACGTCGTCATCGCCAGCTCCGCTATTTTAGACGACGGCTCCCTCCTCATGCTCGCCATCAACGATTTCTTCAACTCCTCTTCGCTTCTCGTTCCCGAAATCGTTCCCTCTAATAAAGAACCTTTTGCCGCGGTTTCCGATGTTTTGAAATCCAAGGGTTTTTCTATAATGGCGTCTTTTCTCGAGGCTCAGTTGGCGAATGAGTTCACCGAAGGAACCAAGTTCACGGTCTTTGCACCGATCGACGAGGCGGTTGTAAAGAGCGAGAGGAACGTCAGCGATTACTCGGCGATTTTCCGGAAGCACGTTCTTCCGAGGTTGATTCTGTGGCGGGATTTGATTAGCCTTCGAGGTGAGACTCTGTTGCCGACTTTCTCCGATGGATTCGTGATCAGAGTAACCGTTGCGGCTCGCGTTCGCTTGCTGAATGGCGTGCCAGTTGCATTTCCGGACATGTATCGCGGCGATCTCGTCATCGTTCATGGCCTTGATGGCTTGCTTGATAACAGCACAGTGTAAGCATGTTACAGTGTTAGACTTAGATTGGTATGTTGCATATGCGAGTCCTAAATGAAACTGTATATGATGCATTTTGTGTAGGGGTATTAGAAAATTTTATACAATTCTGCCGGAGACAATTGCAATTGTATATGCACTGTCTATTGTCTCATGAATAGCACTAACATTAATGGAATTGAAAATGCATTATGCAATGGTCTGAGAATATTTGAGTCTGTTGTACATTTCTACTGAGACAAATGTTTGAAGTTGAACAGCATGTCTGAATATGCACAATCATTAAGAATAGCATTAGGAGTAAGTTGAGGTCACTAAAACTATAGAAGAAGCTACACAAATGATGATGGAATAAAGACAACAGTTTGCAATATGCATTTTCCAAAATCTTCCCTATATAGGACGTGGTGATGTGCTTCAGTCGCCTTTATGTGTCAGTATCTTCGCTTTGGATTACCCAAATAGACTTCACCAGATAAAGGTTGTTTAGTGTAACTGGTACTGGCTTCATCAACCCTGGCATCCCCAGAGAAGCTAGCTTTTGCAAGCTCCCTTAACATCTTCAGCTCGTTTTTAAGCCCAGTCTTGTGGCCCTTTAGCCATTTACCTTCCACTTCTATATGCACATTGGCTGCTGTCTATGAGGTTGTAGGATCTCTTCTTTCGATAACATTGGGGCTGGGTGTACCAGGACTTAGCACAGGGACTACAGTAGCGGTCATGGCGCTAATTGGATCCATATATCCTGTTCGATTTCTTCTTTCAAATAATTCTGTTCCTGAACATATAGGATTAACTGAAAGCAGGTTTGTTTCTGGCTGCGAGAATGTGGATATCACACTAAACCAATGCTTCCTCGGAAGGAAAGGCAGGATAAGTCCCTTGGCAGCAAACTTCAATCCATGCCTTAAAGAATTATTCTGAGGCTGTGAGAGTATTAATAGCGACTTTACCATAGCATACCATTGATTGATAAGCTGAGCAATGAAGGTAAACAAAAGAAGAACCAGCATTACCAATTCCCAAGTTTTGTCTTCAACTGAGTTCGAGCCACTCTGAATGATAAATATACCAAACACACCTGCCTCACACGAGAGAAACACTTTCCACTACCTGGACGCCCCTGCTGATGTATGGTTTGATGATAAATAGATAAATGAACTGTATTAGTGTAATTATCAATGCAAAAAGGCTTTTACTTGATTTTTCTGATGGGTAAGCTACAGATATTATTCCCAAACCAACTCTTCTTAATAAGTCAAGGATGATATACAATGCTCTCACGCAGCCCAACACCCTCTTGAGCATGGGAATTTTGTTTTCCTTGTTGCTGTCCTCTGAGCTGACTGCCTTCATTCTTCCGATCCCACTTTGGCCACTTTCAGTCCACTTGGTTATGGTATTTGGTTCATTTTGATCACCTGAAACAAGCACCGGAGAACCCTTCCAATCATCAAGGAGAATACCAAAGCGTGAGAGGAAAGAAGATGGTAGCGTGTCCCTGTAAAACCACTTTCCAGTTGTAGGCCTTCCAACAAAAAAGAACCATAACTGCATGTACCATTCTTCTTCATTAGTTACTTGCTTGAATTCTTTATACTGGGCAAAACTTCCAGAGGAGATTGCAATAATAAGAAATAGGGATACTGATAAGACAAATGTTGCAGGGATTGCTAGCAACAACACCCCAGTAATAATTCCCCCTGTTGTGCCACCTGCATATAAATGTAATCTTAAAGGCTGAAAAAAGTTTACACATGAATTTAGTCTTAAATCATCGGTTTGTGAAATCCTGTAAATATAGATAATTGAAATTAGACAGTGTAAAAGCAGTCTCTTACCTTTTATTACAAATGTTGATGACTGAGAAAGACAAGGTAGCATGAGAATCAGAAGAAAGAGCTCAAACCTAGGAACTGATAAACTGCCTTGAGGTGGTTTCCCTGTCCTCCGTCTTAGGAAGAATATCATGAAAACGTGAACTAAAAGTAAACAGCCTCCTCCCATAGCAAGCCAGAACAAGTTCATCTCCATGTCCTGCCACCTGTTGATAAAACAGCTTCTCAAATGTTCTTAATCATGCAAAATCAGAAACTCCTTTATTCCTGTCACTGATTAACATAATAAATTGGAAGTCCTGTGCAAGTGACCATGTTTGGCGTGTGATTGACTGTTTGGAGTCCAATGTTTAAATATAAAGATTATTGTAAAGTTACCCTTTGTAATTCTCCATTCCTCTGATGACATTGCTAGCAGACATTGGTTCTCCTCTCTACAAGGCAAATAATTCAGCTGTAAACCAGTGTCATTCATGTACAGCTTTTAAACATGAAATTAAACTCACCAAGAAATAACTGAAATATTCGATGGAACTGAGAGGTAGACCATAAAATATATTTGTCATACTTATATTGTACTGATTATGAAGCCAACCAGATTTGGTGGTCATGTCAGCTGGAAATGGTAGTTTGTGTTGAATAAAAGAAGAGCTCATTATGTCAGTTTGCTGGTGATCTCTGTAATAAGAATATCTCCTACAGGCAAGCCATTAGTTCTCCTCACAAGGTTCTCTTTTTCCAAGATTGAAGACGAAGTGTCAAAATCTTTCCAGGGAAGCTTGTGACGAGGTTGTTACCAATTGGTCTCAATACTCAAGAGGGGGGTGAATTGAGTATGAAAAATAAGTTTGCAAATCTTTCGCAAATCGTTTGATAAACAATTTTCGTTGAAGCTAATTGATGATTGAATATAAGAGATAAACACTTTTACTTATAAATGCAATAGCTAAAGGGACCAATATTCAAGCAATTCAATAAAACAGTACTCAATGTAAAGAGAAGGGTTTAGAGAAAACAAATACAATGATTTATCTTGGTTCAATCACCAATCCACTTGTGATCTACGTCCAGTCCTCAAGCAACCGCTAGAGATTTTTCACTATTTCTTCAAGTTTCAATAGGTGTTTAATAACCTTTACAACCTTGAGCACTCAACACTTTGGTATACCTTACCCTTGGAGCTTGAGTTTCTTCAACTAAGGGATACCTCACCCTTTACACTTTTGGAGGGATGCCTTACCCTCTTTACAAAGCAATATAAATTGATTGAATGAAGCTTTCACTAGAGTAGATGATTACAAATTGAAACTCTAATATGCTCTCAAAGATTAACCCACGTTTTTCACAAAAACAGAGCAAGAATGGATTTGAGGATTGAATCACGTTTTGAAGTATTGATAATCAGTTTTTGGTTCAAGGTCAACCTCTAATGAAGACCCAACATTGGTATTTATAAGTTTTGCAATAAATGGAGCCGTTGGAGGGTTTTAGCCAAGCATTAAATGCATTTAATATAGCCGTTGGACATTGTCAGGATGCGTGTAATCGATTACACAACAAATGTAATCGATTACATTGTTATTCCAACGTGTTCTTGGCTTTCTGGACTCTGTGTAATCGATAATATTATTGATGTAATCAATTACATGGCTTCTGATTTGCTTGTAATCGATTACAATATCCATGTAATCGATTACATGGCTTCTGTCTTGCTGTGTAATCGATTACAATATTTATGTAATCGATTACATGACTCTTTGAATGTGTTCTTGCCTTTCTGGGCTTATTGTAATCGATTACATTATCGGTGTAATCGATTACATGGCCTCTGACTTGCTTGTAATCGATTACATTGCTCATGTAATCGATTACAATACCTCTGTTTGCAGTGTAATCGATTACAAACATCATGTAATCGATTACATTGGCCTTTGAACACATTTTTCAAGTCCAATAAAGCTTGTAAGTCATTTCTAACACCTCAAGACATTTGATTAAACATAAATTCTTTTATGAGTGTTATATTTAAGATTGAAACTCAAGTTTCTTGAAAAACATGTTTAGCTTTGAATTTTCCCACTTATTTTGAAATGATATATTGAAAAATCATTTGAGAAATCTTGAGAGCATTTAACATTAATGTTCTAAGTCTTATAACTAAATAAACCTCTTGACTTCTTTCTTTGATCTTGATCTTTTCTTTTGTACTTGATCTTCACTTTTGCACTTGATCTTCACTTTTGCCTTTGTTATCATCAAAAACCATTTGACATGCTTTAGGGACATAAGCATTCACATTCTCTCCCTTTTTGATGATGACAAACTGATCATAGGAAAAAGAAAGAGTTTTTGCATTTGTATATAATAGATATTTAGGCGCAATGCTCCCCTGGAGTTTATGCATGATATTGAGTTAGGTTTTTCATGTTGAAAAGCTTAAGAGCTCAAAAGCTCAATAACTCTCCCGTACACATGCAACCTTAATTAGATTTCATTTTTCATTTCATTTTTCACTATTCTCCCCCCCGTTGGCATTATAAAAAAGACATAAGCATTTAAAAAAATGGACAGCATTTCAGCTATATTTCATGATTTCCCAAGTATTGCCAAAACAAGAAATCCAACGAGAATATTCAATTCAACCAATATTCAAAAAGCCAAACATTCAGAGAATATAATCAAAACTGATTCAAGTTCATATATCATTAAAAAAACATGTACAATGTAACTTATCATAACCAGTATAGCCAATAACCAAAAACACCAAAAACGTATACCAATGTTATATAACTGAGCTAACAAGAAAAAATACAATGTAGTCATAAGCAAATAACAATGAGAAACATCAGGGCAATGGGCCATGATCACTATTAGTAGCCTCGTTGCCATTGTTTGGATCCGCAGCAATGTCTCCTAGATCAACGTTATCATCGTCGGGCTTAAGATCGTCCTCAGAGTCTAAGAGCTCCTCATTATCAGCAGGGACGCCAGATGGACCAGCAAAGGATAGGGGAACGGGAGAGGCAGAGGATGTGGGAGGTGCAACAGCAGCACTCGGAGGAATATGAGGTCCACCCAAGAGGGATCGAATGGAGGCAAGCTCCTGATCTGAGTAGTCCATCCTCATCTCAAGGTGATCTATCTTCTGCTCAATGCGATTCATGTAACACCCTTTCTGGGGATGTCACATTTATGATGCAGAAAAATAAAAATAAATAAAATCCTTACCCAAGTTGTAAAACACTTGATACTTGAATAATATTTGTGGTATATATATATATATTTTTCTTTTCATAATTATAATATTAAATAAAATAACACGGAACACAAAATATAACAAACATAAACTCACCATAATATACATGTGATTCTTGTCTGAAGTATAAAATTAATTTACAACTATTAATATTTAATAGAAACAATAAAAGACAGTATACTACTCAAACATAACACCTAAGATATGAGCCCTCGTCATAAGACAAATTCCTTAGTTAGGAATGTCTTGACCGATAGAAATTCGACCCAAAAGTGTATCGAAGTTCTCTCTAGGGGTATAGTGAAACTCGTCCCACAACTCCCTAATAGGTAAAATGATCTCTACGAAAGCAACTGTATAACGTATAGTAACAACTCCATGTTGAGTCCTACTTACTGATAAAGTCACATTACCACTGTACTCTATGTGTCCTGTGTCCCAGTGGACATACCAAGCCTCAGCGCCTTCGAGAAATTGAAGTCTAAAGAAACCTAATTGATCTCGCCTTGCCGCCATTCTAGTCTTCGATGATATAAACATAAAGTAGAAAACAAAATAGAACAATACAATAAAGAGGTGAGACAATCAACATCATTACCCGCATGACAATTAAGAAAATGACAATACAAACAGATATTACAACGGCAAGCAGATATTACAATAACACATGCTATTACATCATATACAGTATAGCAATTTAATACATCATACATAATATAACAAAACAATATATATATATATATATTAAATAACATATATCATCATATCATACAATATATATTAAAACAATACATCATACAGTTTATCACAGAATATGGTAAACAGTAAAGTGCAGAGGATGCATAAACAGTAAAATGCAAATAATGCATGAACATAATAAACATTTAAAATGCAGATGATGAATGATACACATGTTGACTCGTTCCTATTCCATGGAGCTAAACACGGATATCTGAGGGAATGATCCGAATAGAAACTAATAATACTTTATGGCTGGCCAACCAAACTATTGCATTGTCCAATCTTTGTGTCTATAGCCCACAGTCCAAAACATCGTGTAGCAGTACACAGTCCAACATCGTGTACCACAGACATAGTACTTAATAGTCCCCTCAAGATCTCGATTAAGAATAGTGCTTGTCAAGATCATTAGTGTGTTGCCCGTTACCACGGCCCAGAGGTGCTACCACTGTCCATATATGGGATCCTCCGCACACTAATGCCTCCAAGTTCATAAATGAACCACACTATGCTTATCACACCAAACACGGTGTAATTCGCCTCGTCAATCAATCACCAATTATAACCTAAATTGGCACAACACTCTAAGTATGAGCTAAAATGACAAAAATACCCTTATTATCCAAATTTTACCATAATTATGAAAAATTACCAAAATGCCCTTAGTCACAAAATATCAAAGTATAGTACGTCCCACCTGACAGTACTACACCACAATATGTCCAAGTCCACCACTTTGGCCCGACAGCAAAACTTACAGTATCTTTCAATCGCGTAGGAATTTTATCGCGTTTTCACAATCTCGTTGTTTTCACAAACGTTTTTAAATCGCGTATATATATTTTGACATTTTTAAACATCGCAAAATCTTTTTAAATCATTTTCTCAATCGCGTAGGATTTTTAATTCATTTTCTTAACCGAATAGCTTATAATTATTATTTTCAATATGTGTAAAACTATATCTAGTATATTTAAAATACGTAGAGTATTTTTCTTGTGTTCTAAATATAGTATGGAATCTTTTCATTTTATGCGTCTGATTTTAATAAATTCTGGCAGCATTTTGTCTATAAAATCAGTATAAGGTATTTTTAACGTTTTCCTCTAAATATAGTTTTATTTTATTTTTACCCAATAATTTCACTTCGAAACTTACTAACGCGCTTCAAAATTTATGGAATGAGCTCTACGTTAGTATTTTTCAAACGTCTAATTTAATTCTTATTTAAACTAATTTCTGCTAAGTTAAAATTCTAAAACTGAATTTATTCCTTTTATTTTCTCAATGATTCATTGGAATCAATTTATGTTGTAAAATGATCACCTAACCTATCTTAGTAAATAAAATGGCATGTTGGCCAAATCAAAATAAAATGGCATTTAATTATACACTAAATGGCATGTTGGTCATAATTAACTTAAATCAATTTTAATTTGATTATTTTACCTAGATTCCTCAAATCAGTAATTTAAAAAATTCTTTGAGAACATTTTGGTTCTCGGTTTGGATGTAAGGTCGTGAGCCTCATAATGTGTTCTTTGGAACACTCATGCAAATCGTACATGTTATTCACATCCTACTTTAATAATTATATAATTATAAACACATGCAATTATATAATCACATACAAAATACATACAATTTATTTAAAACCATAAACATGCATAGCAAAAATAATGAAAGCTATAATCATGCATAGCAAAATAAATCACAAATAGGAAAGCATCTACACAATCACAAAAATAATAAAAGCCATAAACAACCACACAAATCGAATCCTTATGGATTCTTCATACACAATCAAATCCATTTTTCCATCACCACTTAGGGTTGATGAGATTAAATCTCTCTCTTACCTCTTGAAGACAATTAATCGGTTAGTTTCCTTCTTTCTTGAAATTTCGTGCAATCTCCCAAACAAATCCCTAAAATTCTTAAACAATTAGTAAAAACACATACAAGGTACAATATTGAAAAACCATGGAACAATCATGGTTAGAAAAATTAGAAATCAAATTTTGAACCAAAGAAACAAAACTTACCCTTAAGAAAGTAAGCAAAAGGTTGGATTTTGGACAAGATAGAGTAGGATTTTGGAAAAACTTTGTGAATGGAAAGTGTTTAGAATAGGATTTGGGTTTAGGAAATATGATGAGATAAAATTATAGAGATTTGGTTGTGTGGGGTGAGGGCTTGGCCGAATTAGAGAGAAAGAAAAGGAAGGAAAAGTATGCATGGGTTCTTGGTATTTTTGGAAAGGAAATGAATAGCTTAATTAAGATAAGTGTGAAAATAAAAGTGAAGAGGGCAAACTAAAGGGCTGCTGCCGTGAGTGGCTTTTTGGGTGAGGTTGAGTGTTTGATTTTGCTAAGTAAATATCCAATTAAATGCACATGATGGTGCACATGGTTTATGACCATTTGGAGGTTTCAAGAAGCTAGTAGAACTTGACTAACAAGCCTCCTTGGCTGCTGAAAACCGTGTGACTCTTCAAGTTTTTAGAGGCTTAATTGTTTTCCATTTACTCCTAATTATATGCTAATTAATTAGGCAATTAGTTAGGTTAATTATCCTATTAAAACTAAATCAACATTCTAATCATATAATCAATTAGTTTAATATATATTAACATATATTATAATCTTTAATCAATATTAGAATATCTAATTAGTATTTAAATTATAATTAATTAAGAATTAAGTTAGTTCACTTAGTTTGTTAATTAGGTAATTAGATTAGTCAAATTAAGCTTAATTAGCTACTAACCAAATTCAAGCCTACAATTTTTGACTTAATTCTAACCATTGATTCATCTTTAATTCCTAGCCATAGATTACATCTAAGGTTGACATCAATTGGTCATAAAACTAGCATTCTAATCTCACCATTGATTAGATCAACGGCTAAGGTTAAAGACTTCCTAACTAAGTCTTCATCCAACGGTCCAAAAGAAAGTCTATGCTCCCTTCGTTGACCTTTTCCTATTGGTTTAGAAAGTCAAGCCTACTTTCGTTGACTTGCTCTCATTGGCTAGAATTTGTCCAGTCAGCACAATTGACTGTTTTTCCTAAACGTGGGTCCCACAGTACTTTTAAAGATCGTGGTCAAAACCGAAGCGATTTTTTGTTTTTGAGACAAGAGGTAATCGTAATACAAAATAATATTATAATAATATAAAATTATTTTATTGCACAGTTAAATCCAAAAAATTATGAGATTAATATATATATCAATCAGAATTGGGTTTAGTAAGATCCCCCCAGCTCCAATTAATTAAAATAAGATTTTTTCGGTCAGAAAATTATTATTTTCTTGACTCGGAGCAAATAACATACAATAGTCAAGTACACTCACGGAACAGTCAAATTTAATTTACTGCTCACAGAATTCACAAAACAGTACATTTCAAGACTATATTGTAATTATCCCAAAAGTTAGGGTTTTACAATTCATGCGTGTGTCTACAGTAGTGCTCAGGTTTCGCATCTCTTGGAGTAGGAGGTCTAGTGTAGCTGGAGCAGGAGCAGGAGCAGGATACTGAGTCTCTTCATCATCATCACTGTCCGGATCATGATGGATATGTCCAAAGGTGCCATGGGCAATGTAATGCCACCTATCATCAACTTTGTAGAGCTGGAGCTTCTTCAAGGTATGCAAGCCAATGGATTGTGGTCCTTTCGAGCTGGTGTCCTTGGACTCCTCAGCCAGGGAAATGCGACAATGCTCTAGGATGGCTGTTACCAGCATAGCAAATGGGAGAGCAGAGTTCTTTTTCTTTACATCCAACATGTGCTCTATAATATAGTAACCCTAGTTTATTGGTCGCCCAGTGGTCATTGCCCGTAGGGACACCACATCATCCTTGAGAACCTGGGAGTAATTCCCTCCCCTGGGAATCAACCCCCTGACCAAAAGATAGTGGAGAACCCTGTTCTCCATAGTTAGGCCAGTGGCCATGATTCTCTTTTTGGGATCATTGGGGGGGTAGTAACCAGTCCTAATTAGTGAAAGAAGAGTAGCCTTATACTCAAACTCATGACCCCAGATATTGGCATTCCTACAGAAGTTTGCTCCATCAGGAGTGAGCTTCGTCAGCCTATACCACTCAGCCATAGTTATCCTGCTTTGTTGCTTTTTCACCTCATATATTAAGCAATCATCTTCAAATTTTAGATTTGCATAAAAGACTCTCACTAGGTTTGGGTAGATAGCCTTCTCTATACTCAGGAAACCCAGCAATCCTAAGTTCTCAATGGTTCTAAAACTCTCCAGAGGTTCACTCTCACAGAAGTTGATGGGAAGATACGTGGGGGAAAAAATCTTGCGTAGCTGGAAGTTCTTCCGGAACAACTCAGCTCTTTTCACGGTAGGGAAGTGGCGAGTAAGGTCCAAGCCAGAAATGTTGCATGAAGCACCACCTGAGGACCCACCAATGGCAGCCCCTGTTCTTGGGCGCTTTGAACGATGAGAGGATTCAGCCATTTGATGAGAAAGAAGAGAGTGGGATGAGTGGAAAGTGTTTGGAGATGAGTGAGGAAAGAGAGAGGGATGAGTTTAGGGCAGAGAAGTGGGGATGGTGTTCGTGAGAGGTGATGGGGAGATTTAGGTCAGGGATTGTGATGGGATTTGAGAGATGGGCTGTGTGGAGAGGAGTTTTTCGAGTTAGAGGGAGGTGAAATGAAGGAATTTAAGGGAGATCGATTTGAGTGAGAAAAGAGAGATTGGGAGGTTTGGGTTGCGTGGGAGCAGAAGAGGAAGACGAAGGAGTTGAAGAGTTTATGAGAAATGAGCTCTGCGCGCGTCAGAAACCTTTTAAAAAATCCTGTGTAATCGATTACATTGGGTTTGTAATCGATTACAAGCGTTCTGGTTCATATGTAATCGATTACATTTTTGGTGTAATTGATTACCATGCTTCTGGGGAACCTTGTAATCGATTACATGGTTGATGTAATCGATTACCTGAGTTCTGAGTTGATTGTAATCTATTACAAAAGTTGTGTAATCGATTACATGCTTGATAGAACTTGTGTAATCGATTACAAAGGCATTGTAATCGATTACCAGCACACTTTAACTCAGATTTTGCATTCCAATCAGCATAGAATCAATTTTAAACCATTCAAATCAGTTCCAGAGCATCTTAGATCAATTCAAATTATCATGTAAGCATATAATCTAATCATATTATGATTCAAATCACATAATTGTTCAAAATTACTATTTTTACCAAGAATTACACCCTTTTTGGTGAAATTGTGAGGTTGTTGAGTTGCTTGGGAGTCTTGGACATGAGGGAGCACCTGGAAAATAACTTAGGGGAAATCTCTGACTCTCAAGTCAGTATTGGATTCAAATATGATTAAAAACTCAGAGATTATGCAGCAAAATGACATGATTATGCAGAAAATCACAAGTTATGCATTAGTTTTAGGATTATGCAGCACATAGTTAGTTTATGCATGATTGATCTAATATACCAAGTTCATTTCTTATATAGAAAAATGCTTCTTTTGCTAGGGGTTTAGTGAAAATGTCAGCTAGTTGCTTAGTGGTTTCTACAAATTCAAGCATACAATCACTCTTTTGAACATGGTCTCTAATGAAATGATGTTTTATTTCAATATGTTTAGTTCTAGAATGCAAAATGGGATTTTTGGATAAATTGATTGCACTAGTATTATCACATCTTATGGGGATGTGATCAAGCTCAAGACCATAGTCCAAGAGTTGTTGTTTCATCCAAAGAATTTGAGAATAACAACTCCCAACTGCAACATATTCAGCTTCAGTTGTAGATAATGCCACACTATTTTGTTTCTTGCTATGCCAAGAAACTAGTGAGCTTCCAAGCAAGTGGCATGTCCCACTAGTGCTCTTCCTATCCATTTTGCATCCAGCAAAATCAGAATCGGAATATCCAATAAGACTACATGAGGCACCTTTAGGGTACCATAAACCCATTTGTGATGTGCCTATTAGATATTTCATTATTCTTTTAACAGCACTTAGGTGTGATTCTTTAGGATTAGCTTGATATCTAGCACACATGCATACACTAAACATTATATCAGGCCTACTTGCAGTGAGATAAAGGAGTGAGCCAATCATACCTCTATATTTTATAATTTCTACTAATTTACCTCCTTCATCCTTGTCCAAATAGCAAAGGGTGCCTATAGGAGTAGCCATATGCTTGGCATTGTCCATTCTAAACTTCTTGAGCAGCTCCTTGCAATACTTGGATTGGCTTATGAAAGTTTTTTCTCTTATTTGCTTGATTTGGAGACTAAGGAAGAAGTTGAGCTCACCTATCATGGACATTTCAAATTCACTTTGCATAATATTTGAAAATTCTTTACAAAGAGAGTTGTTAGTAGCTCCAAATATAATGTCATCAACATAGATTTGAACTAGAAGTATGTCATGCATTTTGTGTTTTATGAAAAGGGTAGTGTCAACTTTGCTTCTAGAAAAACCTTTTTCTAAAAGGAATTTGCTCAACTTTTCATACCAAGCTCTAGGAGCTTGTTTCAAGCCATACAAGGCATTTTTCAGTTTAAAAACATGGTTGGGCATTTCAAAATCCTCAAAACCAGGAGGTTGTTCCACATACACCACTTCTTGTATAAAACCATTTAAAAAAGCACTTTTGACATCCATTTGATAGAGTTTGAAATCCATGATGCAAGCATATGCAAGTAACATTCTAATAGCCTTTAATCTAACTACGGGAGCATAAGTTTCTTCATAATCTATGCCTTCTTCTTGATTATAACCCTTAGCTACAAGCCTAGCTTTGTTTCTTATTATTAAGCCCGTTTCATCAAGTTTGTTCCTAAAGACCTATTTGGTGCCAATTATAGGATGATCATTGGGCCTTGGAACTAATTCCCAAACTTGATTTCTCTCAAATTGGTTTAGTTCTTCTTGCATGACCAAGATCCAATGCTCATCATTAATGGTCTCATTTATGTCTTTAGGTTCAACTTGAGAGACAAAGGCTAAGTGATTATATGTATCTCTAAGTGAATTTCGAGTGATTACCCCTTTTGATACATCACCTATCACCTTGTCGAGAGGGTGATATCTTGAAGTCCTCCATTCCTTGGGTAGATCTAAGATTTCTGAATCTTTTTGCCATGAGTGATCAATGAGTCTCTCTTCTTGCTTCTTGGATTCTTTCTCTTGATTTTCCAAGTGCGTTTTTGCCAAGATTTCTGCAACATCATCAACAAACTCCTTTCTTGGCTCATTTGGGTTAATTTCATCAAATGCAACATGTATAGACTCTTTTATGGTCATAGTTCGTTTATTATAGACTCTAAAGGCCTTACTATGTATAGAATAGTCAATGAATATTCCCTCATTAGATTTTGCATCAAACTTTCCCAAATTATCCTTTCTATTATTCAAGACAAAACATTTACACCCAAAGACATGAAAATGTGACACATTTGGCTTCCTTCCTTTGTACAATTCATATGGGATTTTCTTTAAGATTGACCTTATTAGGGTTCTATTCATAACATAACAAGCGGTGTTAACTGCATCCGCCTAAAAATACTTAGGAAGGTTGGCCTCATTGAGCATAGTTCTTGTCATTTCCTCTAAAGATCGATTTTTCCTTTCTATAACACCATTTTGTTGTGGTGTTCTAGGGGCAGAAAAATTATGCTCAATGTCATGTTCATCACAAAAGGTTTCAAATTCATGATTTTCAAATTCACCACCATGGTCACTTCTTATGGATGCAATACAAAAACTTTTTTCATTTTGGATAATTTTGGCAAGCTTTTTAAATGATTGAAAAGCATCATTTTTGTGGGCTAAGAATAATATCCATGTAAATCTAGAAAAATCATCCACAATCACTAATGCATAGTAATTCCCACCAAAGCTCATAGTTCTAGAGGGCCCAAAAAGATCCATGTGTAAAAGTTGTAAAGGTTTAGAAGTTGAAACCATGTTTTTAGATTTAAAAGAGACCTTTACTTGTTTTCCCTTTTGACATGTATCACAAAGATTGTCTTTTTCAAATTTGAGCTTTGGAAGACCAATTACTAGTTCTTTAGAAACCAATTTGTTTAAGTGATCCATATGAATGTGAGCAATTCTTCTATGCCATAACCATGAATCATTTTCTTTACTCATAAAGCATTTAGCATCATTTGAGGAAATATCATCAAAACTAATCATATATATATTATTGACTCTATGACCAACAAACTTAACTTGCTTATCATCATTTCCCTCAATTATGCAACAAGAAGAATCAAATATAACTCTATTGCCTTTATCACACAATTGACTAATGCTAAGTAAATTATGTTTAAGTCCTTCAACAAGCAAAACATTATCAATAGATGATGAAGAGATCTTACCAACTTTTCCAATTCCAAGAATCTTCCCTTTGTTGTTATCACCATATGTGACATGACCATGTTTCTTGTGAGTAAGGGAGGAGAACTTGGAGCCATCACCGGTCATGTGCTTGGAGCAACCACTATCAAGATACCAACTTGAGCTCTTGGTCTTCAACCACACCTCGATGTTGCTCTCTTCACTTTCTTCTCCTTGAGCCATGAGACAAAGATGAGCTTCTTCATTCTCCGAACTATCGGAAAAGCTTAAGTCATTGTCCTCCTAGGCTATGTATGCTCTCCTTCCTTTTTTTTCTTTGGAAGGCCTTTTCTCAAACTTCTCCGTTTTCTTGAGATACATATGACACTCCATTTTCATGTGCCCCGGTTTTCCACATTCATAGCATTTTGGAGGAGTAGAGGATCTTTCTCCTTTGTGATACACTTTCTTTTGAGGAAAGGGTGGTCTTCTTTGAAATATCTTTTTCTTTAGGAATCTTCCAAACTTTCTCACAAGGAGACTAAGATTCTCCTCACTTAGCTCAACACTTTCAGCATCCTCTTCATCATCTTCATCATTATCTTCAATTGTAGAAGAGGTGGCTTTGAGTGCGATTCCCTTTTTCTTTTTGTCATGCTCTTCATTTTGATTGAGCCTATTTAATTCCAGCTCATGTTCTTGAAGCTTTCCGAATAAGGTGGCTAGAGACATTGTTAATAAATCTCTTGATTCCGCAATAGCCGTTACTTTAGGTTGCCAATTCCCGCTTAGACATCTCAAGACTTTATTAATAAGATCATCATTAGGAAATATCTTTCCCAATGAGATAAGATGATTAACAATATGAGTAAACCTTTTTTGCATATCTTGAATACTCTCACCTTGGTTCATTCTAAACAATTCGTATTCATGAGTAAGAGTGTTTATTCGAGATCGTTTTATCTCACTAGTACCTTCATGAGTTACTTGTAGGGTATCCCACATTTCTTTTGCGGTCTTGCAATTTGATACCCTAAAGAATTCATCATACCCCAAGGATGTGGTGATGATGTTCTTGGCTCTTAAATTATATTGAACCTTCTTTTTATCATCATCGGTCCATTCATTTCTAGGTGTATTAATTTTCACACCATCTTTAGTTTGTGTTGGAACAAAAGCACCATTTTAAACGACGTCCCACACATCTAAGTCAATAGCTTCAATGAAAATTTTCATCATTTTTTTCCAATAGGCATGACCATCCCCATTGAAATAAGGAGGTCTGTTTATAAAAGAACATTCATTTGAAAAACCATTTGAAGTAATCACTTCTCTTGAAGCTGCTAAGCTCTTTATACAAGAGTCTAACTCTGATACCACTTGTTACCAAGTGGCCTCAATACTCAAGAGGGGGGGTGAATTGTGTATGAAAAACAAGTTCGCAAATCTTTTGCAAATCATTTGATAAACAATTTTCGTTGAAGCTAATTGATGATTAGAGATGATTGGATATAAGAGATAAACACTTTTACTTATAAATGCAATAGCCAAAGGGACCAATATTCAAGCAATTCAATAAAACAGTACTCAATGTAAAGAGAAAGATTTAGAGAAAACAAACACAATGATTTATCCTGGTTCGATCACCAATCCACTTGTAATCTACGTCCAGTCCTTAAGAAACCGCTAGAGATTTTCCACTATTTCTTCAAGCTTCAATAGGTGCTTGATAACCTTTACAACTTTGAGCACTCAACATTTTGGGATACCTCACCCTTGGAGCTTGAGTCTCTTCAACTAAGGGATACCTCACTCTTTACACTTTTGGAGGGATGCCTCACCCTCTTTAAAAGGTAATATAGATTGATTGAATGAAGCTCTCACTAGAGTAGATGATTACAAATTGAAGCTCTAATATGCTCTCAAAGATTAACCCATGTTTTTAATAAAAACAGAGCAAGAATGGATTTGAGGATTGAATCACGTTTTGAAACATTGGTAATCAGTTTTTGGTTCAAGGTCAACCTCTAATAAAGACCCACCATTGGTATTTATAAGTTTTGCAATAAATGAAGCCGTTGGAGGGTTTTAGCCAAGCATTAAATGCATTTAATATAGCCGTTGGACATTGTCAGGATGCGTGTAATCGATTACACAACAAATGTAATCGATTACATTGTTGTTCCAACGTGTTCTTGGCTTTCTGGGCTCTGTGTAATCGATTACATTATTGAAGTAATCGATTACATGGCTTCTGACTTGCTTGTAATCGATTACAATATCCATGTAATCGATTACATGACTTCTGTCTTACTGTGTAATCGATTACAATATCTATGTAATCGATTACATGACTCTTTGAACGTGTTCTTGCCTTTCTGGGCTTATTGTAATCGATTACATTATCGGTGTAATCGATTACATGGCCTCTGACTTGCTTGTAATCGATTACATTGCTCATGTAATCGATTACAAGGCCTCTGTTTGCTGTGTAATCGATTACAAACATCATGTAATCGATTACATTAGCCTTTGAACACATTTTTCAAGTCCAATAAAGCTTGTAAGCCATTTCTAACACCTCAAGACATTTGATTAAACATAAATTCTTTTATGAGTGTTAGATTTAAGATTGAAGCTCAAGTTTCTTGAAAAAAATGTTTAGCTTTGAATTTTTCCACTTATTTTGAAATGATATATTGAAAAACCATTTGAGAAATCTTGAGAGCATTTAACATTAATGTTCTAAGTCTTATAACTAAATAAACCTCTTAACTTCTTTCTTTGATCTTGATCTTTTCTTTTGCACTTGATCTTCACTTTTGCCTTTATTATCATAAAAAACCATTTGACATGCTTTAGGGACATAAGCATTCACAGAGGTATGAGCCACCGTGGACCTCTTGTCTCAAAGTATTTGATAGGTTGATTAGTTGAAAACCAAATTGTGAGGGCAAAGACTTGTAAATGTCCAACTATTCCCTTAAAATGTGTCAAATTTTTATAAGGTAACCCTTAAATAGAGATGATGTATATGTTGGAAGAACTCTGAGAAATTGAAGATTGTTTGTATTCTAATTATAATTCCATATTGTCATATGTTTCTTTACTTACATGTAAATCCATCGATGGGTTGGAAGCAGGACAGTTTGTACCTCCCGAAGCAAGTATGCTTATTGCTTCTAGATTTGCAGAGCAAAGCGAAACCATAGCTATTATCAATGATGTTGCTATAGTTCCGGCACTCACAAATGAGTACAGTGCAATGGATATTGTAGGGGTGGAATCTGAAAATATAATATCAGAGTTAGATTCATACGTAGAAAACACTCATAAGTTAATGCAGTGTCACTCCATAACATTGTTTTGGCTTTTTGTTTATTTCTGCATTCCATTTTGATATATCTTTGAAAGGTTAACATGTTTTACATGCTTAAATAAGATTTTGGTCCTTATAGTTTCCATCCTTTTGGGTTTTAGTCCTTATAGTTCGTTCTTTTGGGTAGGTTCCTATATTTTCACTAATTTGTGTTTTGGTCCCTAACGTTAAGAAATCAGTCTCTATATTTTTCATTCATTTGGGTTTCAGTCTCTATAATTTCTACTCATTAAGGTATTGGTTCCTATTTTTCATGAAGGATTAGTCCTTATGGTTTCTACTTATTAAGGTATTAGTCCCTGAGGGACCGAATCTCAAATAAATGAAAATATAGGGACTAATATCCAAAAAAATAAATTATAAGGATCAAAACTCAAATGAGTGAAAATTACAAGGACCAAAATTTTATTTAAACCATTTAGTTAGTGGAAAGGGAGGAAAATAGAGAAAAGCTCTGAGTAATATTAGATCTGAATATATAAGATGTGTATTAGATACAAACCACTAGCACCTATTTATACTATTAATTAAGGTTAAGTACTACTACAAGCCCAGCTCAATAAGACTACTAGCACAATAAGGCTCCTAACATAATAAAAATCATAATATTGTAATGTATGACATACTACATTATTATATGAGTCTATTATCCATATGTAAGTTCACGATGCTCAACCTAAATTTTGTTGATTGTTGAGATAAATAAGAGCATTTAATTTTGAATACCAAGAAAATTGAAGTTTAATAACAAATTATTGTAAAAGACATTGGAAGGAAAAGAGATAATTCACACAATGCTTGATATCAAGTTGGTTAGATGCCAAATTTTCATTTCCTGAAATATCAGTTACCTTCCCTGCATGAATGGTAACTGACACCACCTTCTGTGTTACAGCTTGGACAATCAATGAGTATAGAGCTCTTGAAAGTTCCTTTAACCTACATGGAATAAAATGAGGAATTTTGGCATTACTTAACCCTTCAATGAAATATTATATTAATAACTTTTTATATGTTGAACCATTATGTAAAGACTATCTGTTAAATAATATGCTTCTTGTTAGTTTATGGTATTAATAATTGTTAAATAACTTTTCATATGATATTTACATCTCAAAGTGTAAGGAATAATTTATAAGCTAAAATCTATAAGCTTCAATCTTTAGCATTATGAAAATTAACTTAAAAAAGTTTTTGTAATACATTGAATTTCGTGCAAAAGCTAAAGTTGATTTTACCAAACATGGAGGATGTTTGGCACATATTTTTCATTGTGCAAACAGCTTTTTTTTGGAAAAAAACTATTTGCATAGTATTATAACATGTTTGGTAAAATCAACTTCAATTTTTGCATGAAATTCAATGCATTATAAAAACTTTTTTAAGCTAATTTTCATAATGCTGAAGATTGAAATTTATGATTTTAACTTATAAATTATTCCTTACACTTTGAGATGTAAATACCATTTTATCCTCAATCAAATAATTTTTTTAATCATTCTATACCTATTTTAGTAATTTAATGCATAAAAGTGATTTTTTTTATACCATCCAAATGAATCAAATTAACTTATAATCACTTTTTAACTAATGTATCCAAATATAAAAATAAATTGATTATAATCAATTATAACAAAAAACTTTTATACAATAATCGATTATTAAGCATAATCAAATTTTCACAGTTTTTCTAAACACACACACATTATAACACTGTACAAATAATTTTTTTAAAAAAAATTATTTGTACAGTTAAAAAAGAAACTGTTTGTACAGTGAAAAAAGATGTGCCAAACATCCTCTAAGATGAACACTTTCAACAACAATGGAAGGGAATAAATATTTCAAAAGAGATACTCTACATACGCTAAATACACATTGCTAATCATCTATAGATGAACTTAACAAATGGCCAAGAGAAATTGCATACCTCACATTCAAATAAACAAGTATTTCTCTTACATGCATTGGAACCATCCAACCTCTCTACAAGGTACTGGAAAACAATGTTAGAAGACCTAGATTGAGCTAGAGGAACACGATTGAAATAAACCAAAAGTGTTGATTCAGCTACGACTAACAGTACACCCACCACCATCAATGCAACACTAGCACACAGTTGAAGAAACTTGAGTGTAGCCATAGTACGAGCTGACATTATATCACATTGAAAGCCAAAATTAGGGGAAGAAAAAGTAGAGAAGGAGGAATTCGAGTTGAGGTTGTAGGTAAGAGAACATAATGCAATTGTTAGCACTACATTTAGGTGTCCAACGTTCATCACAACTATAAATAGAAGAGACACCAATAAAAGGTACAGACAACTACCTCAACTATTACTGTCAGGCTCATAACTGCTTTTTTAAATAGTTCACATACCTAATTAACTGCCCAACCACGCTATATGTCCACCGTTTATACTCCAACGTATGTCCACCGTATGCCACGTTACTGTATCATTTTCAATCAGTATCTTTGGATATTATCTCTTTCTCTGTGTATCATTACAATGTTTCCCTCCCTTTCTCTCTGTCTTTCTCTATCAGTTTTAATATCTCTTTCATTTTCAATATTTCCCTCGTTTCCTCCCTTTTCTCTTCCTCCTATTCCTCCATCTTCCTTCCACCTTGCATTTGTTCCTCTCAAAGCTTTCGTCTCCCACCCTCAAACGTTGGTCTCGTCTCCTTGCTTTCAGTTTGACACTCACTTCGATACTCCCCTCCTTGGATTTTCACTATCGTTGCCTCACACTCACTCTCAGACGCACGCGTGGGTTTGAATACTTCCAAGGTTTTTTGCATTTTAAGTGAGTTTTGTCCACTCTTTGTTCAGAATGTTTCGTTTTTCCTACAATGGGTACTTGAAGTTTCAACCTTTTTCTAGTTTGGCTATATGAGGGGTGAAATGTTGTATATTTTGGTTAATCAGTATAGGTTTCTGTCAATCTAGTTAGAAATGAGGTACTAGGTGGAGTTTACATGTGTAATGTTGATTTGAACACGTTGGGAGTGGATGGGTACAAAATCATGGAAAAAGTGGTGAATCTCATTACTTGGTGAGTTCCAAAATAAGTGGTTAATCAGTTATGTCCAAGTGGTTAATCAGTATAGGTGTCTGGTGAATGCCAAAAAGTATTCCCAATAATGGGGGTAAACTAATTAGAAATGAAGTACTAGGTGAAGTTTACATGTGTAATGTTGCTTTGAACACGTTGGGAGTAGAAGAGCAGAAAACTATTGAATAAAGTGATGAATCTCATTGCTTGGAGAGGTTTCTGGTGAATCCCAAAAAGTGTTCGTAATAAAGGGGCAAACTAGTTAGAAATGAATCACTAACTGGACTTTATATGTGTAATATTTTTTGAACACAAAATCATGGAAAAAGTGGTGAATCTTATTGCTTGGTGAGTTCCAAAATAATTAGTTAATCAATATAGGTTTGTGCTGAATCCCAAAAAATGTTCATAATAATGGGGGCAAATTAGTTAGAAATGAAGCACTAGCTGGAGTTTACATGTGTAATGTTGTTTTGAACACAAAATCATGGACAAAATTGAGAGTGTATGTCATTACTTGGTGAGTTCCAAAATAACTAGTTAATCAGTTATGTGTAAGTGGTTAATCAGTATAAGTTTCTGGTGAATCCCAAAAAGTGTTCCTAATAATGGGGCAAACTAGTTAGAAATGAAGCACTAGCATTCCTTTACACGTGTAATGTTGTTTTGAACATAAAATCATGGAAAAAGTGGTGAATCTCATTGCTTGGTGAGTTCCAAAATTAACTGGTTAATCAGTTACGTCTAAGTGGTTAATCAATATAGGTTTCTGATGAATCCCATAAAGTGTTCCCAATAATAGGGCAAACGAGTTAGAAACGAAGCATTATATGGAGTTTACATGTGTAATGTTGTCTTGAATACAAAATAATGGAAAAAAAGGGTGAATGTCATTATTTGGTGAGTTTCAAAATAACCGGTTAATACATTATGTGTAATTGGTTAACATAGGTGTCAATTGAGCTACAGTGAAGTGAAAGAAGATTTATATGATTACAGTTATAAGCTATTTTGTTAGGCTATATGGTTCTAAGTTCCCTTTTTATGCTTCATTTCATGTCAAAAGTGGTTAATTGTTGCTTTTATAGGGTTTACCCATTTGAATGGGTCTCTATCCTCATTATCTACTGCCATTTGTTTGTAACATGCACTAGTGATTACTTGATAATTTGCAGGTGTGCGTAGTACCTCAAAATCGAATTTTATGGAGAGTTCAAATAATCTAGATACATATGAGGCTATTGATAATGTGGAAGAAGCATGTGAATGTGACGTCATTATGAGTGATGCCTTGGATGGCGAGTTTGAAAGTTATGAGCCAAAACGAGGGATGTTGTTCCTATCGGAGGAGGACGTGAAGGAATTTTATAGGAAATATGAGTACAAAAAGGGGTTTGGTATTGTAAATAGAACTTCGAAAAAAGGAGATGACAGTAAGGTAAATTACGTTACGCTAGCTTGTTCAAGATAGGAAAAACATGTGTCAACAATACCAAACACAATGAAGACACTTCTAACTAGAAGGATAAACTGTGAAGCAAAAATTACAGTGAAGAAGATGGCAGATGGACGATGGTGCATCAATACAGCTATACTTGAACATTGTCATGAACTTAGCTCGGCGAAGGCGAGAATGTTGAAAGATAACAGGAATCTTAGCATACACGTGAAGAGAACAATTGAAGTGAATGATGATGCAGGGGTGAGAATACATAAGACAGTCCGGTCTCTTGCTTATGAGGTAGGAGGGTACGAGAACTTATCATTTAATGAGCAAGATGCTAGAAATTATGTCAACAAGGAAAGACGTAGAATTGGCAGGGAAGGTGACAGGAAGGCGTTGAAGAATTATTTTGCGAGAATGCAAGAAGCTAATAGTAATTTTTTTTATGAGATAGATGTTGATGATGATTTTTATGTGCAAAATGTATTTTGGGCTGATGCTAGAAGTAGAGCCATCTATGAGTCATTTGGAGATGTTGTGACTTTTGACACAACATATTTGACAAATAAATATGACATGCCGTTTGCTATTTTTGTCGGTGTGAATCATCACGGCCAATCAGTTTTGCTTGGATGTGGTCTAATTTCAGCTGAAGGCACAGAGTCATTTGTGTGGCTATTTGAATCATAACTTCATTGCATGTCAGGTAAGGGACCTATTGGTATTATCACGGACCAATGCAGGGCCATGCAAAATGCTATTGAGATAGTTTTTCCAACAACTCGACATAGGTGGTGTCTATGGCATATAATGAAAAAAATCCCTGAGAAGCTGAAAGGTTGCATTGAATATAACAATATCAAGAATGCAATGAAAGTAGCTGTTTATGATACAGTTACAGTGGAAGATTTTGAAGAAAAGTGGTCTGCCTTCATCAAAGAGTTTGAACTGGAAGATAACAATTAGTTGAGTGGTTTGTACATGGAGTGGCATAGATGGGTGCCAATTTTCTTAAAGAAATATTTTTGGGCAGGGATGTCAACAACACAATGCAGTGAAAGCATACATGCTTTCTTTGACGGATATATCAACTCAAAGACAAGCTTGCAGCAATTTGTGAAGCAGTATGATAATGCTTTGAGAAGCAAAGCAGAAAAGGAATTTTAGGCAGATTTCAAATCAATGGATTCGATAATTCAATGTGGGTCAAACTCATCCAAAGACAGTTTCAATTTGAGTACACCCATGCAAAGTTTGTTGAGGTCCAAGCTGAATTCAGAGGAAGAATGAACTGTTTTGCGTCCCTTCAGTGTATGGAGGGAATGCTTTGTACTTACCATGTGAGGGTCGATATGGTAGTTGGAGGTTTAGGGAAGAATGCTATTTTTGAGGTGGTATTTAATCGTGACAACCGCGATGTTAGTTGCAATTGCTTGTTGTTTGAGTTTAGAGGAATTATGTATAGACATTCACTTTGTGTCCTTGGTTATGAAATGGTTCAAGAAGTGCGTCAAAGTATGTTTTACGAAGATGGAGCAAAAACATTAGACGGAGACATGCTTACATAAAGAGTAGTTATGATGTGACTATGTTGAAGTCACAAATGCAAAAGGTTTGAAAAATTATGCAAGCACTTCTATGAGGTGGCTGAAGTTGCTGCAGAGTTTGAGGATCTCACAGATGCTCTCCACCAGGGACTATGTGAATATAAAAGCAAGATGCACTCGATGGCTGCATCTAAGCAAGCCGGTAGAACAACCCAAAATAAGGGTGATAACCGTCAAAGGAAGTTGAATGCGTACAATGAAACTGCTAACACTAGTATTCATAGTCCGTTACATATACCGCGGAAAGGACGACCCCCAAGCAATAGAAGAATATGTAATGTTGATCGAGTAGTCCACAAATTGAGAAAGAGAAAGAACTAGCATCGTCAAATTTTGACAATTGAGGTATGTATATATGAATTTTTTTATTATTGTTATATGTGATGTTTTGGTTTAAACTATATTTCATTTAGACTGATTATCATCCTTTTTTATTAGTGTATTAAGTTATTTTACTGTGAATATGTAGGAGTGCATTGATGGAAGCTCGAGTCATATGGACGGAAAGAAGTTATGCATAGAGTCATCTATAGAAATGAACAGCTGTGGAGAGTACCGTGATGATTGTACTATGGTGTGTGTAAACACCAAAATTGTGTTTCATTTGTAATCATTGTTGAAATGGTGCTTAAGTTTTAAGCTACTCACTTAAATTATTTAGTTTAATGAATAGTTTATATGTTCATGTTTGGTATAATGTTGCTTAATAGTCAACAGCTGTTAAGTTGAGTGCAAATGTTGCAGTACCAATGTGTGACAGTAGCTATTGGGTTTCACAACTATCACATGAGTCATCAGTTGGTTTTTTATCATTATTAGAAGGAACTGCTGATGATGTCAGTCAAATGCCACAGACATGTCCAACATATGCTCATTTATTTCATTCTAGTCATCGAAATTGACATGCTTATATGTCTTTGTCCAGGCTTGTCCTAGTCAAATGTTATACACCAATTTGGTGGGTACTGGTAATGCAATGCAATTCGAAGATACACAGGCTGCTCATCCGTGACAGAGTACAATATTGCCAAATCATCTAAATTATATAGGGTATCTTCATGTACATTCTTCAAAGGTATATTTTAGCACTAATCCAATCTACTGTTGTGTTACAGGTTGATTTCCTTTTTTTGGTATACGGGATAATTTACATGGGCTAAGTGTGCTGAAAAATACTTAGTAGCAATGACAGTGAATGTGTGATCACATTGTGATTTGGCGAATATTTTTTTGTGGCAACTATGAAAAAAGATATTAGTGTATCATCAGGAACCCACTTAAGTAGTTTTTTTTATCCTTTTAAGTGGATTGTTTCTGTACTGTTGTTATTTATACTTCACATGTCTAATGTGTATAAAGTACATGTAATTACACATAGAGTAGAAAGATGTAAAATTTTTTTAGGGTGAATCGTAGGATTGTATTATTGCAAGGTGATGTACATGGATATACAATGTGATACATAAGCGATAGATGGCTCTTTTGTAATCCAGGTGTAATTTTTGTGTAGTTTTACCTACAGCCTTAAGAATAGCAGAAGTGGATATGGATTCTCTTGTAAGTTCGCAAATGTTTCGCATAAGTCTTTAAGCACTATTTTCATTAAAGATATTTGATTAATAGAGATGAATAAATGGATTACATGAACATTTTTACTTATGAATACAACAATCACGCAATATAGTATGAGAGTAAATTCAATAAAGTAATGCACAATATTGAAGATTGAATATAGCAGAACAAACATAGAGCTTTATCTTGGCTCAACCACTAATCGGTTAGGAGCTCTTTAATGTCAAAATCATACGCTTATGTTTTAGTGAATAACCGATTATGACTATATCCTAATCAGATAGGTCCATTTTAGAAACAACAGGAAATGTCCTGTTATCTCAATTAATTGATTAATCAAGTCACCTTAACTAGTTAGGCATGAAAAATAACAGAACAGGTAATGCCTCTGTTTTGTATCGTTCTAATCAATTAGATGAGGTTCCTAATCGGTTAAGAACTCTATCACTTAGCTTCTGTAAATTTCAATCATCGGTTAGGTCCGTAAGGTAACCGTTTACGAAATGAAGATATTTTGCTTTTGAGAAAGCAAATAACCGTTTACTCAACTTGACTAATCGGTTAGGAATATTAGATATCAGCAGGCAATGCCTCTGTTTCATCAGATTAACCGATTAGGAATTGCTCCTAATCAGTTAGGGGCCTTTAAAATTAGCCCCTAATAGTCAACATAACAGGTTATTCTTTTAGCCTAATTGGTTAGTTCATTTAAAAACACAAAATGGAATGTATCTGTTTTGGCTCTGAAATTGCTCTAAATTTGTTATTGACTTAGAAAAGAAAATATTTCCAATAAATTTTTCAGAAAAGCTTTTGATCCTTACTAAAAACCAATTGTTTACACTATGTTTCATAGATGGAAATAGTGATTTTACAAAGGTATTCTAATAAAGTCATTTGATGAGCTTAGAGTGAATCCTAATATATCTTTACCCAACATGTAAGACCTACATGCAATGTTGTACGACCCCATCCAAAACAAGCACGCAAACCATATTACAACATGTCCAAGTGGCCAGTTAATCATGCCATAGTGGTATGATAAATTACACAACTACAAAAACATTATATCAAAAATTACTTGGATAGCCATAACATAATGTCCAACATATAATTGTAACAAATGCATACATTGTCAGAAACAGTGCTATAAATGAAATTGATATTCAATGCTTAAGCCCCATGGTCCTCGGGTGCTGGGTAGCGACGCTCAAGCCTATCCAGGCGATCCTCCGTAGCACTTAAGTGATCGAAGATCACTGAGTTGCTGTGCTCCTGGTAAGTTCTGAGATTTGCAATGGCAGCAAGAATGCGTGATTCACTTGTAGCTTCTGAGCTGCTACTTGTTGCTGGTGCCTCTTCCATAGGAACATCAGCCGGAGCAACAGTAATTTCTTCTTGTGCTGCCACATGCCCACAACCATAAGTCCATTCGCCATTTATGTTCTTCACTTGCATTCGATTAAGAGAGGCTAGTCCAAACTTGTGGGGACCCGTAGTTTTTACGATTCCATCGTCCATTAGGGGGACATTGTAGTGGTCTAGAATTCGAGCAACTAATAGGGCATAAGGAAGATCCATAACTGCCTTTCTTTTAGCTTTCATCATGTAATGCATGATGTAATGGGGCCAGTTGATCTTTTTACGTTCTTTGAGTAGCCACACCATGAAGATGTCTTCCTCTTTAACTAGGGCATAGTTACTTGCCCTTGGTCCTAGGATATGAGTTACAATAAAATGGAGAAGACGATCCTATAACTTCAAATGGTCTGTAGTAAAAGTCCCCTTTGGCATTTGAATTCCATCCTGAAGCATGCCCATGACAGGTTGATCTCTGCTATAATTTCCCTAAGAGCTATGATTTTCCAATTTAAGCTTCTCTCCAGAGTGAGGAAGACCAAACAGAGGAACCCACTGAATTGGATTCACAATAATTTTATGCCTTTTGATTTTAGAAACCAAATTTGCGCCCACAATAGTTAAATTGTAGAAAAAGGCCTTCGTAGATTCAAGATAGAAGTACCCGGGATTGGTAGTGACAAGTGTTCTCAATCCATGGAATTCAAGGAGCTCTGTAAAATGAAGTGAATCGTTTATCTATGAAAAATTGTCAGTCCATCCATTTTGGTGAAATGATGCATCGAGCATGAAATTCCAACTGGTATTTCTTCATTTGAGCAGGTTGGGAGAAAAATCTTCCAAGGTTCAAGGCTATGGAGAAATTCAGGTCATTTTCTGTCGGAAGTGTCTCCTTTGGGACATTTGGGTTTTTGGAGCGTGACTTTTTCGGGTTGGAGGAGTTGCTAGCCATAGTGGATGAAAATGGTGGTTAGGGCACATTTGAAGAGGGAGAAAGTGTGAGGGGAGATGACAATTTATTAAGAACAATGGAATTTAGTCGGAGCAGAGTGATGGAGAGTAGTGGGTGTAAGTGGAGAGTAGTGGGTGTTTGAGGGAGGTAGAAGAAGATGAGAATGGAGGTATGGGGACCATCGTGAAAAATGAAAGGGAGGCTACTGTTTTTGGGATTTGAGGGGCTTGATAATCGGTTAGGAGGATTGGGCTAACCGATTATAGCATGATGGCTAACCGATTAGCACGATAAATTTGCTCTCTGTTTGAGCAAATAATCGGTTAGCTTATTGGGTCTAACAAATTAGTGCAATGTAGGAATGAGAGAGGAGCTCTCTGTTTGAGCAAATAACCGGTTAGGAGGTTGGGCCTAACCGATTAGTGCATTGCAGGACCATTAACATTTGCCTTTCCTTGCCACCTATAATGTTGTTTTGATCACAAAAGCATGCAAAAAGTGGTGAATGTCATTGCTTGGTGAGTCCCATTTCTAAGTGGTTAATCAGTTATGTATAAGTGGTTAATCAGTATAGGTTTCTGGTGAATCCTTAAAAGAGTTCCCATGAAGGGACAAACTAGGTAGACATGAAGCACTGGCTATCTTTTTCATGTGAAATGTTGTTTTCAACACAAAAGCATGGGCAAAGTGGTGAATCTCATTACTTGGTCAGTTCTACAATAAGTGGTTAATCAGTATAGGTTTCTGGTGAATCCTCAAAAGAGTTCCTATGAAAGGGCCAAACTAATTAGAAGTGAAGCACTGACTGTCCTTTACATGTGTAATGTTGTTTTGATCATAAAAGCATGCAAAAAATGGTGAATGTCATTACCTGGTGAGTCCCATTTCTAAGTGGTTAATCAGTTATGTGTAAGTGGTTAATCAGTATAGGTTTCTGGTGAATCCTTAAAAGAGTTCCCATGAAAAGGTAAACTAGGTAGACATGAAGCACTAGCTGTCCTTTACATGTGTAATGTTGTTTGGAACACAAAATCATGCAAAAAGTGGTGAATGTCATTGCCTGGTGAGTCCCTTTCTAAGTGATTAATCAATTATGTGTAAGTAGTTAATCAGTATAGGTTTCTGGTGAATCCTTGAAAGAGTTCCTATGAAGGGGCAAACTAGGTAGACATGAAGCACTGGCTGTCCTTTTCATGTGAAATGTTGTTTTCAACACAAAAGCATAGGCAAAGTGGTGAATCTCATTACTTGGTCAGTTCTAAAATAAGTGGCTAATCAGTTGTGTCTAAGTGGTTAATCAGTAAAGGTTTCTGGTGAATCCTCAAAAGATTTCCAATGAAAGGGCCAAACTAATTAGAAGTGAAGCACTGGATGTCCTTTACATGTGTAATATTGTTTTGAACACAAAAGCATGCAAAAGTGGTGAATGTCATTGCCTGGTGAGTCCCATTTCTAAGTGGTTAATCAGTTATATGTAAGTAGTTAATCAGTATAGGTTCTGGTGAATTCTTAAAAGAGTTCCCATGAAAGGGCCAAACTAATTAGAAATGAAACACTGGCTGTCCTTTACATGTTTAATGTTGTTTTGAACACAAAAGCATACAAAAAGTGGTGAATGTCATTGCCTGGTGAGTCTTATTTCTAAGTGGTTAATCAGTTATGTGTAAGTGGTTAATCAATATAAGTTTCTGGTGAGTCCTTAAAAGAGTTCCCATGAAGAGGTAAACTAGGTAGATATGAAGTACTGGCTGTCCTTTTAATGTGAAATGTTGTTTGAACACAAAAGCATGCAAAAAGTGATGAATGTCATTGTCTGATGAGTCCCATTTCAAAGTGGTTAATCAGTTGTGTCTAAGTGGTTAATCAGTATAGGTTTCTGGTGAATCCTTAAAAGAGTTCCTATGAAAGTGCCAAACTAATTAGAAGTGAAGCACTGGCTGTCCTTCACATGTGTAATATTGTTTTGATCACAAAAGCATGCAAAAAGTGGTGAATGTCATTGCCTAGTGAGTCCCATTTCTAAGTGGTTATTAGTTATGTGTAAGTGGTTAATCAGTATAGGTTTCTGGTGAATCCTTAAAAGAGTTCCCATGAAAGGGCCAAATTAATTAGAAATGAAGCACTGACTGTCCTTTACATGTGTAATATTGTTTTGATCACAAAAGCATGCAAAAAGTGGTGAATGCCATTACTTGGTCTGTTCTAAAATAAGTGGTTTATCAGTTGTGTCAACGTGGTTAATCAGTATAGGTTTCTGTTTAATCCTAAAAATGTCGGCTAACATTATCAGAATACCATTACTTGAGTGATGAATGTCATTATTTGGTGAGTTCATGAGTAACTGGTTAATTCATTATAAATAAGTGGTCAATGTATATCTGTTTATGGTGAATCTCATTACTTGGTGAGATCCAATATAACTGGTGAATATACTATGAAAAAAAATGGCTAATATCGACAAGTTGCTGGATAATATAAAATACAGTTCCAAATAAGTCCATAATATAAAATGCAACACCGAATACATTAGTAAATGTTTAATTCATTACATACAAGTGGTTAATTAGTATATGTTCCTGATGAATCCACTAAAGAGTTCCCAAAGTTGAGAGTAACTATACATAGGGCATAGCAATAACTATACATAGGGCCAAGCTAAAGTGTGTGGAATAAAACTTACAAATCAAAACAGTAACTCCATAGCATTTACAGCTCTTAAAACTTCTTCTTTGCACTCGTTCTTTGGATGCAAGACCCAGCTACATAATAAGTCACGTCGCATTTGCGTGACTTCAACCTGTACCAGTATAATACGAATAAATAAATAACCTGAAAAGAATGTAATTGTTAAATCAGAAAACACCCATGCTCCCTCACCTCTTTCCATTCGGGCATAGTCTTCTCCCTGAACATCTTGTGTCCATCCCACAACTCCATGTACTTGATAACATATATTCCACAATCATCCCTAATTCAATAACATACAAGCAAGCACAAGGGGAAAGATTTAAACACCTATGCCTCAACATAATAATTATTATTTTTAAATAAGTGAAACTGTACTCACAAGGTGCGCTGGCGGGGTAAGTCAACCTCCACTAGCTCTAAAGGACAATTATTTGTCAAGGTTGGACTAAGTAGATGCAACAATTCTTCAAATCGACGCTTCTACAAGTTCAAAGTAAAGTTCAAAGTCAAAATGTATAGCACAACTAATACATTATCATTACAATAGCATTAGAGGAGTGTGATACCGTCAAAAGGTCCAGCCTAGTTTTTTCAGTGTCATTGTGTCTGCCCATCGAATATAACACATATAACTTTTTAATTCTGGGGTCCAACGCATAACACCACTAATGGTAGTCAAACACGACCGGAGCGAATATCTACATGAGGAAATGTATCCAACGTGAAATTCAATGTGTTCCTTGTAATATCCATACGTAAATAGTATTATCAGTCCTCAAATGCTTTTTTTTGATGCGGTATTTAGAAAATAAAACACTACACACAATCCAACTAGGTACATGATGGGTTAAACCCTAGATGTTGCCCAATAAATATGCAGCCAAAAATGTCATCTTTTACAAATAATGTGTAAAAGTTACCAAGTTGCATTGGGTGATGTCATATCCCACTGCAATATGAGGCATGAAGTCGTTAATACTCCGCCAGGGCCTGTGGCGATCTGATTTGAAACGTTGCAGTCCACTTTTCACAAAATCCTACATTTTATAAACAACCAACAATAAGTTAAGGTTTCATTGTCAATGAGCATACATTTCTAAAATAATTGAGCATGTTGTTGTTACCATAAACGTGGGACAAAACATGTGATAGGTTACTCTTCGTGCTCGCTCCATTTCGTCTCTCACAAAAACCCTTGTAGCCAGCATAATAACCTGAGAGAGTGAATTAAAGAAGGTCCTTATATGTGACCCGGCGCAATAAGTAGCTGTGATAAACATAATCTAAATTGTGGATTGAACATAATCCGTTCTTACCATATTGTTGACCCACCCTCTTGGCTTCATGCAAGAGGCATCTGCAATGGTAAGGAACTGATCATACATTCTCACCACCGCCCTACACCACAACCTAAAACAAATGGTTTAAAGACAAATCACAAGACAATACGTCTAATGCTAAAATTGTACAACATGCCAATGACAAATGTTAACCCAAGTAAAATCAATATTATACTTATCTAGCATGCTATGCTGGTAATTCAAAAGCTTACATGGAATCATGGTCCTCCTTCTTAAGCACTCTGGTGCAGTAGGTAAAAAGTTGGGCATGCAGATTCGTTTTCTTCTTATTCTTTTGCAGTTTGGTGTATGGAGTCTGGGTGCTTTTTCCAACCTCACGCTTCCTAGGCTAAGCCGTAACGCTTATGCAAATGTTGGACTTGGGGTGTCTATGACTGGCGGTTGTTGCTCGCTCGGCTCACCACTTTCATCGAATCCGTAGAAAGGAGTGCTCACGCGATTCAACGATTGAGTACCCTGGTCACATAATGGACTGCCTACAGGAGAACGTGAAGGTGGAGACACTGACCGGTGTAATAATAGTTGTTTCAATGTGCTCACTTTCGTTTCCAGAATAGCAATCATTTTCTTCATTTCCACATTCTCAGCAACCACTTGAGAAATATCACTGGCAAGTGCCTCCACCTCAAACGACCTCGGCTGGTAATGTCTAATACTATGTTGCTGCTCAGGTGCCATTGGATCCCTGACTATGTCAATCTGGTTCTCTTTTCTCGATGCAACCATATCTTCAGCGACCTATATGTCAATATCTAACAGTTACATAGTTAAGTATTGTGAAGGTGGACTACTACGACTAAAGACCATAATTTTTTTTAATACAAAATCATTGTCATACACATGTCGCGGCACTACACACACCATTTAAAAGTTGTACATTACTTTATTTTTTTCAAATGCTGCGCGTACTTTCTCCTCCCTCGCCCTAAACACGTGCCAGTTCAAGTATCGTGGGAAGGATTGACCACTAGTCACAGTTGAGGTGGGGTGCAATAAGAGGTGATCAAAAGCCCAAACCTTGTAGAAAATGACATGTATGGTATCAGAATGATGCAGCAGGAAAAGACCAGAAAATAGCTACAATTTTGTATGAAACAATAATAACAACCAGGAAGCATAGTAAATAACAAAACATGTACATGTAGGAGTGCAGCACAGCCTATTAAATGGATTTGACGGATATTCTTACCCTCGCTCAATGCATGTGCAACTCGGGTCAAGTCATCAACCAAAAAATCATACACCGCCAAACCTCAACTATAATTATCTAGGGAGTCCAAATCATCCAACAGGTGTGTGAAGGCAGAATGCACGTTCACATCTGTAACAGGAAAATAGAACTCCCCAAAAGCAAGTAGGATATAAAGTCGACAAAAGTTATCGATTTCATTATTCCCTACGTGCTGATACAGCTGAAGATAAACTGTGCCGATGGTTACATAGTCCCCCTTAAATAAGGACATAGTTCGGCCTAATCCATCGTCACGTCGAGTTGCTCTTTCTCCATCAATCCGCAATCTGAGTGCCAAGCATACGTCTAACGGACTGAATGGGATAACCCTACCCCTAACTCTAAACCCCCCATCTCTTTCAACCCATCTAGATGCTAACTCTCACAACAAGACACAGTTGATTTCTAAATTGTTTGGCATATATAACAATGACTTGAATGGGGTAGACTCGATGCGGGACTTCTAGGCATCCGTCAATGAGCTATTCACCTCAGTCAACAACCTCGGTGTGCAAACGTGCCTCAATCGCACCTTCTGCATTATGAGAACAAATTAGTCAACATATGCGCATAGCAAAACACGTATAAAACATTTTGTCTAATATATTAACCAAATTCCCTTACCTGATTCATGTTGGACAAATCACACTTGGTTCTTGCTCGTGAGCTGTCCATGTAAGTATTCTGCATATACATAGACCAAGTATGATTTTTAACCAGTTCAGCAAGATTAAAGCACACATGAATAATCAATCGTATTGGTCACAACTCATAGACATGCACCAACTTATAATATAGCCGTTACGAGCTTCTTCTGATTATCAGAATTTATACTTAAGGGCCATTGACAGCCGTTGGGGGTAGATGAGAGCATTAAATGCTCATTAATATAGCCATTACGAGCTTCTTCTGATTTTTCCAAAAAACAGACTAACCGGTTAACCAAGCACCCTAATCGGTTAGGGACCCTTTTAAGCCATAAAAGAATGATTCCGTTTGTTAAATAACAGGTTTCAGATGTGTCCTAATCGATTAGGACATAATAAAAATGGTTTCTGGGAAAACTGCTAACCGATTAGAGCTTCAGGCTAATCGCTTAGGACTTGATATGTTGGTTTCTGAGATAGAAAATAACCGGTTAAGACTCTCACCTAATCGGTTAGGACATAAATACTTTGGCTTCTGAGAATGAAAATAACCGGTTAGGTCTCTCACCTAATCGGTTAGGACAATTTTAAAATAACAGGAATGGTTCTGTTTACTCAAATAACTGATTAGTCATTTTGCCTAATCGGTTAGGCATTTGAAAAACTAACTAGGCAATGCCTTTGTTTTAATAAACTAACCAATTAAGAGCTATTCCTAATCGGTTAGGAGCCTTAGAATTTGGCTTATAACAGGACAAATAGCAGTTTGTGATCATTAGGAATATGGTTAGTTCCCAAAATGACTTATGTCAGTTTTGGCTCATACAAGTAAATTGACTTGAAAAAGGATATGAGATTTCAAAGAGGTGTTTCAAAAACATTTTGATCCTAACTTAAAAAATCATTTTGCAAACTCATTTTGAGAAAGCCATTTGAGCTTGTCGTGAAGAAAGATGGAGGAAATTGGAAATTCTAATTTTTGATGGAGCAGATGCGTTTGGGACCGTCAAACCGTGTGCAGAGATATTTCAAATTGAAGGAAATGGATGATGCCTAGAAGTTAGAAGCAGTTATGGTAGCGATGGAAGGAAATGCATTGATATGGTATCAATGGTGGGAATTCAGTGCCCAAAATCCAACGTGGGATGATTTTCGATCCGCTGTGATCCGGCGATTCCAACCTTGTATGATGAAAAGTCCATTCGAGTTATTGCTAAGTCTCAAACAAACAAGAATAGTAGAGGAGTACAGAGAGCAGTTTGAATTATATGCAGGCCTTCTCAGATGTACAGAACCAGCCTACTTGAGTGGGATTTTTCTAAATGGACTCAAGGAAATGATAAGGGCAGAATTAAAACTTCATTCGGTTGAAAGATTATCAGAATTGATGGACTATGCGAAGAGAATTGATGAGAAAAACACCTTGCTAAATAAAGGGAACGCTGGAATGAGTTTAGGAGGGAGATCATTCAGAACTTACAACAATTCCAGAGCTGTAACATGGAACTTGGAAACAAAAATCAGATTCAGACCACAACTGGAAGTTTGGTGGGAGAAGTGAGTAGTACGAAGACTACTGGATCCTTTAGAGGAAGGGGGTTTAGGAGGTTTACTAATGCTGAGATGCAACAAAGATCAAGGAAGGGACTTTGTTTTAAATGTGATGAGAAGTTTAGTCTTGGCTATGTGTGTGCAAACAAGCAATTCTAAGTGCTGTTGCTAGAAGAAGAAGTAGATGATGCAGAAACAGAAGAAAAATCAATTGAACAAGAATAGGAAATAGAGATAAGAACACTACAATTATCCATGTTCAGCATCACTGGGCTTACTTCTAAAAAATCCATCAAATTGTGGGGTACTTTAGCTGATAAGCAAGTGATAGTCCTAGTAGATTGTGGAGCCTCACATAATTTCATATCCTCTATGCTGGTCAAAGAAAGAGAACTTCAGGTACATGAAACTCCACCTTATCTTTGTGGAAGTGGGAGATGGTAGGAGAATTCCTTGTAAAGGAGTGTGTTCACAATTAAAGTTACTGATTCAAGGAGTGGAGGTTCAACAAGATTTCTTTATTTTTGATCTAGGAGGGGTGGATGTGGTGCTAGGGATGGAATGGTTACCTAGCCTTGGTAAGATCAGGGCTAACTTAAGGGAATTAACACTTAAAATTCCCAATGAATGAGGCTATCACATATTGAAGGGTGAACCTAGTTTGGCTTGGGCAGTGGCTTCTTTTAAATCTGTTCTCAAGGCAATTAGTGATGAGGGACAAGGTTATTTGTTGGAATATCAGAGCTTGCAGGCAGAATCTAAAAATACCACACCTCTACCTGAGTGGTTAGAATCAGTATTGGTTGAATACAAGGAAGTATTTCAGGAACCACAAGGACTACCTCTACCAAGAAAACATGATCATACAATTGTCCTTAAGGACGGAGCCAACATTCCAAATCTTAGGCCTTACAGGTATCCACATTACCAGAAAATTTAAATTGAAAGGTTAGTTGATGATATGCTTAACTTTGGTATAATTAGGCCGAATGTGAGCCCTTATTCTAGCCCAATCATATTAGTAAAGAAAAAAGATGGTGGTTGGAGATTTTGTATAGACAATAGGGTTTTGAACAAGATTACAATACCAGATAAATTTCTAATTCCTATTATTGATGAATTGCTTGATGAACTTGGAGGAGCAATAATTTTCTGTAAGTTGGATTTAAAATCTAGATACCATCAGACTAGAATGAGGGAGGAAGATATCACTAAAACTGCTTTTAGAACTCATGAAGGGTATTGACTCTTTGTTGTCATGCCATTTAGACTCACTAATGCCATTTCTACTTTTCAATCCTTGATGAATGAAATGCTTAGACCGTATTTGAGAAAATTTGCTCTCGTTTTCTTTCATGATATTTTGGTCTATAGCAAAAATGTGGAGGAACACCAAAGACATTTGCAAGCAACTTTGGCTTTATTGAAGGAACATCAACTCTTTGCCAATAAAAAGAAATGTATTTTTGGGTAGATTGAACTAGAATATCTTGGGCATATCATATCAGCTGATGTAGTGTCAGCGGATCCTAAGAAAATTGAGGTTATGATGGACTGGCCAACATTTGAAGATATTAAGGCTCTAAGGGGATTTTTAGGTCTTACTGGCTACTATCGGAGATTTGTGAGGGACTATGGAAAAAATGGCTCGACCTCTGACTCAATTGTTAAAGAAAGACAGTTTTCAGTGGACACCAGAACCTTAAGCAGCCTTGGACCAGTTAAAAAGAGTCATGGCTGCATTACCTATACTCACTGTTCCGGATTTTAGTGAGGTTTTTACTATAGAAACTGATGCTTCAAATAAAGGCTTAAGAGCAATTTTATTACAAGAAGGAAGACCAGTCGCTTTTATCAGCCAACCACTATCAGATAGGGCCCAATCCAAATCAGTTTATGAGAGAGAGTTAATGCCTATTGTAATGGCTGTTCAGAAATGGAAACATTATCTATTGGGCAGACATTTTATCATCCTTACTGACCAGAAAAGTCTCAAGTTCCTCATAGATCAACAAGTTTTAGGTGAAGAACAATTCAAGTGGACTTCTAAATTAACGGGATTGGATTTTGAGATCCAATACAGACCATTTTGGTGAGTTAGCAGATTGGGAAACTGAAATTCAAAATGATCCTAAGTTACAAGGCATTATACAAGACATCTTGCAAGATGCTGTCTCTCATCCCGGGTATACTTTCCAAAACAGAAAATTGTTTTATAAAGGAAGATTGGTGTTGCCTAAAGGGTTTTCTCGGATTCCTATGCTCCTTAACCAGTTTCACAGTTCTGCTATAAGAGGCCATTCAGGATTTTTCATGTGCTATAAGAGGATTTCTGCCATAGTTTATTGGAAAGTAATGAAAAAAGACATCCAGCAATATGTTGCTACTTGTGAAACGTGTCAATTGAACAAATACCAGACATTGGCTCCTGTTGGATTGTTGCAGCCTCTTCCTGTGCCTACTCAAGTTTGGGCCGATCGAGTCATATGGACTTCATAGAAGGATTACCTAAGGCTCAAGGAAAGAATGTTATTCTTGTAGTGGTAGACAGATTAACTAAGTGTGCTCACTTCATTGCACTTAGTCATCCATTTACTGCAAAAGACATTGCTGAAATTTTTATCCAAGAAGTGGTCAAGCATCATGGATTTCCTTCCACAATTGTTTCAGACAGAGATAATATATTTCTCAGTCATTTCTAGACTGAGTTATTCAAAATGGCAGGCACCAAACTCAAATTTAGTTTTGCCTACCATCCACAAACAGATGGACAGATAGAGGTCGTTAATAGATGCCTGGAAACATATTTCAGATGTCTCACAGGGACCAGACCTAAACAATGGCCTAAATGGCTCCATTGGGCCGAGTTCTGGTTCAACACAAATTATAATAGTTCCTCTAAGTTGACTCCATTCAAAGCTCTTTATGGTCAAGATCCACCCCATTTACTTAGCGGTTCTACTATTCCATCAGCAGTTGAGGAGGTTAATGTGATGACTCAGCCCGGGGACCAGCTTCTTCATGATTTAAAAGGTAATTTGTTGAAGGCTCAAAGTTAGATGAAGTCTTATGTAGATCATTCCAAGCGCCACGTTACTCTGGTTACAGGTGATTGGGTCTATTTAAAGCTGCAGCCATACAGATTGAAGTCCCCTGCCAAAAAGAGGAATGAAAAGTTAAGTCCTCGTTTTTATGGCCTTTATCAGATCAGTAAGCAAGTAGGACTAGTGGCTTTTGAATTAGATCTTCCGCCTGCCAGCAAAATACATCCTGTATTTCATGCTTCATTACTCAAGAAAGCTCTTTCTCCTTTAGTTACATAACCTCTTCCATCAATGCTTTCCGATGAATTGGAGTTACAAGTTGTCCCTGAAGCAGTCAAGTCAATCCGCAACACTGCTGCTGGTTCTGCTGAGGTCTTAATCCAGTGGAAAGATCTTCTAGACTTTGAAGCGACTTGGGAGCCTGTTGAGACTATCATGGAGCAGTTTCCTTCTTTTCACCTTGATGACAAGGTGAGTCTTTTGGAGGGGGGAGTATTGTTAGACTTTTTATCAGTAAGAAATATAAGACGAAGCCCAAACTACTAATTAGCCCAGCCTAAAATTAGCAGTTAGTAGCAGTTATTCCTAAGATTAGCAGTTAGTAGCAGTTATTTTAAGATTAGTAGTTAGTAGCAGTTATTCTCTTTTGTAAGGAATAAATAGAGAGATTGGGAGGGAAAGGAAATGAGGCAGTTATTTGGTGGGAATTGGAAGGGAAAGACCAAGCTCTCAAATTCTTGGAGGAAATCACCCCGTAACCACTTTCCTATCTTTCTAGTCTTATCTTTTCTTTGTTGTAATCTGATACTGAGTATTGTAATTTAATCCTCTGTTTTGAGAACAAATCTCCAGAGGATATATCAATATAGTTGCATATTCAGTTTATATACTAGTTATAATTACTAGTTTCTATCACATATACTACATGCCCACTGACTATGTGGTTGGTTTATGTTTTGAATAGTCTAAATGTGATTGCTATCTTCCCATAATATAGACTTAGGAAGGAAAGAATAAAAGAAAAAGAACTTCATGTGGATCTATATGCACATGTAACAACTTTTACACTCTTGTCAAATGCAGTAATAAATAATATAGGTTCATATTGAACATTGTTTACTATCATTATATGAGCTTTTTTTAATTATTCAATATCCTAATACTATGTTTATATTTGAATCATAAATCTATTCTGAAATTTGAGTGGGTTCTATCTTAAAAGGTTTCAGAGTAACGCTTTGCAGGGGATAATCTCAAAAGGAGGATCGAAAGTATGACATTTCTCATTTGCTGGTATAAGCCATAAGAAACAAGATGCAGGAGTTGAATATGAAACATTCCTACAGTTGTCATCAATGATGGAAATGGACATCTGTAAAATGATAAATTCATTTCTACTTTCACTCATTAGTTTTCTACGACCGTGGAAGAGCTAATTTTCCATAATTAACCTATTCCCCAAAACATAGACACAACAAAAATTCATTTCAAATCACATTAACACAGTACAAACCAGAAAAATTTTCAGATCATCAAGCATCGCAAATCATTCCATCTAAATACTTCGCAATACATCATTCATTCTTCAAACACTTGCATACCACAATAACTCTTTTTTCATTCAACAAAATACACACTACTGCCATACCATATCAACACTGAGTCTAAGAAAAAAACCACATACATTATTATCTCTATTTCAATTCACTCCATTCAAATAGTCATTTTCTCAAATAGATTATAAGCACACACACTTATTTGCATTTCACAAGCCTCACATTCAAGAACAACAGTGGTTATTACAAACTAACATCAAACTATGATTTTAACTCAAATTACAGTCATTATACCACTAATAAGAAATGAAATTTTACCCAAATAAGTTTGTTCTAAAATAGAGGGTTACCACTGTACGTTACTGGGTTCTGAAATTTTCCCACGAACGTGAGGAAGAAGAAGCTAGGATGGGCAACCGCCTCAGACGGTGGAGCGATCGGTGCGCGGTGGTTCTTGGTGCTACTTCAAGTTACTAGTAGGCCTGGTGCGTGCGGGGTTTGGTGCTAGAATGTGGGTTGTCTGGTTCGTGGTTGGGGCAAACTAGGTTGAAACTGGATGGTGGTGTCTTGGTGGCCAGGTGATGTTTTGGTGGCCACAGAGGCAAATGTGGACAGTGGTGGGGGAGAAGCTGGCACCTGGAGCAAGAGAAATGGGAGAAACCGAGAGTGAGAGAAGGAAGATAAGATGTAATGGGAGAAACCGAGAGTGAAGCACAGAAACGTTTGTTTAAAATTTCAGAAAGAAAACAATAGATGAGGCGCGCGGAGAAGGGAGGGAGGGAGGGAGGGAGGGAAAATGAAAGTGGTATACGGCCACGTGGTATATGGCCACGTGGTATACGGTGGAAATAAGTTGGAGTATAACGCTAGACGAGAAACGTTTTCCTTAACTGCCCTTTTGGTTTGCCATTCAAACCTGAACTCTTTTTTCCTTCTCCTCTTAAAATCCTTTATCTAATTAGAAATTAAAGAACTCTACCCTGAACTTCACTGCTCCTTTGCTACTTGTACCACACATCACAAGCTCGAACAATTCTTAGTTAGGCACGATGTATCATAGGTTTTCAAATTATCATTTTATATGTGACATATGTAAAATTATGGAAATCATGTTAAAAATGCACTTATCTTTAAAGGAAAAATGATGTTTGTATACTATTTTGTTTACACCATATAAGATTTTCATTAACAACGTATCTTATTCGGTTAAGGCCTAAGGGGTTTGTAATTGATTATCACGATAAACATGTTAACCAAATAATATACCTTGTTAATAAAATTTTTTATATTATTAAACGATGAAAAAATAGTGCACAAATTCTAGTGTGTAAATATCAATGTTATCTTTAAAATATCTTTACACATATCAAATAATGATTTGAATATATAAAAGATATGTGATAAACAGTGGTCAACTAAGAATTTCTCCATATACTCATCCGCCGGTCAGGCAACCCATTGGGGAGTGTTTTTTTAGTCAAACTGGTTTCGAAGCACTAGTTTTTTTAGTCAAACTGGTTTCGAAGTAGTTAGATTTGGTTTGCTCATACTGATATGACCATCTCGATCAACAGCCAAAGCTAATCAATTTCATTGCCAACAATGGCCTAACCACAACCTCATAAGTAAGTTCCAATCATTAGGGCAGTATGGTCAAACCCCTTTAGCTACATATCCTTGTCATCAAAACTTCCATTACAATATTATCTAGAAAAAAATTCATTCGATATTTTTTTCTAATCTGTACTCTTAACAGCAGGAAGGGAAATATATTATTGGCTACATATTATCACAAAATCTCACCATTTATTCCTTCATAAGGTTTTAAAATCCTAGACTCTAGAGTCTAAATTCATATAAATAGTGGACAAATATCATCTAAATGTATATTACAAATGTTTTTTTCTCAAGAAATCAATTTTCAAAATCTCTCTAATGCTTCTTTCATTCATGAGCATCTCATCAATATAATACATGCAAATATTTAAATATTTTTAATGATATTCAGTGTTTAAGATACCAGAAGAAACTAACCATACCAACTGATTTGTCAGGAAATAAATAAAGGAGTCTTGAGACCATAGTTTTAAATTGCGGTCCGCAACCGCAATTGCGGCCGCAATATGACGGTTTTCATGGTCTCCGCAACCTCATCGCGACCGCAATTGCGGCCGCATCGACCGCATTTTCCCGTAATTGGCCGCAATATCGAGGTTTTAGTAGTCTCCGCAACCGCGACCCAACCGCAATTTAAAACCATGCTTGAGACATTAGCCTGGGATTCGGTGATAATAATCCAAGAAATTACTTTGCAAGAAATAGATAATTTCTTGTACATCAGCTCTTTCTTTAACCCATGGCTCCTCTGCCATGGCAACCAAAAACAAAGCCCAATGAGTTATGTGCAGATGTTAACATGAATCACACATGAGGTTCTGGATTTTACATTTTGGAATCCTTCGCTAGCTGGACTCTGATTCAAGTGTAATTATGGTGAGGCATAGTCTTTAGTAGGCCTTCTGTTATGAAGGCATAAAGTCTTTGTCCATATAGCTTTTGAAAGTAAGATTAAATATCGTGTTACTAGGTTAGAACTTAGACATTAGAACTCATTAATTTGGTTTGATAGTAGTGATATGAATATAAAGTTGCATCCTTTTCTCCCTTCCTTTTTATTGGGAGAAAGAATAGGAGGGTTGGGTGTTGTACCATTTCTCATATACTTGCATCCATTTTTTTAATGTTATCATTATCAGTTTATGTTAAAGGTGGAAATAATTTTTTTGAAATAATCAAGAACAAGTGATAAAAGATAATTTCTTGTTCCTTAGTTCTCATATTTGTGAGCCTACCCACTCTTCAAATCCATGGTGAGTTTGTTTGTTATACTAGTCCAAATATCAGGAGGAAGGTATGTTACTAGCTTTGACATCCTCTGCAAACCATTGCTATAAACTTGTGAGTTATGTGCTACACTTTGTAGAAGTAGTGAAATGTATAGAAATCATTTCCGTTGTTGGACTTCTGTGGTTTAGGCATTGACATTTGATTGTTGTATGGGTGTTTGGGGGGATGCATGCTATAGCTTCCATGTATACTTGAGTTGCATGCATAGGTGATGGCATGATGCTCTGTTTTTTGTTGAGAAAACAAAGACATTTCCTCTAGCAGAACAAGTCATATGCCATCTATGTGTGACGAGACGTTAACTTTAACAGTAAACTTAACATTTTCATTTTAAACCAAAGTTCAGAGGGTTAAAGTGACACCAAAAAAAGTTTAGAGGGTAACTTGAGAAATTGTTAAACTACAAGGGTAAAAAATGCAATTTATCCTTTGAAATTCTATCAAATATGATTGTAATCTTATTCACATATTAAAAATTTTGCATTAACATTTTCATCATACTTGTTTGAGAAAATAAAAGTAAATAGTGTATATTGAAATATGTGTTTCTTTTTTGTTTTATTATTAAAAATGAAGTGATTTAAAAATGATATAGAATTTTAAAACGCAAATTACAACATATAATTTTTCTACCTTTATTTTTTTTAAATAAATATGATGTAAAATTGATATAAATTTTTTTTATGTATAAATAACATTGTTAATTGTTAATCAGTAAATACTTACATCATTAAATACCCTAACAACTCCCCTTCCAGTACTTCACAGCAACATGCGATTCATGGTCCCAAGTCCAACTGTCAAAGCATCTTCATTAATCATTATGCTAACTTCAAGATCTTGTCATTGGAGATCAGAAGTCAGGACCATTACTCTTCCATTCATATGAGCATTTAGTCTTTCCGTATCTTACGTGCGAAATTATCGCATATTATTAAAGTAATAATAAGAATTTTGTTAATATATATTCTTAGATCATATGATAAGGATTAAAAATAATATTTATTATTTATTATTAATTATTTAAAAAAATTAAATGCAGTTTAGATTTGTAAGATAATAATATATGTTTGTACTTTTCATTTAATAAATTTAATTTCTAATTCTTAAGAACAGATGTTAACAAAATCTAAAAATAAATACATATTTTAAAAAAATTATGATAAATTTTAAGCACACTCACATAAGTTTTAAACAAATCAACTTAAATCAATGGTGGATTTCTTCTTAGAACATATTACTGTTCCAAAAGTATACTATAATTTCTAATCTGAACCATGATTTGGAGACAAATTGAAAACTAGAGACATATAATAATCATGAAATTGTTTGTTACATGTAACTAACAAGTCGCAATTTGTAGCATCTCAATATTTACTATTCAGATATATCGTCATATAAAAAAATAATTAATATTGACCATGTTACTTCTAACATATAATAAATCCATATAATTCATACACAATGAATAAGTATGAAGAGTCATGATAACAAAAGTTATATATATATACATCACAGTCTCAAAAGGGCATACGGTTATACATAACTTAATACAACTAAGCAAACATAAAACATATATAACATCAGCTCAAAACAGCATCTATATTATACTAATCTTCATACATCTTCTTCTTCCATTTTGAAGAACTCGCACCTAGATTTACATGGCAATACAATCGGGGTAAGAAAATATATCTCAGTAGAAGTATTTTAATACTAGTAATTTATACAATCATACAGACTATTCAACCATAAAGTTAACACGTCAATCACAAAAGTACACAATTGCTCATACAATTGCAATGCATGATTATGTTATGATTAGCAATCGTCCATATAATTGCCAAGCATGAATAATGTTACGATTAGAAATCGCCCATACAATTGTCATGCTATGCTTAATTATGTCTAATGTGTATGTCTATGCAAGTCCTAGGAATGAATGCAATTTCAAGATGCATTGAGCCCTCAAACGTATTGAGGATATTACCCACCTCAACTACTCTAGGATATGTTATGATATGATATGGTTTATCAGGCATAGTGATGAAATGACTCACCAACACTATCCATCAAAACAAACAGAGGATATTACTCACCTCCACTGGTCAAACAAAGTAAAGAGGATATTACTCACCTCTTTACTCCACAATATAATAAGGATATTACTCACTTTATTACACACAACATAGAAAGGATATTACCCACCAATCTATGCCTCAAACAATAGAGAGAATATTACTTACCTATCTATTCAACAAACACATAGAGAGGATATTCCTCATCAATCTATGCTTCACAAATAATAGAGAGGATATTACTCACCAATCTATTCAACAAACACATAGAGAGAATATTACTCACTAATCTATGCATCAAACAACATAACAAGGATATTACACACCTCGTTATGTTTCTCAAACATCTTATGCAAAAAAATCACTAATTACCTTCCATAATTAGCATCACAATTGATTTATATGCATATCAAACTCATTTCACTCACACACTTCATCAAATACTCCTAAAAGAGTCTCACTACTCATTAAGAAGCATAGAAGAAAGCATTACACAAGTTATCCCCTTCAATTTCCCCAAATAAGGGCTCTGTTCTGTCCAGTGCTGGGCGCTCAGGCGCTCAACTTCTGTGCGCTCAAGTGCACTACACACATAACAGACTCTTCCTGGACACTGTTCTTGAGCGCCCTACTCTTCAACGCTTAAGCGCTCACACACAAAATCAGTTTCTGCATAATTTTGCAGAAACGATCACTGTTCCATTAGGAACAAGTGATCTTCCACTCATCTAAAAATCACTTCCAAGTGATTTCTAACCTCAAACAAGGTTCAACTACACATAGCAACCTTTAATCCACTTCAATTCCATTCAATTTAACACTTTTGTGAATCAAAAACTAACATCCAACCTAAATCCCCAAAATTGACCTAAAGGGAATTAAGGCTTCCAAATGATGAAAAATTCATCTAAACACTTCCACAAATCAGGTTCTAACTCAACCATACTAACCACATCAAGATTCAACACAAGAATCATAAGAATCACTCTCAAACCTCCATTTCTTCATTAAGTCCCTCAAGAACCAAACATGAAAGAAACGAATACAAGCTATCAAACTAAGTTTCCCCCTACCTCAAAGACCAAAAAAGAAGTCTGAAAGCAGCTCCTCTCCTCCACTAAATTCTTCCTTCTCTTTGCTTGAAGATTCTCCACCTTTGCCTTGCTTCTTGTCTTTCCCTTTGTTCTTCCCTGATAATCACATATTTGATACATTAATAAACTCTCATTTTTAGTCATTTACACTCTCCATGTACTTAATTGATTGAGTTTGGTTATGTTTTGTAAGTTTGGACTCAAATTGGACTTAATTGAATTTTTTAGCATGATTTACGTCTTACACTATTTCTGTATTTGGGCCATATATTGGGCTGTAGGTGGCCTTTTGAGGTGATTCTGGTGGCATTTGAAAGATAAGAGAGAGCTGTACAACTTTTATTAAGATCGCAAAGGCCTAATCACATGATTGGATAACTAAAATTGGAGTTGAAGTAAGAAATAGGGTGATGATCTTGATAGCTTGACCTATGCATACTGTTCATGACATAGCTCGGGAAATAGGATGTCAAATGGGCTGACATTTTGGTGCTTGATAGTTAAGACCTAAATCTACAACTTTAATGTTGAACACTTTTCCAGAATCTGAGGTCTAATGGGTCATATTGGGCATGGAAGTCAGAACATAGGAGCTATCGCTGGGCCTGAGCAGTATGCAGTAATCAGACCATATCTTAAGTTGTAGGAATGCTTTTGGACTCAAGCTAACGGAATTTGAAAGCTAAGATTCAGGCATACAACTTTCATGAGACCACTTGGTGAAAAAATGATGAATGTAATGACTTCAGAACTAAATGATTTCGGAGACAAAGAATCTCCATAATTTTCCACTCATCAAAAGTCATTTGGTATTTTTCACACATTTTCCACTCATCCACTCACTCATGACTCAGTCCCCTTGTCATTTTGTATCCCTAATCCTCTATAAAAGGGAACCTTGACTGATCATTTAGAAGGCTAGGGTGTTAGATACCAAATGCATGCTATTTTGTTGTTTGATTATCTTGTTGTAATTTTCTTTTGTTCTAATTGAAGTTATGTGCTTCTTCTTCTTTCTCTCTCTTCCTTTCTTCTTGTCTATGAGTAACTAAGTTTCATTTTGCTTGGGTGAAAGGGTGAAGCTCTTGATAATAAGTTAAGGTTAAATTAATTTCTCTCTTGTGCTTAAATGATATATTTTCAAGTAGTCATTTTATGTATTATATTTTGTTTCCAATCAATTTAGAAATCCTCCTTGTAAAGTAGAGTTCTTGATTTGTTGTAGACAAGAGATTGACACAATGAATACTTGAACTCATTTACAAGTGGTGGTATTAGAAACTCTCCTTGTGAAGTGGAGATCTTGATTTGTTGTAGACAAGATTTTGGCACAATGAATGCTTGATCCCATTTATGAGTGGTGGTGTTAATAGATGATTAAAGGAATCATAATATAATTACGTATATAATTTTTAATGAATTTTGAACGTTGTATTTTTCGATTGGAACCTCCGTTATGTGTGGATTCTAATTGAGTTATAAAAGAATTAATATTGTCCTTAATTTATTTACCAAGAGTGGATTTCCTAGCCCCAGCAATTCCTTTTTATTTGTGACCAAGTTTTATCACCTTTATTATTGTAACAAAATATTTTCCTTACGTCAAATAAATTTTTCTTCATCAATTCTCTGTGGATCGACCTCGGACTCCCGAGAATTTATTACTTGAAACAATCTGTACTTGAGTTTGCAATTTTTAATTCACATCAAGTTTTTGGACTTGGTTGAAAAATTTATCTGACTCAAAAAGACCCTATTTGCCAATTTATAAGAAAATTAGATGAGAAGCTTATCCTCGACTCATAGAAGGCGTTTAAGCCGTTTCTAGACATAAAACCAGAAGAAGATGTGAGCCACAATCACAATAATTTGTATATATTATCTTGCACATTTCTTTAAAAAAAGAAAAAAAGGAAAAAAAGAAGAAAAAAAAAAAGAAAAGAAAAAGAGAAAAAAATGAAATAAAAAAGAGGGTGAAATTTCGGTTGTACTTAATCTTTAATTAGATTAGGAGCCCCTGCCAGTGGCAGTCCCGTCATTGACTCAGGTGGACCATCGTACGCCGGTCCATAAATAAGGTTCGTGTGCCATTCTCTGTAGAGAGCCGCACTCCACAACCCAATGTTCACCATCTAGGCACTGTGGAGTTGATGGATAGGTAGAAGCGTCCCACTTTGGTTATTAGTGAGAAGTAACCCACGGCTGCCAAAGCGTATGAGGCATCTGAGCTTGATCCTCTCTTTTATTAGAAGGGGCTCTCAGCGCCCTAGGATGAAGCGTTCTGGATCTTGGACATTGCAGGTTTTAGATTTTAGCATCTTTGTTGATGTTACGAACCTAAGTGTGAGCTCTCCAGGTTCTAGACCCAGGATAGAAACCCACGATGGTTTCTTTATTCTCTTTTCTTCAAACAAGCGGGAGGGAGAAGAATTCCCAAATTGGCTGAGCCGTCTTGGTATTACTGCACTCATGATGAGCAGTATAAAGACACGCCATGAAACTTGTACATAAAGGTATGTCATCATTTGTTATTATTATTTTATCTTTGTATAATTTTATTATATTTTAGTTTTGGACAGACGATTCTTTGGGCGGGGGTCCTTCAGGGGTTTCTAAATTTCTTTACCCTGATGGTTTTCTTGAAGTAAAAAAAAATAAAAAAATTTTAAAAAAAATTGTGTTTCTTAATTTCAAAGTTTTCTGACAACAGCCAACCTACCCATATAGGAGCTATTATTACTTTTTCTATTCCCTTCCTAATTTAAACTCCATTTTCTTCACTTTTGTGCAACTCATAATCATTCAAAGATAGTGTGTGTGTAGAAATAGAGGGAGCTTCTTCTTCTATTCGGATATTTGCCAGTATTTGTGTATTTTGTGGGACAAGTTATAGGAAGAGTTTAGAGTTTGTAAATGCAGTAAGCACTGTTGGTAGAACACTTGCTGCAAGGAACATTTGTGTAGTATATGGGGGAGGTAGCATTGGGTTAATGGGGGCTGTATCACTTTCTGCATTTGTAAGAGGTGGTCAAGTTTTAGGTGTCATTCCTGAACCTTTAACTTGAAGGAACATCATTGGAAAGACAATTGGGCTGGAACTTCAAGTATCATCTATGCATGGACGAATGAAGGCAATGCTTGAAATTTCTGATGCATTCATAGCTTTACCTGGTGGTTTTGGTACTTTGGAAGAAGTCTTTCAAATTTTATCTTGGGCCCAACTGAACATCCACCATAAACCCATAGATTTGTTGAATGTTAATAATTTCTTTGATAATTTGTTATCTTTTGTTGACTATGCTGTGGAACAGAAATTTGTCACACCTTCAGCAAGACAACTCCTTATCTCTGCTTCCACTGTTGATGAGTTGATTGATAAATTAGAAATTTTTGTTTATGAACTTGATCTAATAACAGCTCAGATACATTAGTCAGAAGGAAGCGGTGAGGAAAGCAGTATGAAAAGCAAGCCATGCCAAACACTCCAACTATTTAAATAATTACAAGCTTTGATTTTATTCATCATACTTTGTTTCTGTTTAAATTTGTGTGAGGTTTCTCTTTTTAGTAATTGCAACAATAGGTACTGATGATCACATATTTGATACATTAATAAGCCTTCATTTTTAGTCATTTACACTCTCCATGTACTTAATTGATTGATTTTGATTATATTTTGTAAGTTTGGACTCAAATTGGACTTAATTAAATTTTTCAGCATAATTTACATCTTACGTTATTTCTTTATTTGGGCTATATCTTGGGATGTAGGTGGTCTTTGGAGGTAATTCTAGTGGCATTTGAAAGATAAGAGAGAGTTATATAACTTTTATGAAGACCTCAAAGGTCCAATCACACGAGTAGATAACTCAAATTGGGGTTGAAGCAAGAACGAGAGTATTTTTCCTGATAGCTTAACCTATGTGTACTATTTATCACAGTTTTCGGGCTCGAGGCTGTCAAATGGGTTGAAATTTGGATGTTGAATATTTAAGACCTATATCTACAACTTTCATGTTAAACACTTTTCCAGAATCGGACTCCTTGAAGGTGATATTGGGATTGGAAGTCAGAACAGAGGAGCTGTGACTGGGCCTAGGCAGTGTGCAGTAATTTGAACGTATCTGGAGTTATAGAAATGATATTGGACTCAAATCAAAGCCATTTGAAAGCTAAGATCTAGATCTACAACTTTCATGAAGACCACTTGGTTCAAAAATGATGAATGCAATGACTTCAGAGCTGCATGATTTCAGAGACAAGGAATTTCCATAATTTTTCACTCACCAAAAATAATTTGGCATTTTCCACTCATTTTTCACTCATCCACCCACTAATGACTCAGCCCACTTATCATTTTGTATCTCTAATCCTCTATAAAAGGGGTCCTTGGTAGATCATTGAGGGTGTTAGGTGTTAGTTACTAAAATGATGCCATTTTGTTACTAGGTTTTCTTGTAGTAATTTTCCTTTATTTTAAATTAAAGTCATGTTCTTCTTCTTCTTCTTCTTCTCTCTTTCTTTCTTCTTATCTATGAGTAACTAAGTTTCATTTTACTTGGGTGAAAGGGTGAAGCTCTTGGTAATAAAGTAATGTTAGATTTATTCTTCTCTTATGCTTAAATGATTTATATTTTTCTAGTAACCATTATACGTATTATAATTTGTTTCTTATAATTTAGAAACCATCTTTATAAAGAGGAGTTCTTGATTTGTTGTAGACAAAATATTGGTACAATGAATGCTTTAACCCATTTATAAGTGGTGGTAATATTTTTAGGAAACATAATATAATTACGTATATTATTTTAAATGGACTTTTAATGTTGTATTTTCCGATTGGAACCTCCATGTTGTGAGGATTCTAATTGAGTTATAAAAGGAATTAATCTTACCTTTACTTTATTTACCAAGAGTGGATCTTTTAACCCAAGTAAATAATTTTATCATAGTAACAAAATATTTACTTCACCTTAATTAATCTTCAACAATTCCCTGTGGATCGACCTCGGACTCCCAAGAAATTTATTACTTGAGACAACCTGCACTTGAGTTTGCAATACAACAATTAATCCCGCATCAAGTTTGTAGACTTGTTTGAAACTAAAAATTGTGCATCAAGTTTTTGGCGCCATTGCCGGGGACTTGATTTGAAGACTGAATTTCTGGTGTAAAAATTTTGTATATATACTAACATACTAACTAGTGGGGGAACCTCTCCCTTTTTAATTTCTGTGCATGCTAACTTGTGGGGGAAACTCTCCCTAATTTCTCTATAATCTTTAATCATTAATGAAATAATCTTTCTTCTTCTCTCTCTCTCATTTGGAGCAAAAAATCGGCTTCGATTCTCCGATTTTCATATTTTAAATTTAACTTTATTTTTCGTATTTTAATTTTTGTACAAAGTGGGGTAATTCTCCATTTTATTTTCTTGTACATATTAACTTAGTGGGGTTCTCCATATTTTTAATTTATTTTTTCATTTTTTTGTTATTTATTTTTTTCATTTTTTTTTGTTTACTAACTTCTAATACTTTTAATTTACTTTTGTATACATTTTAACTAATATTTTAATTTTTTATGCTTATTAACTTATTTGGTGGTTGGTTTATACCACGCCTTTGTTAATATTTAATGGACAATTTATACTGCTAGCTTGTACATTTTATTTTTTACTGTAAGTTACTTATTTATGCTTAATTGGTATCGTGATTTAAATTATGGTCATTTGGTTAAAGTTAATCCTAGTACTTTACATATTAATTTATTTGAATCACAATCACACACATCAAACACAATGGCTGAAAACGAAAGTGTGTATGATGAACATGAAAATCAACCGTTGCGAACCATGCGTGAGTATTTGCAACCATCTCAAAATTCTAGTCCATCATGCTTTATCTTTCCACTCAATGCCAACAATTTTAGATTCAAGTCAGGTATGATTTCTTTACTTCCTAATTTCCATGGTTTAGAATATGAAAGCCCATATTTACATCTAAAAGAATTTGAGGAAGTATGTACCGCTTTTCATGATCAAACTTGCACTGAAGAGGTTGTTAAGCTTAAATTATTTCCTTTTTCTTTGAAAGATAGAGCAAAAACTTGGCTTAACACTTTGAAACCAAGATCAATTAGCACATGGCAAGAAATGCAATGTGAGTTTTTGAAGAAATTTTTTCCAACACATAAAACTAATGCTTTGAAAAGACAAATCCAAAATTTTTTCACAAATTCCAATGAAGCATATTTTCAAAGTTGGGAACGTTTTAAAGATTTGTTAAATTCTTGCCCACGTCATGGTTTTGAAAAATGGCGCACTATAAGCTTCTTTTATTCAGGGTTAACACCCGTAACTAAACAATTTGTGGAAATAATGTGCAATGGTGAATTTCTTGATAAAGAACCTGAAGAAGCTTTAGACTATTTAGACCATTTGGCTGAAAATTCTCAATCTTGGCATGATACTAATCCTTCTGAAAATTCAATTAGATTTAACCTTGTAAATGCTAGTAAAGGAAAATATCATCTTAGTCAAGAAGAAGATCTGAATGCAAGGTTTGCTAGTTTGGCTAGAAAGGTTGAAGCCATGGAATTAAGGAAAGTGAAAGAAATTAAATCTATGCAAAATGAAGAAATTTGTAGCATTTGTGATGAATTGGGACACTCAACAAATGAATGTCCAAAAATTCCTGTTTTTAAAGAAGTTGTGCATGAGCAAGTAAATGCAATGAATAAATTTAAAAAGCCATTCACTTCTTCTTTTTCAGATACATACAATCCGGGATGGAGAAATCACCCGAAATCAGTTGGAGGACCAACAATCAGGCATAATTTATGCAACTACCACCTCCTCAGGCACAACAGGGCTCTCAAAATTCTAAAGGATATGCACTTTTTGTCCCACCATACAGGAATAACCTTGAAGAAACATTGCATGCATTCATGGAAAAGCAAGATGCCATTTTTAATCAAAACACTTAAATCATGATTGACATAAAAGACACTCTTGCTAAACTTTCTTCTGCACTCACCATTCATGAGAAAGAAAAATTTCCTTCTCAACCTCAACTTAATCCCAAGGGTCAATACAGTCTAAATGATGGTAATTCAGAAAACCAACAAATAGATCAAGTCAAGTCAGTGATAACCCTTAGGAATGGAAAGGTTTTTGAAGAAAGTAAGGAGATAAAGAGTCAAGTGTCTAAAGTGATGAACTCCTTGAGTGTGAATGAGCTAGAGGATGTGGAAAAGAATCAAGATAGTAGTGATGCTGAGCTACCCAAGGAACCTGAGGTGACAAAAAGTCTTGTTAAACTAAAAAATGATGACAAGGGCCACCAGACATACGTGATTGACTCAATCATGGATAGGAGATTTTCTACAACCTATGATTTTGATCCCCTTGAGAATTTTCTTGTCAATTCTAAGTTTGATTCTATTAGTAATCCCTCTGATGTAGTTGATATTTCTACTATTTTTGATAAAACTGAAGATCATGACACTCAGGCATGGCAACCAAAGTTTAAGGAGTTTCTTAAGAAAGGTTGGAGCATTACTGATAAAAAAAGTGTTTGTCCCTTAGTCTGTTCTTATAAAATTAATTTGGAAGAAGGTAAATGGTCAGCGGTTGAAGCTATAACTTGAGTTGAAGGATCTAGATGTAGCAGAGACTTTGGTAGATGATATTGTCTACCAAAGCTGAGGTAAGTTTTTAGTATTTCATATTTTTATTGAGTCGGCTTAAGTGCCTCCCAAATTTTGGAGCCTTTGTATGGGGATGTAAATAGTGTCGGCCAACAAAAAAAAATTTATAAAACAAAAGAACCCAAAAAAAAATGTTTGCATGCTTGTTTATTTTATTTTATTTCATTTTTTTTATCATTGTTAACCATTGTCAAGATGTAGTTATTCTCTTCTCGTCTACGCATTTCGGGTATGTGACTTCTCCCCATTACTTTGTTTAATTTTGTCCCAATAATTTCTTTGATGTATATTGATGATTATTTCTTCAGTCTGGATTTAATTGTTAACATTGAGGACAATGTTGTGATCTGGTTGGGGGAAGGATAGTTGTGTAAAAAAAACTAAAAAAAAAATTTAAAAAGTGTGTATATTAATATGTTTGTTGTGTTTATATGTTTGTCAGTAACTTACTAAACCAGTTAAGGATGGCAGAGTAAGGAGTAAATTTTACTCTTGAGATGCATCTTAGTTGGGGTAGTAACTAGTTTGTGTGGAAGTAGCAATTCAAATTCAGGGAAATTTACATGATTGAGTAAATTGTCTTCTTTCTTAAACATCACATGCTTAGTTATAGATGTTAAAATTTTTATGGATTGAGAATGATGGATATATGCCTTATGAGATTTTGAGCTTATCGATGAATAGATTGAACATCTGTACCATTCTCTTCTTTCTTGAGTGATTTTTTCTCATGGAATTGTTACTCTAGAACTTGCTTTGATTCTTTTTGAAGCTACATTTTCACATGCATACATAAACATGATTGAGGCAAATTTTCTTGAATTAAACACTTTGACCAAATAGCTAACCTTACATATTTTCCTTTGCTTAACCCCTTTGAGCTTATTTGACCATTCTTTGTTTCTAACTCATTACGTACCTTAAATGAAAAACCATGTTCTAACCCAACCTTAGGGAATTAGAGAGCATTGACTTTGTTATTTGATGAGTTCTTGAACAAGTGTGGGGGTGCATGTGCAGATTGGTTATATAAAAAAAAAAGGAAAAAATGTGTCTATATAAAAAAAAGAGAGCTGATTATTGCTACAATCAAAAGAATGCACCATGTGATATATTCATACCTAGACTGAGGGTGGATGATTGGAAATAACAGGAATATAAGGAGAATGTTCAAGCCTAATAATGAATTCAACCTACCAATTGATCTTCAACAAAATATTAGTTAGATATTGGTCATTGTCCTGTATGAGGAAGAACTAAGAAATTCTTGAGAAATTTAGACTGACTGAATGTTCTCAAACATCTTCTCCATTCTAACTGTATCATAATGCTCTTTTATTCTCTTTGGTATTTAACTTGTCTTATCTATATTACTTCCACTTTTACCTTGACCCCATTATAACCTTGAATAAAGTCATCATGATTTGTGTATATATGTTGTTTTTGAGTAGCGGAGAAGTAGAAGATAAGCAAACTTATGGTAGTACAATTTTCATAGGTTGAATTGAGTGAAATACCTACCTTTTAAACACTTGAGGGATTGAGAGTGAATCTTGTGAAAATCTATCATTCTTGACTCATGCTTTTCAATTGAAAGATCCTTGCTTGTTGATTTGAGATGTGAAGATATGTTACCTCATGAATGTTTTGATTACTTGAATGATTGGTTGCTCTTCATTTTTAAATATTATTAGAAATTAAGTCTTTTAAAGTGTTTAACTTTTGAGTCTGTTTCCTTCTTTTTTTAGTTTTGGTCTTGTGTTTTGCCCAAGAGTGCAAAAAGCTAAGTGTAGGAGAATTTGATGATCACATATTTGATACATTAATAAGCCTTCATTTTTAGTCATTTACACTCTCCATGTACTTAATTGATTAATTTTGATTATGTTTTGTAAGTTTGGACTCAAATTGGACTTAATTGGATTTTTTAGCATAATTTACGTCTTACGTTGTTTCTGTATTTGAGCTATATCTTGGGATGTAGGTGGTCTTTGGAGGTGATTTTAGTGGCATTTGAAAGATAAGAGAGAGTTCTATAAGTTTCATGAAGATCTCAAAGGCCCAATTACACGAGTAGATAACTCAAATTTGGGTTGAAAGAAGAACTAGAGTGCTTTTCCTGATAGCTTAACCTACGTGTACTGTTTATCACATTTTTTGGGCTCGAAGTTTTCAAATGGGCTAAAATTTGGATGTTGAATGGTTAAGACCCATATCTACAACTTTCATGTTGAACACTTTTCCAGAATCAGACTCCTTGAAGGCGATATTGGGCTTGGAAGTCAGAACAGAGGAGTTGTGACTGGGCCTGGGTAGTGTGCAGTAATTTGAAATCTAGAGTTATAGAAATGATATTAGACTCAAACCAAAGCCATTTGAAAGCTAAGATCTAGGCCTACAACTTTCATGAAGACCACTTGGTTCAAAAATGACGAATGTAATGACTTCAGAGCTGCATGATTTCGGAGACAAGGAATCTCCATAATTTTCCACTCACCAAAAGTCATTTGGCATTTTCCACTCATTTTCCACTCATCCACCCGCTAATGACTCAGCCCACTTATCATTTTGTATCTCTAATCCTCTATAAAAGGGGTCCTTGGCAGATCATTGAGGGTGTTAGGTGTTAGTTACTAAAATGATGCCATTTTGTTATTAGGTTTTCTTGTAGTAATTTTCCTTTGTTCTAAATTAAAGTCATGTTCTTCTTCTTCTTCTTCTCTCTTTCTTTCTTCTTATCTATGAGTAACTAAGTTTCATTTTACTTGGGTGAAAGGGTGAAGCTCTTGGTAATAAAGTAAGGTTAAATTTATTCTTCTCTTGTGCTTAAATGATTTATATTTTTCTAGTAACCATTATACGTATTATAATTTGTTTCTTATAATTTAGAAACCATCTTTGTAAAGAGGAGTTCTTGATTTGTTGTAGATAAAATATTGGCACAATGAATGCTTTAACCCATTTATAAGTGGTGGTAATATTTTTAGGAAACATAATATAATTACGTATATTATTTTAAATGGACTTTTAATGTTGTATTTTTCGATTGGAACCTCCATGTTGCGAGGATTCTAATTGAGTTATAAAAGGAATTAATCTTACCTTTACTTTATTTACCAAGAGTGAATCTTTTAACCCAAGTAAATAATTTTTACCATAGTAATAAAATATTTACTTCACCTTAATTAATCTTCAACAATTCCCTGTGGATCGACCTCGGACTCCCGAGAAATTTATTACTTGAGACAACCTGCACTTGGGTTCGCAATGCAACAATTAATCCCGCATCAAGTTTGTAGACTTGTTTGAAACTAAAAATTGTGCATCAGGTACTATCTTCTATCATTTACCTATCTATGTTTGACATTGAGGACAATGTTGTGATCTGGTTAGGGGAAGGATGGTTGTGTAAAAAAAAAAACCCAAAAAAAATTTTAAAAAAAATTAGGAAGTATGTTTGTTAATATGTTTGTTGTGTTTATATGTTTGTCATCAATTTATTAATAACAAAAGTAATTAGGGATGGCAGAGTAAGGAGTAAATTATTTATTCTTGAGACGCATCAAAATTGGTGGCAGAGTAAGGAGTAATTAGGTAGATAACTAGTTTGTGTGGAAGTAACAATTCAAATTCAGGAAAATTTACATGATTGAGTTAATTGTCTTCTTTCTTAAAAATCACATGCTTAGTTATAGATGTTGAATTAGTAGATTGAGAATGATAGAATTATGCCTTGTGAGATTTTGAGCCTATTGATGAATAGATTGAACATTTGTACCATTCTCTTCTTTCTTGTGTGAATCTCACTAATGGAATTGTTACTCTAGAACTTACTTTGATTCTTTTTTAGACTACATTTTCATATGCATACATAAATATGATTGAGGCATTTTTCTTAATATAGCTACTTTAACTAAATAGCCAACCTTGTATATTTTCCCTTACTTAACCCCTTTGAGCTTATTTGACCATTCTTTGTTTCAAACTCATTATGTGCCTTAAAAAAAAAGAAAAAAATCATGTTTTTACCTGGCCTTAGGGAATAAAAGAACATTAACTTTGTCATTGGATGAGTTATTGAACAAGTGTGGGGGTATGTCTGCGCAGAATGGTTGGTAAAAAAAAGTATATATTATGTTCATCTTCAAAAAAATAAAAAAACAAAAATAAAAAAAAATAAAAAAAAATATATAAATAAGGGTCAATAAGGCAATAAAGGAAAAGAAAAGAATATGTAAAGGGAATTTGTATTAGGTGGAGCTGGGATGAACTTTTATGCTTGTTAATCGAACTCAACTCTCATGCTCTTTTATTTTCTTTGGTATTTAACTTGTCATATCCATATTACCTCTTCCTTTACCTTGACCACATTACAACCTTGAATAAAGTCCTCATGATTTGTATGTGCATGTGTTCTGAGTAATGGAGAAGTAGAAGATAGGCAAGCTTATGGTAATTCAATTTTCATAGGTTGAATTGAGTGAAATACCTACCTTTTAAACACTTAAGGGACTGAGAGTGAATCTTATGAAGATCTATCATTCTTGACTCATGCTTTTCAATTGAAGTTTCCTTACTTGTTGGTTTGAGATGTGAAGAAATGTTACCTCATAAATGTTTTGATTACTTGAATGATTGGTTGCTCTTCATTCTTAAATATTATTAGAAATTGAGTCGTTTAGAGTATTTAGCTTTTGAGTCTGTTTCATTTTTTTTTTAGTTTTGGTCTTGTGTGTTTTGCCCAGGAGTGCAAAAAGCTGAGTGTGGGGGAATTTGATAATCACATATTTGATACATTAATAAACTCTTATTTTTAGTCATTTACACTCTCCATGTACTTAATTGATTGAGTTTGGTTATGTTTTGTAAGTTTGGACTCAAATTGGACTTAATTGAATATTTTAGCATGATTTACGTCTTACACTATTTCTGTATTTGGGCCATATATTAGGCTATAGATGGCCTTTTTCAGGTGATTCTAGTGGCATTTGAAAGATAAGAGAGAGCTCTACAACTTTTATTGAGACCTCAAAGGCCTAATTACACGATTGGATAACTAAAATTGGAGTTGAAACAAGGACTAGGGTGATGATCCTGATAGCTTGACCTATGCGTACTGTTCAAGACATAGCTCGGGTTATAGGATGTCAAATGGGCTGACATTTTGATGGTTGATAGTTAAGACTCAAATCTACAACTTTAATGTTGAATACTTTTTCAGAATCGGAGGTCTAATGGGTCATATTGAGCTTGGAAGTCAGAACATAGGAGTTATCACTGGGCCTGAGTAGTATGCAATAATCAGACCATATCTTGAGTTGTAGGAATACTTTTGGACTCAAACTAGCAGAATTTGAAAGCTAAGATCCAGGCCTACAAATTTCATGAGACCACTTGGTGAAAAAATGATGAATGTAATGACTTCAGAACTAAATGATTTCAGAGACAAAGAATCTCCATAATTTTTCACTCATCAAAAGTCATTTGGCATTTTTCACTCATTTTCCACTCATCCACTCACTCATGACTCAGTCCCCTTGTCATTTTGTATCCCTAATCCTCTATAAAAGGAAGCCTTGGCTGATCATTTAGAAGGCTAGGGTGTTAGATACCAAATTCATACTATTTTGTTGTTTGATTATCTTGTTGTAGTTTTCTTTTGTTCTAAATTGAAGTTATGTTCTTCTTCTTCTTTTTCTCTCTTCCTTTCTTCTTGTCTATGAATAACTAAGTTTCATTTTGCTTGAGTGAAAGGGTGAAGCTCTTGGTAATATGTTAAGGTTAAATTAATTTCTCTCTTATGCTTAAATGATATATTTTCAAGTGGTCATTTTATGTATTATATTTTGTTTCCAATCAATTTAGAAATCCTCCTTGTAAAGTGGAGTTCTTGATTTGTTGTAGACAAGAGATTGACACAATGAATGCTTGAACCCATTTACAAGTGGTGGTGTTAGAAACTCTCCTTGTAAGGTAGAGATCTCGATTTGTTGTAGACAATATTTTGGCACAATGAATGCTTGATCCCATTTATGAGTGGTAGTGTTAATAGATGATTAAAGGAATCATAATATAATTACGTATATAATTTTTAATGAACTTTGAACATTGTATTTTCTAATTGGAACCTCCGTTATGTGTGGATTCTAATTGAGTTATAAAACAATTAATCTTGTCCTTAATTTATTTACCAAGAGTGGATCTCCTAGCCCAAGCAATTCTTTTTTATTTGTGATAAAGTTTTATCACCTTTATTGTTGTAACAAAATATTTTTCTTACGTCAAATAAATTTTTCTTCATCAATTCTCTGTGGATCGACCTCGGACTCCCGAGAATTTATTACTTGAAATAACTTGTACTTGGGTTTGTAACTTTTAATCCGCATCACTCCCTGCTGCAACCGTGAAAGAGAAGAGAAAATAGGACAAAAGTCTCACTTTTGGTCATTTAAAAAGACTTAAGTAGCCTCTAACAGCCGTGTGGTCACTTGATAACTTAAGTGACTACACTGCTTTACCCCGATCTACTAAGAATACTTGGATTTCACCAAACCAAGATTCCTAACTTCCAACAAATTTAAAATAAATCCTAAGATTCATTAAAAATCTTGTTTTACCATTTTCATAATTTTTCATATTTGCTGGGGGTCAATCCGGCACCAAAACACACAACCAGTATGCTTAAAAATGCCAAACTAACTCCGATAATTCTCAAAATTTAACCACATCTACTTCCACACATTTGTGACCTAGAAACAAGTTCTCCATACTTATTTCCATTAACTAAGTAGTTTAAGTTAAAACCAGGGCTAAAAATAACTATATTCCACTTATACTAAACGTGTTCGGACGGTCACAAAAATTAACAAGCATGACAAACTAGTACTAGGCTACCTCCGTAACCATTTACAAAGCTATCATGATTATCTAGGGTGTTACATTCTCCCCTCCTTTTTATAATTTTGTCCCCAAAATTTGGTTTATGTTATGGATAAAGTCCTAACAACTAACATACAGCCACAGATACAACTAAATTTTAAGAAAACAAAGTTTCTAAACATGTACAACCATGTACTCACCTTTTCCCAAACCAGGAGATGGTGATACCTCATCACCTTGCAGATTGTAGACTCTTTCTCGAGTGATAGGTCTAGCATCCTTAGGGATGGCAATGGGGCGAGGCGGGGACGGGTAGTAGCCCCCCGCCCCCGAGGATAATATCCGCCCCCACCCCCACCTCCATATCCGTGCGGATATCTGTTTATCATTCTTTTGCGAGTAAACGGGTATCTACGGATATCCGCGGGTACCCAATAAATTGTAAAAAAAAATCAACAAAGTTAAAAAAATAAAATAAAAAAATGAAAAAAACAAAAAAAAAGTATAATACCATAATTTCTTAAAATTTGTCTAGTGCAACTTAATCCAAAAATAATGCCAAATACCTAAAATACTTTTAATTTATATAACTCTATCATATTTGAATTTATATAATGAAGTTTTTTAATAATTTTATATAAAATATTTTTGTAATTTTTTTGCGAGTACCTGCGGGTACAGGGGGAACCACCCCTGCCCCCACCCCGTTTATTAAACGGGGATAACACAAACGGGTATTTATACCCGCGGGGGAAATTAGACGGGTATTACCCGTCCCTGTCACGGGTATTACCCGCAGGTACCCACGGGGACGGATAAAATTGTCATCCCTAAGCATCCATCTTGTCTTCTTCCTTCTGTGGACAATTCTTGGCATAGTGTCCCAACTTGCCATACTAAAAACACTTGATCTGGTCAACTATATAGACTTTGTCCCCGTGGGTCCTGCCACACTTGGTACACTTCTCTTGTTGGTCATCCCTTTGAACATACTGACCTTTCTCTTATGGGTGATTGGATTTAGGACTATCTTTTCCATATCCACCATCCACTTTCTTCTTATGAAGGCTTTGCAAATTTTGCTCTGCCTGAAGCTGGAGGTTATCTGACTCCACAATCCTACACTTGTTCACTAAGGATGGAAAATCCCTGATTTCCAAAGGTCTCACAGCCCTTCTCACATTCCCTCTAAGCCCGGACTCAAACCTGACATACTTCCAATTCTCACTTGGATTATGCCTAAACTGAGAAGAAAACTTGGACAACTCATGAAATTTTGCCTTATATTATCCAACCGTCATGTCCTCTTGATGAAGACTTAGAAATTCCCCTTCTTTATCATCCTGCAAACTTTGTGGAAAGTATTTTTTCCAAAAAAGGTCTCCTTGAACACTTCTCATGTGATCAAAGTCCCTGCTGTCTGTAGCAGTCTCCTGGTGCTTCGCCACCATTGCTCCGTTTCCCCTCCTAACATGAAGGAAGCAAAGGAAACTCTTTGCTCTTCAAAGCAAACCATGACCTCATAGATTTTCTCAAATTCAGTCAACTACTCTTCCACTTTAACTGGATCGTAGTGGCCTCTGAACATCGGAGGATTCATCTTTCTGAACTCCGAAATGTCGAGAAAATTCCGATTTCTCCCGACTAGTACCTCCTGAGCTGGTGGTGGTACCTGTGGTGGTACTTGCTACTGAGGTACCAACCTCTCTAACACTCTTGCAGTCTTCGCTGCTTGCTCAGTCAGCTGCCTCATGGCATTGGCCATTGCCATCATAGCTGCGGCCATCTCTATACTTTTATTGCTAGAACCTCTATTCCGACTCCCATGTGGTCGCCCTCGTGCTGTCATAGTTTTCTGTAAACACAAAATAATCCATATTGAGTTAGCTAGGTTCAATATCATGTAACCGTGTAACAGTAGCTAAAGTAGATATGCCAAAGGCAAAACATGCAATTCCACTCGAACAATCACATGTAAGAGACAAGAAATGCATATCCATCACTACACATTCATAAGCATAGTTAGTCCATACCCCGACTCAATAGGATGAACTGCTCTAATACGATAATGTAACATCCCAATATTTACTATTCAGATATATCGTCATATAAAAGAATAATCAATATTGACCATGCTACTTTTAACATACAATGAACCCATATAATTCATACACAATGAATAAGTATGGAGAGCCACGATAACAAAAGTTATATATATACATCACAGTCTCAAAAGGGCATACTGTTATACATAACTCAACACAACTAAGCAAATATAAAACATATATAAGCTCAGCTCAAAACAACATCTATACTATGTTAGTCTTCGTACATCTTCTTCTTCCCTTTTGAAGAACTCGCACCTAGATTTATATGGCAACACAATCGGGGTGAGAAAACATATCTCAGTAGAAGTATTCCAGTACCAGTAATTTATGCAATTATACAGATTATTCAACCATAAAGTTAACACTTCAATCACAGAAGTACATAATTGCCCATACAATTGCAATGTATGATTATGTTATGATTAACAATCGCCCATACAATTGCCATGCATGAATAATGTTATGATTAGCAATCGCACATACAATTGCCATGCTATGCTTAATTATGTCTAATGTGTATGTCTATGCAAGTCCTAGGAATGAATGTGTAACACCCTCCGAAGGGCATTACATTTCAGACTAACTTCTTTTAAAACTTTACCCAAACTATAAAAGATTTAACATTATAAATTACGAGTTTCAAAATTCTTTTTCACGGTAACATAAACTTACCAAATTATGGAAACACAAGACATAAGAACTAAATAATATACTTTACATATAAACAAAGTGTACTACAACTATAAATACATCATACTTATATACCAAAACCATAAAACATCTAACATAACTAACCTAGACTAGCCTAAGTTCACAACACCTAATGAGAAGAGTCCTCCTCAGAAGACAAATTCACAGGCTGGGGAGTGTCTCGACGAATGGAAATCTGAGTAGAAAAATACTACGAAGTCCTCCCTAGGAGTATAGTGAAGATCATCCCACAACTCCTTGATAGGCATAACAAACTCTACATATACAGCAGCAAAAGAAAAAGTAGTGACCCCATGGCGGGTCCTACTTATGGATAGAGTAATGTCTCCACAATACTCTATACGCTTCATGTCCCAATGGACACGCCAAACATTAGCGCCTTCGAGAAACTGTAGTCTAACAAAACCTTGCAGATCCCTCCTGGCTGCCATCACCGTCTTTATAGACATAAACATAAACAGAGACAGACAGAACAATAACATAAAGAGATGAGATCCCCTACATCAATACCAGCATGGCAGCATAGAAACAGTAATAACAATAAAGTCCTTCATATACAGCGATAACACATATATTCATTTCATCAAATAACAGATAACTCCATAAACATATATATCACAATAATATGTCGACTGATGATGCATATGCATAATGTACCAATTTCCTACTCCATGGAGCTAAAATACAATTTCGGAGAGAATGATCTAGAAGATATGTTTGTATGCCATCCGCCTCAATTCAAGTGCTATAATTTTTCTCAGTGTACACGTCACGGCTTATACAAGACATTCTACGCCAGATCGTGATTAGAGCAGTGTTCTCGTCGAGATCGTCGGTGCGTTTGCATCGGTTGCCACAGCACAGTAGTGCTACTAAGTGGCCACTTATGGAATTTTGCGGCTCGACGCCTCCAAGATCATTCATAGACCTTCACTATGCAATTCGCACACGCACGAAAGTGTAATTCATCTCCTAGGCAAATAGCCTCAACAGGCACCGTTTGTAAAATTTTTAATGCATGATCAATGACTTAATACATAACACAAGCCACTACCGGCTGCAACCATACATTGATATGTCAAGGTCCAATATATTGGCCCGACAGTAAACTACTATTTTTCTTAATTGCGAAGCACTTTTATCGCATTTTTACAATCGCGTAACATTTTTTCAACGTTTTCTCAATCGCATAAAACTTTTAAAACGTTTTCTTAATCGTGTAGCTAAAAATCATCATTTTTAAATCGCGAAAAGGTTTTTTCTACATATTTCTAATCACGTAAAATGTTTTATTGATATTCTAAGCTTAATTTTTAAACTTTTCTCAGTTAATATAAAATTTGGACTTTAATTCCAACATTTTCTCACTAAACCTCCTCTAATTAATATTGCCTAACGTTTTTCACAAAAACTCATATTATTTTAATTAAATCAAGATATCTCAAAAATCTTTGTTCATTACTCTAAATAAAAAATTTCTTAAATAAAGTACTTTAAATTCCAAACCATCCTTTAAAAATTATTTTCATTGGCCTTATTAAAAATCCTCTTAAATAAAATACTTTAAGTTTCCAATTTACTTCTCAATCCTATTTTCCAACAATCCTATTTTCCAACATCATGGCCGAAAATCACTCTTTGTTCAATGATAAAATTTATTCATTTCTATTTTTATCTTGTAAATCCTTAATTAAATTTCTTATCACTAAATCATCTAGATTCAAAATTAATAAATCATTTTTGCATTGGGTTACCCTATTGAGGGCATGATGGCTATGAGCCATAGTGGTCATTGGGACCAAAATTTCTTTCCTTTCCAATATAGCTCATAACATACAACATACTTCAATCACCATAATTCTACTATATCAAGTTCATGCATAATATTAAAGCCATAAAAAAATCATATATAACCAAACAAGCATAAATCATCAAATACACACAATCAAGTGAATAAATCCTCACATGGATTTTTCACTTCACAAATCACAAATTCGTTTCTCACTACCAAAACATAGTTGATGAGATTAATCTCTCTCTTACCTTAGATGATGCTCCAAAGCTCCTTGTATGCCTTTTTGTAGCAAACTTCCACCACCAAGTTGTTCTTGAAATCAAAACAAACATACAAATATTAACATCTAAGGCTTGAAACAAGATGACCATAGATCAAAATATGATCTAGAAGTTGAAAATGAAACAAGAAGTGAAGATTCAAGAACTTCACCTAAAAACCCTTAAACTTGAGCTTGAAGAAAAAGCTTAAAGATGGATGATCTAGATGTTGAAGTGTCTTGAAATGGTGTGTAGGTTCAAGATGTGTATTTGGTTTGGATGAAACAAAGTTGGATGGTATTTGGGAGGGGTTGGCCGTGAGCTCAAAGGGAGAGAAAAGAGAGAGTTTTGTGGTAGCTTTTGATATTTGCTTTCTTGAAAACTATACAAGATAGACATAGAGGAAGGAGTGATCAAATTGATCACTTAAGCTTCTCCTAGAAGCATCTTGGCCATGAACTACATTAAAGGTGGAGATCAAAACTTCTCCTCCAAGTTTGCCATCCATTGGTGCAACACACAAAGTTCAAGCCACCTATGTTGACTCCATCAAACTTCTCAAGTAAGCTTCCTTCTCATTGGCTCACCATAAAGTTGTCATAACCATCAATTTGACTAGCCATTAAGATATTTTCCAGTAGTTATTATCCAATGGACAAAGGCTATTGCTAGAAAATCAATGTTTATTATCCACTGGATAATAACATTATCCAATAGATAATAGAATAGAGTAAAATCTCAAAAAAATATTTTAAAACTATTTTCGGTTTCGGGTTTAGTAAGCTCCCCCGGCCTTGCATTAGCAGTTCAAAATTTTCTGGACCCGAAAAATTTTTATTTTTTCAGACTTGCCTCAAACACACATACAATCCAAAATAAAAATAAAATAATCAAAAAAATTTAAATAATTCACAAAAATCACAAAAAATTAGAAAAACATATATAATATAGAAAGAAAGAAAAATCGGGGTGTTACAGAATGCAGTTCCAAGAAGCAATGAGCCCTCAGACATATTGAGGAAATTACCCACCTCAACTACTTTAGGACATGTTATGATATGATATGGTTTATTAGGCATAGTGAGGATATGACTCACCAACACTATCCATCAAAACAAATAGAGGAATATTACTCACCTCCACTGGTCAAACAAAGCAAAAAGGATATTACTCACCTCTTTATTCCACAATGTAATAAGGATATTACTCACATTATTCCACACAACATAGAGAGGATATTACCAACTAATTTATGCCTCAAACAATAGAGAGAATATTACTCACCAATCTATTCAACAAACACATAGAGAAGATATTATTCACCAATATGTGCTTCACAAACAATAGAGAGGATATTACTCACCAATCTATTCAATAAACATATAGAGAGGATATTACTCACTAATCTATGTCTCAAACAACATAACAAGGATATTATACACCTCATTATGTTTCTCAAACATCTCATGCAAAATAATCATTAATTACTTTCCATAATTAGCATCACAATTGATTTATATGCATATCAAACTCATTTCACTCACACACTTCATCAAATACTCCTAAAAGAGTCTTACTACTCACTAAGAAGAATAGAAGAAAGCATCACACAAGTGATCGCCTTCAATTTCCCCAAATAAGGGCTCTGTTCTGTTCTGTCCAGCATTGGGCGCTCAACTTCTGGACGCTCATGCGCACTACGCGCATAACGGACTCTTCCTGGGCACTGGGCGCTTGAGCACCCTACTCTTCAATGCTTAAGCGCTCATACATAGAATCAATTTTTGCATAATTTTGTAGAAATGATCACTATTCCATTGAGAATAAGTGATCTTCCACTCATGAAAAAGTCATTTCCAAGTGATTTCTAATCTCAAACAAGGTTCAACTACATATAGCAACCTTTAATCTCCACTTCAATTCTATTCAGTTCAACACTTTTGTTAATCAAAAACCAACATCCGACCTAAATCCCCAAAACTGATCTAAAGGGGATTAAGGCTTCCAAATGATGAAAAATTCATCCAAACACTTCCATAAATCAGTTTTTAACTCAACCATACTAACCACATCAAGATTCAACACAAGAATCACAAGAATCACTCTCAAACCTCCATTTCTTCATTAAGTCCCTCAAGAACCAAACATGAAAGAAATGAATACAAGCTATCAAACTAAGCTTCCCCTACCTCAAAGACCAGAAAAGAAGTCTGAAAGTAACTCCTCTCCTCCACTAATCTCTTCCTCCTCTTTGCTTGAAGATTCTCCACCTTTGTATTGCTTCTTGTCTTTCCCTTTGTTCCTCCCTGCTGCAACCGTGAAAGAGAAGAGAAAATGAGACAAAAGTCTTACTTTTGGTAATTTAAAAAGACTTAAGCAGCCTCTAACGGCCATTTGGTCACTTGGTAACTTAAGTGACTACACTGCTTTACCCTGATCTACTAAGAATGCTTGGATTTCACCAAACCAAGATTCCTAACTTCCAACAAGTTTAAAATAAATTCTAAAATTCATTAAAAATCTTGTTTTATCTTTTTCATAATTTTTCATATCTGCTGGGGTCAATCCGGTTCCAAAACACACAACCAGTATGCTTAAAAATGCCAAACTAACTCCGATAATTCTCAAACTTTAATCATATCTACTTCCACACATTTGTGACCTAGAAACAAGTTCTCCACACTTATTTTCATTAACTAAGCAGTTTAAGTCAAAACCAAGGCTAAAAACAGCTATATTCCACTTATAGTACTACAGCAAAGTGACTAAACATGCTCGGACGGTCACAAAAATTAACAGGCATGACAAACTAGTTCTAGGCTATTTCCGTAACCATTTACAAGTCTATCATGATTATTTAGGGTGTTACACATCTCACGGAAATGTTTAATATGGTGGGTGCATGTGATGCACTAACTTCCACCATCGTTGATTTGGCATGACATAAAACCAAATCAACAGTTAATATTGATGACCTGTAACTTAAAGTACAAGTCACATTTTATGTATTTATTTATTTCATAAATAGCTATATATATAGGAAATTTGACAGACTTTAACTGGTAATATTTACACACATACCTAGGCCTATACATAGGAAACTTGAACCACTCCTCTGTTTTTTTTAATCATAGATAATTGTACATACAAAAAATTGTACATATTTCAATAGATTATATCTGCACAATTTTTTCACCGTAGATAATTAAATGTACATATAAGAAACCCTACAGATTTCAACTGTTAATATTTACATATATACTAGGCCCACAAACAAGAATTTTGGGTTTAATATGTTAAAAGCAGTTATGATGGATAAAACTCACTTGGTGCACAGTACACCCACCACGTCTCCTCTCCTCACATCTCTATAGGTAGAATGTAGCATCTTATTTTTATAAAATATTTTTGTGAAGAATAAAATTTTAATTTCTTTAACTCGAACATTATATTTGGTTTTATTTTACAATAATTGTTATTAATAAGAAGGAATTAAATAAAATTTGTAAGAATTTAATTAAAATTATTGAGATTGACTTTTTAGATAAATTAAATAATAGAACAAAAATTTTGAAGTTAAAAATAGGAATTTATAGAAATAAAATTTAGCATTTAATATTTGATCAAAAGTATTTTTAGTATTATTAATAAAAGATACAAATATTTACAAAATTATATTTATGAAGTAATTATTATTTTAATATAAATATCTACCCTAAATATTTAAGATAAATATCAAGGTGTAATAATTACTAAAGATAAATATTTTTTTTTAAAAGAGAGAGGTGCTACGTGGAGAATTGGTGCAATAGACCATTGACATATCAAAAGTCATTTGTAATGGCCAGGGGGAAATGAAGTGAAATGAGAAAAAGAAACAGAGAGAAAGAGCGAGGCGGTGAGAAACCGAAGGAGAGAAAGACAGAAGGAAAAGCAAGAGAGAGAAAGAGAAGAAAAGAAGAAGAAAGAGGAAGAGAAAAGAGAGAAAAAAGAGAAAAAGAAGAAAGTCTCTATGAGGTGAGAACTTATTTTTTTTTTTTAAAAATAAAACTATGACATTAAGTATGTTTATAGTTAGTTAGTAATAGGTATGATTATATGTTTTATTAGTAATTTAATAATGTTAATTATTTTATCACTTTAGTATTTTATGTATATTGTTATTTTTGTTAAATTAATTATGCATATTTAATGTTGTTAGATTATAATATTTGCTTTTGTGTTTAGCTTTGAATTTCTTATGGTATTTGACAAAATTTAGAGTTATTATAATTTGAATATTAACTCTCTTATGGGACTAATATTATAATCTATAAAAACTAAATTATTATTCAAAACTTAAACTAAATAAATATTCTTAATTACATTGAGATATTGTTACCTTGACTTGAAGAGATTTTATGACCTTTGTAAGGAAAGTATTATTGTACAATGAACATATGTGCTTGATTTATATGAATTTTCTCACATTTACCTTGACTTGAGAATAATTTTATGACCTTTATTTTGACCTTTACAATGAAAGGACTTTTGTGCAATGAATGAATTATCAAGACTAGGACAAACTGTGGACCATGATGAGGACCTGACAAAATATGAATTATGATGAGGACCTGACAAATTATGGAGTATGATGAAGACTGAATAAACTATGGATTGTGATGTGAACTTTTAAAAGAATTATTAAATTAATTTTAAATCAAAGTTGGTCTCTTAGGGAATTGACATTTAAATTTAATGACTCTAAGTTTTGTGAATTTTATTTAATTGTTATGATTTATTTAAAAATAGACTTGTATATGATGAATTTATTTGTGATATATTAGTAATTTGTATTGTTTATGTTTGTGTGTGATGACAAATAAGTGATTTAAGAAAAAGTTTATACCTAATCGCTGAAAAGACAGAAGGATAAATGTCCTTTTATGTTACATGTCTTAGAGTGTATCTAACTTTGTCATAATGATGTTAAAGTAACACTAAAAATAGGGTAAATTTTCTCTGAATTTACTTCAGAATATATATATATATATATATAGGGGACATATCTAGTGAGATGAGTTTTTATTGTAAGAGGGTGAGAGGAGTAAATCCTGATCATACAACCATACATGGATGGTCAATATTAAAAGTTACTTGAAAGTCATGTGACCACTTAAAAATGTCACATGTATTTATGTTCTAATCTTGACCATTCATATAAGATTCAATAGTCAAGATTCACTCCTCTCATCTCTTACAATAAACACTCCTCTCACATGAATAAGATCCTCTATATATATATGAAACTACCATTAACGTGGCATGTAGATCTGTTGCAAATGTTTATTATATTATATTATGTTTGCAAATCAACAACTTCATGATATTGTTTTCGTAAATTCATTATGGATGACATCACTGTTTGCAAAATCATCGAAACATTGTATACTATTGTATCTCAACGAAAACACTGTCTTGTTCAACGTAAATCGACGTAAAGCATATATTGTTGACTTTTATTATATTTGAACAATATTTTCGTAAATCAACAATATTTATTCATTGCAATAAATTAACGAATATTATTTTAATGACGTATTGATTTTATGCATAATGTTATGAATTTTGAAATTAATGTATGATAGATTTGTTAATCATCAAAGTAATCGAATCTTTAAGTTGATTTAATTTTAAATTATATGAAAATTATTTTTTTTAATTATCTAGAGAATGGATGCTATGAATGACATGATGAATATTTGTGTATCAATAAATTGAAGTTCATTGTTATAAAATATTTATGAATTTTTTAAAAGTTGATTAGTTGCCCTTAAAATAAATGGACATGATTGTTAGTAGTGTAAGTGTACTATTAGTTTTATTTATATATCTAAAGATAATAAATATTTCTAGTTAGTGCATATATTATTGCTAAATTATGTAAATTTTATTAGCTCATTATGTTGAATATGGTATATTGATGGATCACCCAAAGGAGAACATTGATATACATTGAATGCTTACATGATTTGCTGTTTGATTCTATATAATATGTTAATTTATGACTCAAAGTATTAATGTCAGACATGTGATCATTACAGTACCTATTGCTATGCATTTGCATTTCTCATCTGTTCTAATTTTTAATGGACTTAATTTCTCTGAATGGAGTGAGCAAATCCAGTTTTACCTTGGGGTAATGAATTTGGATTTGGCTCTTCAAGTAGAGAAAGCATATGCTACTACTGTTTTAAGCACTTATGAAGAGAAAGTTCATTATAAAAATTGGAAAAGATCAAACAAATTGAGTCTGATGTACATATGGATGAGTATAGCTAACAATATTAAGTCAACTCTGCCTAAAAATGAGAATGCTAAAGAAATGATGAAGTTTGTGGAAGAGTGCTCCCAAATTGCTGACAAGTCTCTTGCTGGGACATTAATGAGTACTTTAACTACCATGAAATTTTATGGTTCTCATACTATGCATGAGCACGTCGTTGAAATGACAAACATTGCAACAAGACTTAAGTCATTGGGAATGGAAGTGGATGAGAATTTCCTTGTGCAATTCATTATGAACTCATTACCGCTTGAGTGTGGTCCATTCCAAATGAACTATAATACCATGAAAGATAAATAGAATGTACATGAATAGCACAGTATGTTAGTTCAGGAGGAAGCCAGACTTAAGAATCAAGGAAATCACTTTATCCATTATGTGAACCATCAAGGAGTTGAAAAGAAAGCTTATGTATGTTTCGAATCAAATTTAACTAAAGTTCCCCATAATACTTGGAGGATTGATTCTGGATGTACAACTCATGTTTCTAATATAATGTAAGGATTCATTTCAATCCAAACCATAAGCCTGAATGAAAAGTTCGTCTTCATGGGAAATAGAGTGAAGGTCCTAGTGAAAAGTGTTGGGACTTATCGTTTAATCCTAGACACTGGACATCATTTAAATTTATTTGAAACTTTTTATGTGCCTAGTATTTCTATGAATTCAGTTTCTTTGTCTAAACTTAATGTTGCTGGATACTCTTTTAAGTTTGGTAATGAATGTTTAGTTTATTTAAGCATACCTATATGATTGGTTCTGGTATACTTTATGATGGTTTATATAAATTGAATCTTGATAATTTATATGTTGAAACTCTTATGACCTTGCATCATAATGTTGACACTAAACGTAGTTTAGTGAATGAACGTTCTGCTTACTTGTGGCATAAACGTTTGGTTCACATTTTCAAAGAAAGAATGGAAAGATTGGTTAAGATTGACATCCTTCCATATTTAGATTTCACTGACCTAATATTTCTATGAATTGTATTAAGGGAAAAAAAAACAAAACACACAAAGAAAGGTGCCACGAGAAGCACTCAGCTTCTTGAAATTGTACACACTGATATATGTGGACCCTTTGATGTCAATTCTTTTAGTAAAGAAAAGTACTTTATCGCATTTATTGATGATTATTCACATTACGGATATGTCTATTTACTACATGAGAAATCTCAAGCAGTGAATGCCTTCGAAATTTATGTAAATAAAGTTGAAAGGTAATTGGATAGAAATGTAAAAATCGTAAGGTCAGATAGAAGTGGTGAGTATTATGGAAGATTTGATGAAACTAGACAATACTCAGGTTCATTTGTTAAGTTCCTAGAAAAGCATGACATATGCTCAATACACAATGCCAGGTACACCACAACAAAATAGTGTATCAAAAAGGCATAACCAAACTTCAATGGACACGGTTAGGAGCATGTTAAGTAACATGTCTTTACCCTTGTCAATGTGGATGTATGCTTTAAAAACTGCCATGTATTTGTTGAACGGGTTCCTACTAAGGTAGTTCCAAAGACACCTTTTGAATTGTGGATAGGTAGGAAACCAAATTTAAGGCACCTGCATGTTTGAGGATGCCAGGTAGAAATAAGAATCTATAATCCACATGAAAAGAAACTAGATGCAAGAACAATCAGTGAATATTTCATTGGTTATCTAGAAAAGTCTAAATGGTATAGATTTTACTGTCTTACCTATAGTACAAGAATTGTTGAAACTAGAAATGTCTGCTTCATTGAGAATGGTGAAACTAGTGGGAGTAAAGCTTCACAAAATGTGGAGATTAAGGAGGTTAGAGTACAAGTTTCTTTGACTTGTGCTCCTACTTATGAAATTGTTATTCCTCATGTTGTTGCATCAAATAACAATCAAGAAGAACAACAAATTAATGATCTTGAGGTTAACAATGAGCCTATAGTAGAACAACCATAAGAGATAGAATTAAGAAGATCTCAAAGAGAAAGGAGATTTGCTATTCTGAATGACTATATGGTATATCTACAAGAGTCAGAAAATGACTTGGGAATTAATGACAATAATCCAGTTTCGTTTTTACAAGCCATTAATAGTGATAATGTTGATAAATGATTAGATGCCCTGAAAGATGGGCTTAAATCAATGGAACATAATGGTGTATAGGACCTTGTGGAATTACCTGAATGGTGCAAGAGAGTTGGGTGTAAATGAGTCTTTAGGACTAAATGTGACTCTCATGGCAACCTTGAAATCTACAAGACTCGTCTTGTTGCCAAATGTTTTACTCAAAAGGATGACATTGACTATAAGGAAACATTTTTACCAGTTTCCAAGAAAGATTCTTTTAGAATTATCATGGCATTAGTAGTTCATTATGATCTAGAACTACATCAAATAGATGTGAAAATTGCCTTTCTAAATGAGAATTTAGAGGAAGACGCTTATATAGATCAACCAATGAGTTTTTCAGTTGAGGGGAAAGAACGTATGGTGTGTAAAATTAAGAAATCAATATACAGACTTAAGCATGTCTCCCGGCAATGGTATCTCAAGTTCAATGTTACTACTGTATCTTTCGGATTTAAGAAAAATACTGTTGATCAGTGCATATTTCTGAATGTCAGTGGGAGTAAGTTTATCTTTCTGATTCTGTATGTTGATGATATCTTGCTTGCAACTAATGATCTTGGTCTATTAAGTGAGACTAAGAACTTTCTATATGATAACTTTGAAATGAAAGATATGGGAGAGGTAAGTTATGTGATTGGAATAGAAATATTTTGTGACAGATCACAAGAATCGTTAGGTTTGTCTCATAAAGCCTATATCAATAAAGTTATAGAAAATGGATAAATGGCCAGCAAGTATGGTTCCAATTTAGAAGGGGAACAAATTTAATGTCATGGCATGCTTTGAGGCCATTATTAATGAATTATGGTTGCAGAATTTTATTTTGGACTTGGAATTGTCGACAGTATTGGGAAATATTCTAAAAATGACAAGTATTATAAAGGTGCTAAACATATGGAATTGAAATACTTTGCTGTTAAAGAAGAAGTTCAGAAACATAGGGTGTCAATAGAGCACGTTAGCACTAACTTTATGATTGTTGACCCTTTGACGAAAGGGTTACCACCAAAACATTTAGTGGATATATTGAAAATATGGACATTATTGTATATTATGTTAATGATTATGTTTTATGTACTTTGACACTTTGAGCTCATGAATGAATATGTTTCTGTCTTACTTGTTTTCCGAGTTTGTATACATAATTGAATAGGAATGAAGATAATAGGTTGTCTTTAATAAAGACATTATTGTTAGACCAATTATATGTTCCCCATTTATAAGACATGTCAAGGAGAGGACTATCTCTATGGTACATGGAAGGGACTATGTCGATTAGATGATATACAACTGCTATGACTCATGTTAGTTTATTCTTGGTCATGATGAATGATGTAACCAATGTAAAGAAGAGTTTGGCTATATATACAAATTCATATTATGTTTTCACAGACTTATCAAACCATAAAGAATGTAATGTCACATGAGCCAAGCGGGAGAATGTTAGATTAAATGTCTCATATGATAGGCTTGTGACTTATCTTATTAGTTTAATAAGTAATTAAATTAAGTTAATGAGCCAAACTCTTATTGGGTAAAAGGGAAATGGGGGTTTTGTAATTACAGTAACTGCTAACTTGATGGAAGTTTACAATATTTAAGAAACAGTTTTTGCACAAAACTCTAGGTTTGTTCCTGGCCGTTAGGGTTTCTTCTCCCCTCACCATAACTGAAGTAGAAGAAGCATAAAGAAAAGGCAAAGGAATAGGAAATGAGTTTTTGAGATCTCTCTAACGCTCTTGGAATACAATTTACCAATTATTCATGAATAAATGTTAGTGCCTTCTTACACTCTTGTTTGTGGGAATCATGAATTCTAAGATTATTATGTTTTAATAGTAATTTTCTATATTAAGATTCTTAAAAAAACTTACAAACTAACAAAAGTAACACTAGAAATAGGGTGGATTCCCTATAAAAGTGAAGGCCTTTGAATGAGATCTGAGACAAGCAGACATAGAAATAAAAGGAAACTTTAAAGGTGGTTTCCTTGTGATGAGGAAAATTTGCTTGCTGATGTTCGTATATAATACTGTATTACATGATTTATTTAGCATGCAGAATCATTTTATTCTTGTCATACTTTGGTTGCCATGTGGTTTTCTGTGTGCTTTACACAGCTGAAACTCACCATATGTTTTCAAACATTTTATAACTATTCAGTTCCTACTGTGAATTTTCAATTCTCACTTTATTCATGGTGATTTCAGACTAGCACATGACTTATTATTGTTATCATCATTCAGATCGATTATGCATGGATTCTAGTTCTAGAGGATGGGGATATATATATTAGAGTTATTAGAAATATGTGTATATTTACTTTTGAGTAAACACTATGATTGGCGTGTGATGTTATTTTGAAAAGTTATAGATTTGTATGATGACTTTGTGTTGTTCTATGTGCCGATGCCTATTTCCTTTTGTATTTTGGTTATATGTATTTAGTGATGCCTACTTTATAGTAGTATTATTATATGTATATTTGACTCAATAATCACTCTGATATATGTAAGTTCTTGATAAAAAAAATAACATTAAATTCTCAGGTTCATTTTTGTTAATTCATGTAATAATTTTTAATCATTCGCTTAATAAAAGTTGAGGAATTTTGCTATTAGTTTAAAATTTATGAAGGGGGTTACATTTTTGGTATTAGAGCGTTGATTTCTGGCATTAGATAATTATATCTATGTCTTGAATTTTTGCCTATATATAGTTTCTACATGATGAGACCAATATAGTTAGTTAGTTAGTAATAGGTATGATTATATGCTTTATTAGTAATTTAATAACGTTAATTAATTTATTACTTTAGTGTTTTGTGCATATTATTATTCTTGTTAAATTAATTATGCACATTTAATGTTGTTAAATTATAATATTTTCTTTTGTTCTTAGCTTTGAATTTCTTATTATACTTGACAAAATTTAGAGTTATTATAATTTTAATATTGACTCTCTCATGGGACTAATATTATAATCTATAAAAACTAAATTATTATTCAAAACTTAAGCTAAATAAATATTCTTAATTACATTGAGATATTGTTACCTTGGCTTGAGGACATTATATGACCTTTGCAAGGAAAGTACTATTGTACAATGAACATATGTGCTTGATTTAAATGGGCTTTCTCATATTTATCTTGGCTTGGGAACAATTTTATGGCCTTTATATTGACCTTTGCAATGAAAGAACTTTTGTGCAATGAATATACTATCAAGACTAAGACAAACTATGGACCATGATGAGAACTTGACAAAATATGGATTATGATGAGGACCTGACAAACCATGGACTATGAGGACTTGACAAATTATGGACTGTGATGTGGACTTTAAAAAAAATTATTAAATTAAGTTTAAATCAAAGTTGGTCCTTTGTGGAATTGACATTTAAATTTAATGACTCTAAGTTTTGTGAATTTTATTTAATTGTCATGATTTATTTGAAAATAGACTTGTATATGATGAATTTATTTGTGATATATTGGTGATTTGTATTGCTTATGTTTGTGTGTGATGGCAAGCAAATGATTCAAGAAAAAGTTTGCACATAACAATTGAGAAGAAGAGGGATAGATGTCCTTTTATGTTATTTGCCTTGGTTAGTGTGGGTGTGTATGTCTTTATCATCATGACATTAAAGTAACACCGAGATAAGGTGGATTCCCTATAGAAGTGAAGGCCTTCAAATGAAATATGAGACAAACAGACATGGAAATAAAAGGAAACTTTAAAGGGTGGATTCCCTGTGACGAGGAAAATTTGCTTGCTAATGTTTGTATATAATACTGTATTGCATGATTTATTTAGCATTTGGAATCATTTTATTCTTGTCATACTTTTGTTGCCATATGATTTTTTGTGTGCTTTACACAACTGAAACTCATCATGTGTTTTCAAACATTTTATAACTATTCATTTCCTACTAAGAATTTTCAATTCTCACTTTGTTCATGGTGATTTCAGACTAGCACATGACGCATTATTGTTATCATCATTCAGATCGACTATGCATGGATTCTAGTTCCAAAAAAAAAGGGATATATATGTTAGAGTTATTAGAAATATGTATATATTTACTTTTGAGTAAACAATATGACTGGCGTGCGATGTTATTTTGAAAAGCTATAGATGTGTATTATGACTTTGTGTTGTTATATGTGTCGAAGCCTATTTCCTTTTGTATTTTGGTTATATGTATTTAGTAATGACGTTATAGCCAGTATTATTATTTGTATATTTGACTCAATAATCGCTCTGATATATGTAAGCTCTTAATAAATAATAATAATAATAAATCCTTAGGTTCATTTTTGTTAATTCAAGTAATAATTTTTAATCATTCACTTAATAAAAGTTGAGGATTTTTGCTATTAGTTTAAAATTTATGAAAGGGGTTGCATAGAAGATTCAGAGTGAATGTGTGTAAAAAATAATGTGAGACCAATTGTAATCAGATAATAAAAACTATACAAATATGAGATGTTATATGTGTAAGTATATATGATTAGCATTACTTTAGTAATCATCCTATTCACAAGGATCCGACTTTATTCATTCAACAAATACCAACAATAAGAACTCATGTTAAAGTTAACAAATGTCGAGGTGTTTTGAGTAGAAAACATTTTAGAAGAAATTATTTTTTGAAAAATAAATCTTATATTTATTAGAATTAAGCCCATGTTTCACATGTGAAACATGTTTCATAGTTGACTCATAGTGGTTATTTCTAGATATTGTAATCACCACTTCATAGGACTTAGTATTTGTATTTAATTCATTCATGTATCTTTCATGTACCATTATGTATATAAATACTAGTCTATTTGTGTGTGAAAAGACACACAATTCCTCAAATCATCTTTAATTCTATAGGGTACTAGTAGTAGGTTAAGATCCTCACACCACTGTGCATCACCAGTGGTTTCTTGTGTCCATTCCTATCTAAACAGCTACGCCTCCACCAACTATGATTTTTTCGGCATCGCCTACCACTGCCGATATCCCAGAATAGTAGCAAAACCCGCCAACCGGCCCAACCGCCTCTAACCCACCGCCATAGGCCTTTACTCGCGCCCCTACATATGACTTCCACATTCTACTTATCCGCTCATGTGCCGGCACATGTGAGCGCATGTCGCCTTCTCCAGCCACCATATTTCTCTAGTGACACCATCGACCACCCCCATACCCTTTTCCGACCTCACTTCTCTTTTCTCAGCCTATAACAACCTACAACCCCAACTAATCTCTCTATTTTTTACACTGTTACGAGAACTATTTCCTTACCCTCTACCCCAGCTATCTCAGTGCTTCATCCCAGCTTACTAAGCTCTATTTTTAAAAGAAAGGCTTCTATAGCCCAGAGGCACGTTGACTAACCCACGTAGGGTAGCTACTGGTCCTCACAGAATCATTATGCTTAGTAAGAAAGGCCTCCATAAGAAGAATATATTCCTCTTGAATTCCATTGCTCTGCCAAACCTGTATTTTTTATGATTATTATTTTGTTTGTCGTTGTTATTTGGGTTGGAAGGGTGTTTGCAGTTCCTTCTGGATTTTAGTACCAGAAGAACCTGAATATTGGAGCATGAACAAAAGACCATAACTGAACTTCCAGAGAGGCAAAACTCACTCTCTCCATGTCTCTCTTATTTGATTAACTCAGTATTTATAATGCAAAAAGATGGTTTCAGCATTTTGTCCAGTAAAAACTATCCCTTTCTTTAAATTAGATTTCTTCTTTTTTTTTTGTCCCAGAACTATAATATTTAATTTCCAGAGACCAGGCATGTTAATAGATATATGTTACCACAACATTTAAAAATAAAAAAAAGGTAAGTGCAGTTCGTTTTGACATCAGAGAAGATAGCCAATTAAGTCTTTGATTCTCAAGAATTACACTTAGCTATAATCCTTAAACTTCTTACCACATATAGAAAAGCAATCAGTTCTACAAGTCATTGTAAGAAAGTACAGAAACCTTAGAGAATGTAGAGAGCATGCCACGAACGCTACGACCAAGGACCGTTCGAATTTCTTCAACTGGTGGAAGTCTTGTGGCTTTTTCCTATCATAACAACCCCAACAAACAAACACATAACCAATCTGCTTATCTACCTGAACTTATATACATATATTTTTCAACTGATCCTATTGATATCTATTAATACAAAGATATTAATCATACAAGATTATCACTACTTATGTTGCTTCATTAGGAGTTAGGACATGTGAACTCTTCCTTTTCTTTTATTAATATGAAATTAATTTATATTTCTGTAAGTGCATTTTTTTAAGAAAATTTTCACTAAAGTACCCTTGGATGAGCCAAAAAAGGAAAAAAGATATAAACATATAAGTTCTTATTTTTTAACATATTTTTTAACATTCCAAACACAAGATTTCTTTAAATTTGATTTACGAATCAAATTAGTTCCCATTTTTTTACATTTCAAACACCCTCATAATAATTTTTACATTCCCATTGTTTCAACCTTTTGGTTTGATCCTTTAACCCTTCAAACACTTTATCAATCTTTTAAGTTAGCTTGAAAGTATCAGCAATATAATATCTGTTTCATCTTGTGCCTATTATCATTATTTGCTTGATAAATTTGTAAATAGAACGTTACTTAGTATTTCAATTAGGTTTAATTGTACAAATGCTGGTATTTGAAGCTTTGGGATAATCTACACGCCATCTAAATAATATTTGGGGTTGTTTAATTCAGCAACCTTTTTGGATAGAGAAATATTAAGAGAACAAATAATTACTCATTTAAAAAAAAAACTACCGGAAGAGTTTTTGTTTGTAAAGTTATTATAAATATTACAGTGCTAATAGATTCTATATATGAATGTAAGGTTTCTGATCATATTTAGGAAATATTATTGATAGGTGTGTTTCAAGTATCGTATTCTACTTTGGCATATTTTGTTGTAAAATATAATTATTTCACTAAAAATAAGAGGAAACAATAATAGAAGCGGAACATTCACTCTTCATAGTAGATTAACTACTATTCATTCAATAATAATAATATTTTGTTGTTGTGGTCTTGGTTATTATATTTTAAAGAGTAATTATTTCAAGGATAATTGAAAAAAAAAAACACTTGCGCATGTTGACAAATTTAATTCAATTAGATGTGCCTGTTGGAGATTCACGACATTAGCATATTAGTCAATATATTGTTATTGTTAATCACCCTGCTTTCTCAAGAATTAGGTATCTTCCTCTTGTGACTTGGTTCTTGACTTTTATTAGCATTCATAGATCTTGCTCTTGTTCATCTTCCCAAGTTGGTGGTTCCTTTTGCCTTATTCCTACACAAGCCATAAAGGAAGCTGTTAATGAAGCAATGACTTCCTTTGTCCAGATGTAGCTGGTGCCCATCCTCCGTGAGATTGTTGGCTCTCAAGCAGGAAGTGGTGTGCCGCAGACACCATCACAAAGCGATGCAGTTGGGGATGCTCATGAAGTTGATGATCATAGGATTAACTTGGATTGATTAGTTGTGTTTGTTGATGATAGGGCTAATTTGTTTAGAACTATTTGTATTAATTTAGACTTATTGACTAGTTATCCTTTCTTTGTATAACATGTTTTAATCTTACTAATGCAATTATGATATTTTGTTGCTTTGTACAATTTATTTGCTAGGTATTTCTGTTTGGATTGAAATATTTATACAGGTATAATTTTAAATTATATAAATTATTATTATAAAATTAATTTTGGTTAGCTAGGGAATAGTGATGTGGGATTAAAAGTTGCAAACCCAAGTGCATGTTATCTCAAGTAATAAATTTCTCGGTGAGTTCGAGGTCGAACCACAGAGACTTGATAAAGAAAAATTAATTAAAGTAAAGTAAATATTTTGTTACAACAATAAAGATGATAAATAAAATTGTTCACAAGTAAAAAGGAATTGCTTGGGTTAGGAGATCCACTCTTGGTAAATAAATTAAGGACAAGATTAATTTTTTTATAACTTAATTAGAATCCACACATAACGGAGATTCTAATCGAAAAATACAACGTTTAAAGTTCATTAAAAATTATATACGTAATTATATTATGATTCCTTTAATCATCTATTAACACCACCACTCATAAATGAGATCAAGCATTCACTGTGCCAATATTTTGTCTACAATAAATCAAGATCTTCACTTTATAAGGAGAGTTTCTAACACCACTACTTGTAAATGTGTTAAAGCATTCACTGTGCCAATATTTTGTTTACAATAAATCAAGAACTCCTCTTTACAAGGGTAGTTTCTAAATTATCAGAAACAAAATATAACACGTATAATAACCACTTGAAAATATATCATTTAAGCACAAGAGAGAAATTAATCTAACCTTATTTCATTACCAAGAGCTTCACTCTTTCACCCAAGCAAAATGAAACTTAGTTACTCATAGATAAGAAGAAAGAAAGAGAGAAGAATAAGAAGAAGAACACGACTTTAATTTAGAATAAAGAAAAATTACTACAAGAAAACTTAGTAATAAAATGACATCATTTTAGTAACTAACACCTAACACTTTCAATGATCTGCCAAGGCCTCCTTTTATAGAGGATTAGAGATATAAAATGACAAGAGGGCTAAGTCATTAGTGAGTGGATGAGTAAAAAATGAGTGGAAAATGCCAAATGACTTTTGGTGAGTGGAAAATTATGAAGATTCCTTGTCTCCAAAATCATTTAGCTCTAAAGTCATTGAATGCGTCAGAATGAGCAAATATGATCTTCATCAAAGTTGTAGGCCTAGATCTTAGATTTCAAATGACTTTAGTTTGAGTCCAATATCATTTCTATAACTCTAGATACATTCAAATTACTATACACTGCTCAGGCCCAGTCACAACTCCTTTATTCTGACCTGCAAGCCCAATATCACCCACTAAGCCTTCGATTCTGGAAAAGTATTCAACATAAAAGTTGTAGATATAGGTCTCAACTATTCAGCATAAAAATTTCAGCCCATTTTACAAAACCTATCCCAAAATTTGGTGTTAATAGTACACATAGGTTAAGCTGTCAGGAACAACACTCTACTTCTTGCTTCAACCCCAATTTGAGTTATCTACTCATGTGATTGGGCCTTTGAGGTCTTCATAAAAGTTATAGAACTCTCTCTTATCTTTAAAATGCCACCAAATTCACCTCATCTGGCCACTTAAATCCCAAGATATAGCTTAAATACAGAAATAACGTAAGACATAAATTATGCTAAAAAATTCAATTAAGTCCAATTTGAGTCCAAACTTACAAAACATAATCAAACTCAATCAATTAAGTACATGAAGAGTGTAAATGACTAAAAATGAAGGCTTATTAATGTATTAAATATGTGATCATCAAATTCTCTCACACTTAATATTTTACACTCCTGGACAAAACACACAAGACCAAAACTAAAAAAAAATGAAACAGACTCATAAGTTAAACACTCTAAAAGACTTAATTTCTAATAATATTTAAAAATGAAGAGTAACCAATCATTCAAGTAATCAAAACATTCATGAGGTAATATATCTTCACATCTCAAACCAACAAGTAAGGAAACTTCAATTGAAAAGCATGAGTCAAGAATGATAGATCTTCACAAGATTCACTCTCAATCCCTCAAGTGTTTAAAAGGTAGGTATTTCACTTAATTCAACCCATGAAAATTGCACTACCATAAGCTTGCTAATTTTCTACTTCTCCACTACTTAAAACACATACATACACATATTATGAGGACTTTATTCAAGGTTGTAATAGGGTCAAGGTAAAGAAGAAGGTAATATGGATATGACAAGTTAAATACCAAAGAGAATAAAAGAACATGAAAATTGAGTTCAATTAACAAGCATGAAAGTTCGTCCTAACTCTACCTAATACAAATTCCATTTACATATTCTTTTCCTTTCCTTTATTGCCTTGTTGACCCTCTTTTTCTTTTTACATTTTTTTTATTTTTGATTTTTTTGATTTTTTTGATTTTTTTTTTACAAAAAAGAACATCATATATACATTTTTTTAATCATTCTGCACACATACCCCCACACTTGTTCAAGAACTCATCGAATGACAAAGCTAATGTTCTCTTATTCCCTAAGGTCAGGTAAGAACATGGTGTTTCATTTAAGGCACATAATGAGTTCGAAACAAAGAATGGTCAAATAAGCTCAAAGGGGTTAAGCAAGGGGAAATAGACCATTTCCAATGTTTTACGTTCGCAGGAATCAGAGAATTTCCAAAAAGTCATAAGAGTGCTTGATATCATATTGAAACAATATGCTGCTAAGCAAGGCTGGTTATTTGATTAAAGTAGCTATTTCAAAAAAAATGCCTCAATCATATTTATGTATGCATATGAAAATGTAGTCTAAAAAAGAATCAAAGCAAGTTCTAGAGTAACAATTCCATAAGTGAAATTCACACAAGAAAGAAGAGAATGATACATATGTTCAATCCATTCATCAATAGGCTCAAAATCTCACAATACATATTTCTATCATTCTCAGTCCATCAATTCAACATCTATAACCAAGCATGTGAATTTTAAGAAAGAAGATAATTTACTCAATCATGCAAATTTACCTGAATTTGATTGCTACTTCCATACAAACTAGTTATCTACTCCAACTAAGATGCGTCTCAAGAGTAAAATTTACTCCTTACTCTGTCATCCTTAACTGGTTTAGTAAATTACTGACAAACATAACAAACATAACAAACATATTAATACACACACTTCCTAAATTTTTTTTTTAGTTTTTTTTACACAACTATCCTTCCCCCAACCAGATCACAACATTGTCTTCAATGTTAACAGTTAAATCCAGACTGAAGAAATAATCATCAATATACATTAAAAAAATTATTGGGACAAAATTAAACAAAATAATGGGGAGAAGTCACATACCTGAAATGCTTAGACGAGAAGAGAATAACTACATCTTGCAATGGTTAGCAATGACAAAAAAAATGAAATAAAATGAAATAAACAAGCATGCAAACATTTTTTTTTTTGGTTCTTTTGTTTTATAATTTTTTTTATTATCCGATACTATTTACATCCCCATACAAAGGCTCCAAAATTTGGGAGGCACTTAAGCCGACTCAATAAAAACACGAAATACTAAAAACTTACCTCAACTTTGGTAGACAGGATCGTCTACTAATGTCTCTGCTACATCTGGATCCTTCAACTCAAGTTATAGCTTCAACCGCTGACCATTTACCTTCTTCCAAATTAATTTTATAAGAACAGACCAAGGGACAAATACCTTTTTTATCAGCAATGTTCCAACCTTTCTTAGGAAACTCCTTAAACTTTGGTTGCCATGCCTGAGTGTCATGATCCTGAGGTTTATAAAAAAAAGTAGAAATATCAATTACATCAGAGGGATTACTGATAGAATCAAATTCAGAATTGACAAGAAAATTCTCAAGGGGATCAAAATCATGGGTTGTAGAAACTCCTCTATCCATGATTAAGTCAATCATGTATGTCTGGTGGCCCTCGTCATCATTTTTTGGCTTAACACGACTTTTTGTCACCTCAGGTTCCTTGGGTAGCTCAGCATCACTACTATCTTGATTCTTTTCCACATCCTCTAGCCCATTTACACTCAAGGAGTTCATCAATTTGGACACTTGGCTCTTTATTTCCTTGCTTTCTTCAACAACATTTTCATTCCTAAGGGTTATCACTGACTTGACTTGATCTATTTGTTGGTTTTCTGAATTACCATCATATAGACTGTATTGACCCTTGGGATTTAGTTGAGGTTGAGAAGGAAATTTTTCTTTTTCGTGAATGGTGAGTGCAGAAGAAAGTTTAGCAAGAGTGTCTTTTATGTCAATTATGGCTTGAGTATTTTGATTAATAATGACATCTTATTTTTCCATGAATGCATGCAATGTTTCTTCAAGGTTATTCCTATATGGTGGGACAAAAGGTGCATATCCTTGAAAATTTTGAGAACCATGTTGTGCCTGAGGAGGTGGTGGTTGCATGAATTATGCCTGATTGTTGTCCTCCAACTGAAGTTCGGGTGATTTCTCCATCCCGGATTGTATGTATCTAAAAAAAGAAGAAGTAAATGACTTTTTAAAATTGTTCATTACATTTACTTGCTCATGCATAACTTCTTTAAAAATAGAAATTTTTGGATATTCATTTGTTGAGTATCCCAATTCATCACAAATGCTACAAATTTATTCATTTTGCACAAATTTAATTTCTTTCACTTTTCCTGATTCCATAGCTTCAATTTTTCTAGCCAAACTGGAAAACCTTGCATTTAGATCTTCTTCTTGACTAAGGTGATATTTTCCTTTACTAGCATTTGCAAAGTTAGATCTAATTGAATTTTCAGAAGGATTAGTACCATGCCAAGATTGAGAATTTTCAGCCAAATGGTCTAAATAGTCTAAAGCTTCTTCAGGTTCTTTATCAAGAAACTCACCATTGCACATTGTTTCCACAAATTGTTTAGTTTCGGGTGTTAACCCTTCATAAAAAAAGCTTATAGTGCGCCATATTTCAAAATCATGATGTGGGCAAGAATTCAACAAATCTTTAAAATGTTCCCAACTTTGAAAATATGCTTCATTTGAATTTTGGGAAAAATTTTGGATTTGTCTTTTCAAAGCATTGGTTTTATGTGTTAGAAAAAATTTCTTCAAAAACTCACCTTGCATTTCTTGCCATGTGCCAATTGATCTTGGTTTCAAAGTGTTAAGCCAAGCTTTTGCTTTATCTTTTAAAGAAAAATGAAACAATTTAAGCTTAACAACCTCTTCAGTGTAAGTTTGATCATGAAAAGTGGTACATACTTCCTCAAATTCTTTTAGATGTAAGTATGAGCTTTCAGATTCTAAACCATGGAAATTAGGAAGTAAAGAAATCATACCTGACTTGAATCTAAAATTGTTAGCATTGAGTGGAAAGATAAAACATGATGGACTAGAATTTCGAGATGGTTATAAATACTTATGCATGATTCGCAACGGTTGATTTTCATGTTCATCATGCACACTTTCATTTTCAATCATTGTGTTTGATGTGTGTGATTGTGATCCAGACAAATCAATATATAAAGTACTAGGATTAACTTTAACTAAATGACCAGCATTTGAATCACGATACCAATTAAACATAAATAAGTAACTTAAAGTAGAAAAGAAAATGTACAAGTTAGCAGTATAAACTGTCCATCAAATATTAACAAAGATGTGGTATAAACTAGCCACCAAATATATATTAACACTAAGGTGTGGTAATAAACCAACCACTAAATAAAAAAATAACAAAGGTGTGGTATGAACCAACCACCAAATATATATATATATATATATATATATATATATATATATATATATATATATATATATAAAGGTGTGGTAATAAACCAACTACCAAATAAAAAAAATAACAAAGGTGTGGTATAAGCCAACCACCAAATAAAAAAAATACATATAGAAAATAAAATGCAAAAAATAAATTACAGAAAAGTAAAAGAGAGAGTTTCCCCCACTGTTAGTATGTACAAAAAAATAAAAGGGAGAGATTTCTCCCACAAAGTTAGTAAAGTACAGAAAAAGGGAGAGGTTCCCCTACTAAGTTAGTGCGTAAAATAAAAAGGAGAGTTTTCTCCCACTAAGTTAGTATATACAGAAAATAAAAGGGAGATCCCCACTAAATTAATATATACAAGAAAATAAAAGAGAGAATTATCCCCACTGTACAGAAATTAAAAGGGAGAATTACCCTAACTAAGTTAATAAAGTACAAAAAAATAAAATAAAAGGGAGAGGTTCCCTCACTAAGTTAGTATGTATAAAAAATAAAAGGGAGAGTTACCCACACTAAGTTAATATGTACAAAAAAAATAAAAGGGAGAGGTTCCCCCACTGTTAATAAGTTAGTATGTACAAAAGAAAAAAAAATTAAAAGAGTAGAAAATATATACAAAATATTTACACCAGAAATTTGTTCTTCAAATCAAGTCCCCGGCAACGGCGCCAAAAACTTGATGCGGGATTAAAAGTTACAAACCCAAGTGCAGGTTATCTCAAGTAATAAATTTCTCGGTGAGTCAGAGGTCGAACCACAGAGATTTGATGAAGAAAAATTAATTAAAGTAAAGTAAATATTTTGTTACAACAATAAAGATGATAAATAAAATTGTTCACAAGTAAAAAGGAATTGCCTAAGTTAGGAGATCCATTCTTGGTAAATAAATTAAGGACAAAATTAATTTTTGTATAACTTAATTAGAATCCGCACATAACGGAGGTTCCAATCAGAAAATAAAACGTTCAAAGTTCATTAAAAATTATATATGTAATTATATTATGACTCATTTAATCATCTATTAATACCACCACTCATAAATGGGATCAAACATTCACTGTGCCAATATTTTGTCTACAATAAATCAAGATCTCCACTTTATAAGGAGAGTTTCTAACACCACCACTTGTAAATAGGTTAAAGCATTCACTGTGCCAATATTTTGTCTACAATAAATCAAGAACTCCTCTTTACAAGGGTAGTTTCTAAATTATCAGAAATAAAATATAACACGTATAATGACCACTTGAAAATATATCATTTAAGCACAAGAGAGAAATTAATCTAACCTTATTTCATTACCAAGAGCTTCACTCTTTCACCCAAGCAAAGTGAAACTTAGTTATTCATAGATAAGAAGAAAGAAAGAAAGAAGAAGAAGAAGAAGAACATGACTTTAATTTAGAACAAAGGAAAATTACTACAAAAAAACTTAATAACAAAATGACATCATTTTGGTAACTAACACCTAACACCTTCAATGATCTGCTAAGGCCTCCTTTTATAAAGGATTAGAGATACAAAATGACAAGAGGGCTAAGTCATTAGTGAGTGGATGAGTAGAAAATGAGTGAAAAATGCCAAATGACTTTTGGTGAGTAGAAAATTATGAAGATTCCTTGTCTCCGAAATCATTTAACTCTGAAGTCATTAAATGCGTCCGAATAAACAAATATGATCATCACCAAATTTGTAGGCCTAGATCTTAGCTTTCAAATGACTTTAGTTTGAATCCAATATCATTTCTATAACTCTAGATACATTCAAATTACTACACACTGCTCAGGCCTAGTTATAGCTCCTCTATTCTGACTTATAAGCCCAATATCACCCACTAGGCCTTAGATTCTGGAAAAGTATTCAACATGAAAGTTGTAGATATAGGTCTCAACTATTCAGTATAAAAATGTTAGCCCATTTTACAACATCTATCCTAAAATTTGGCGTTAATAGTACACATAGGTCAAGCTGTCAAGAACAACACTTTAGTTCTTGCTTCAACCCTAATTTGAGTTATCTACTCGTGTGATTGGGCCTTTGAGGTCTTCATAAAAGTTATAGAGCTCTCTCTTATCTTTAAAATGCCACTAGATTCACCTCATTTGGCCACCTAAATCCCAAGATATAGCCCAAATACAGAAATAACGTAAGACATAAATTATGCTAAAAAATTCAATTAAGTCCAATTTGAGTCCAAACTTACGAAACATAGTCAAACTCAATCAATTAAGTACATAGAGAGTGTAAATGACTAAAAATGAAGGCTTATTAATGTATCAAATATGTGATCATCAAATAGCTACAGAATTGGAATTGTTATGGATTAGCTACGAAATTGCTATGGATAATTACTGAGGAATAGCTACGGATTAGCTACAAATTTGCTATGGATTTGACAACATAATAACTAGGAAATAGCTACGGAATTGCTAGAGATAATCAACTACGGATTAGTTACAGAATTGCTACGAATTTTGCAACATAATAACTAGGAAATAACTACGAAATTGCTATGAATTGTTAAAATCAACTACGGATTAACTACAGATTTGCTACAGAATTTTTCGTAGCTAATTACCTACAAAAATGAAGAAAACTTTAAATGAAAATTAGCTACGGCTTAGCTTTGAATTAGCTAAGAAAATTTAAAAATTAGCTACGAATTAACTACGAAAATTTTTGGTAGCTAATTAGCTACGAGATATAGACTACGGACCAATCCGTCGCTAATAAATTTAACTACGGATTAGCTATGGATTAGCTATGAATTTTTTCGTAGCTAATTTGTAAAATTCTTGTTGTGATATATTGGGGAAAAGGAAATACCTTTAAGAATTTGGGGAAGAAATAAAGGAAGATTTTAGAAAGAAACATGACTCTCAACAAATTACAACCCCACTACAAGCATCCCTTATTTATAGATGGAATATCTAATTAGCCCCTAAGAAGGCGATCTACTTTGTGAGATCGAGGCCACGTCTTAATACTCCTCACTTTGTAATTGGCCATGAGAGTAGCGGGCAATTGGAAAATAACATGAAACTGCTATCCTCTTTAAAGCAATTTTTAATTCCCAATAAATTCAAACTAGCAGTTCCCAAGCAAGCACATATTGCTATAAATCATAAAGTAAAGGTTGCAAAAAAGGACATCAGAGACCCCCCGAACTACACATAGGGGCAGCATATGACATACCTCAGATGGCAAAATGATGACATAAGCAGAACGATCCAACTCGGATCTCGACCTTACTTGTTAACCCCAGAGGCATATTATGATGTATCACGGACCTTGGCCCTTTGGAAAAAATATTGTGAGATCCAACATTAACTCTGACAAGGATCCCTCTGTCCATTGCGCGTCGTGTGCTCCCATAAACTCGGATACCTTGATACTTAGTTGTCCTATCAAAGCACCAAGCTGGGGACAACTATTCTGGACTGTGATTTGGGATCTTGTCCCATGGGTCAGCCAGGCACACATCTGGCCAAAGTCCGTCGTTGATACCCCAACCGGAATTCATTTGACGCATGGTTAAGATCCCGGTACTATGCATGACGGACCACGACATTGGGTAGCAGCAACAACTGTGCGAGATTTACGTAGTGGATAAATCCTATGATTATCTATAACTGTCAATCATGATTTTGCGTAATAATAATGGCCATAACCGCCTTTGACTGCTCATAACTATAGTATCAACATTCCGATCTTTTAGGGATCCCCTAGAACAATTAAGGGAACGTATCTCCCTATTCCAACTCTATAAATATTAGGCTCAATCATCTTCAATAGGTAACTATTGCTCTTTATCTTAAACCCTAATTGTGCACAACCTGACTTGAGCATTAGAGTCCCTTTGCAGGTACCAACCACCCCAGTTTCAACACGCTTCGTTGCTACGCAAGGAAGAAAACACTAGTACGTGTCTATCCAGGTACATCAGTATCCATTATTGAACAAAGCTCTTCTCTGATTGATTCCAAAAGTTGTAGAATATGGAGTCAAGGACCTAAGCACGTGGTAGAGAATTTTCAAGTAATAAAATTATATTTTACTTGTAAACGCATAAAATTTATGTAATATCTGACAAATATAAGGGTGTCGTACTCACAGGGAGTGACATGATTAACTAAAATATAATATCTACCTAAATTAATTTAAAGAAAAAAAGAGATTTTAATTTTATTTAATTAATCTAAGAATTTAAATGACATGCCAATCTAAAACTAAAATTAAATAATAAATTTAAATGAAACGACTCAAATTAAAATGCAAGATCAATTAGAGAACAATTTCAAGACCTCCAATCTACCACTAATCATGTAAATATGAATTTAACTTGATTAATCTTATTCTATGGAGTATTTACAGTTATAAGCTTTGAACACTACTAAAATTATTACAACTTAATTAATGACATAATTAATCTAAAATAACATGAACTATTCAAATTATGACATAAATCATTTAATATAGCATGAACTATACAATCTTTAGATCATCAAAACAATGAACACTATTGCATAACCAACACATAAGACTACAAGAATTAAGCATGTGATTAAAATATATTAATTTAAATTTACTAATTGATTACAAGATAATTAATAAAAATTAAATTGAATAACAATTAAAGATTAATAATCATCATCATTATGTAATTATAGAATAAAAAAATCTTAAATAAAGTTAGATCATCTAAAATAAAGATTATGATTATATTTTAATCTTAAAAAATAAAATTAATTACTTATAACAAGAATATTAAATATAGAGAGAAAAAAAAACCCATAAAAAATAAAATAGTTGCTACGCGTCGTTTACCACACTGTGTCTCTTTTCTTTATTTTATTCGCTCCTCGTGCCGCATTGCACGTTGTCCAATCTGTCTGCAACCTAGCATCTTCTGCTGCGCTGCGCGTTCAACCTCTTTAAATAGGTTAGGTTTCTTTGTTGTTTTTTTCAACGCACCATTTTCTTTGTTTTTCTTTGTCCAATCTGTTTAATTGTTGCACATCCTTTTTTCAATTTATTGGGGTCCAACAACTCAACAGCCGAATAGCAATTTGTATGCAACTTCACCATGGCAGCCCAACAAACCTATTCCAAATGCATTTAACCATGTAGACTTACGTAACTTACTCTTGCATAATGAAATTTGTGGTTTCATAGTGCAAAGACTCCTCATCAATTACTCTTCAGACTTGACACATTCCATTATCTTATCTTATTGATTGTATCACTTTTATTTTGAAATATTTATAATTAATATATAATTTAGTAATTAATTTATTTTAAAAAAATAATGATAATGTCACAAAATTAATAAAATTAAATATATTGAGATATAATAATACCTATTTTTTATAAGAAAAATATATAAAAATTAGACTATTATCATAACCCCCAATCAACTTATTGTTAATCCCTAACAATGATAGCGACTTAAATCAAAGTTCAAAGTAAATCATATCTTCAATCAATTCAATCAAATTTTATTTTAACTCAAGAATATCAGTTATACATCAGAATACTACATTTGCCACAAAAAAATTCTACCGTCATCAAACTCAAAACGTGTGAATAATAGCAACTACGACATATACCTATCATCTCCAGATATCATAACTAGAATCCTCATTAAAAAAATTATTTCAACCACATGCAATCCTCACAAGTATTACCCTCAACAAAAATATCACTCAAAAATAGGGTGTCACTCATATTAACTATATGCGAGAAAAGTAGTTGGCACAAATCAAAATAAATATCTCACATATAAAATAAATAAAAAAATGCTGAGAAAATAAAACAAATATCATTTCATGAAAGGATGCTAAGAAAATATTTCATATCACACCTTTAACTTAGCCATGTACATTGATAAAACTATGCAATCCCTTAAGATCAAATAGGACTTTATTAAACTTGTAATACATGTAATAGGAAAATATGAAGGCTAAAGGGTAATAATAAAAATCAAAAGTGTTATGAGAATATTTTGAAGCTTACATATACACTTTCAACTTCTCTTTCCCCTTCTTTAAATCACTTTATTCTCCTACTCCTAATACCAACATTTTTCTTCATACTTTTTCTCAATTTTTTTCAAGTTTATTTTTTTTTTGAATTTTTCAAACTTTTTTTTTAAATTTCTTCTCAATTTCCTCCATTTTTTCACTTTCACTTCATTTCTTTCCATTTCACAACATTCCTTATATCACCCCATATTGCAATAATAATGCTTCTTGTAACACCCCAAGATTTACTATTTCTCAGTAATGTCTGAATTGTACTGTTTTGTGATTTCTGTGTATTGTAAATGTGTTTTAACTGTTCTGTGACTATTTTTGATCATTGTGTGTGATTTACTCCGAGTTAGGAAAATAATAATTTTCAAGCCGGAGAAAATCTTTACAGATTTATTGGGAGCCGGAAGATCTTACTAAACCCGAATCAGAGAGATACGTTACTCGACCTTTTAATTTTTAGAATTTATCTGTGAAATAAAAATATTTCGCATATTATTTTATTGGACAGTATCTGTTGATTTGCGAGCAGTAGTTTCTGCCAATTGGGTAATAAATTCTGTAGCTTTTATTTATTGGATAATAGATTTGGAAAAGTCTTTGTTGACTTATATTTTTGTGAACAAATTAGAAGGCTAGATGTTTAATATGAACCAATGGGAATTGGTCAATATAAATGGCTAGACTTTTCTAAACCAATAAGAGGTGGTCAACAAAAATGGTTGGACTAGTTAGTTATGTAACTAGATGAATTAATTACCTAAACTAAGTGTAATTAGGAACTAATTGAAATCAAAATTTAGTTAATCACATGCATTTGCTCCACGGCCACAAGGTGGTTCTAGGAGGTTCATGAATAACTTAATCATTTCATGTAACCATTGTATGACAACTTCATGACATAAACCATGTGCAATTGTTTCTATATTGTTGAACAAGTTTAACTCTCCTATGCATGCATCTACACGGCCATGCATTAGAAAAGTAGGATATCTTATTTCATTTCTATCACTTTGTGACTAAAAAGCTTTCTCTCCATTCTCTCTCATCCAAGAACAATCAAAACCTTCATTCTCTCTTCCTCTTAGAGCTCACGGCCTCCACACTCCACACTCCACACCATCATCCAAACTTCCATAATTTCATTTAATACCATTTTCTAAACCTAAACAAATTTCTAAGTACTTTTTATCTTACAAATTTCACCTAGTTCATTTTCTAAGTACTTCAAAATCAAGTCAAGGTTTTCTACTCCTAAAGGTAACTTCTTAATTTCTTGTTCCTAAGTTTGATTCTTAAGTTTCTAAACCATGATTGATCCATGGTTTCTTATTTTCAAGCTTTCTTTATGACTTTGTTTTGGTTCAAGCTTGTTAGGGTTTTCTTTGGTGCTTCATGAAATTCTTAGGAGACCATACAAGAAGGGTTTTTGTCTTCCTTAAGGTAAGAGAGAGATTAACCTCATTAACCAAGTGTTGGTGGTGAGGGAATGGATTGTTTGTGGTGAAAAATCCATAAGAATTTATTCACTTGTATGGTTTAAGCTTGCTTTGTTTGTGGTGATTTTTGGTTGGTATGCTTTATAGCTTTGATTATATGCTTGAATGTGTGATTGTGGAAGCATGATTGATTACTGTATTAAGTAGGATGTGATTCATATGATGGGGAAGTGTATGAAGGTTCCAAAGAACCTATGAAAGGCTCATGGCCATAACACCATAAAGGGAACAAAATGTTCTAAATTATTTTTCTAATCAAGGATTAAATGTTTTAATGTTAAGAAATTAGAGTAAGTGTTTTTACAATGAATAAAGTGATAGAAAATAATTAAACGTGATTTATGAAACACATAGAGTGGTTTCGGCCAACATGCCTATTTTGATATTCTAAGATCCATAAATTATTTTATTAAGTATAGACTTAGGTATTTGAATAATAGAAAAGTAATTTGATAAGTTTGAGAAATAAAAAGAAAGTAAACTATTTTTTTTAGAATTAAATTAGCCTATTTAGGTTATGAAGTAAGATAAAGTTTAAAACTTAAAATTTACTAACGTATAGCTTACCCTTTAGGTTTTGAAGCGCGTTAGAAAATTTCGGACTGTAATATCTCAATTAAATCAAAGAAATGTAATTTTGTGAAAAATAGTAGAAAATGTTACTCAGAGAATTTTTAGTGAGAAAATATTATTTAAAAGTGGCTTATTAAGGAAATATTGGAATTAAAAATACAATTTTGATATTAAATGAGAAAAGCTTTATTTTGAGTTTAGAATATTAAATAAATAATTTATGTGATAGAAAATACGTAGAAAAACTCTAATGCGATTTTTAAAAAAATAGTGATTTTTTAGATACGCTATTAAGAAAACATTTTAAAATCTTTATGCGATTGAGAAAACGTTGAAAAATAGTTATGCGATTTGAAAACATAACAAAAGTATTACGCGATTGTGAAAACGTGATAAAATATTTATGCGATTGAAAGTAATAGCTGTTAGCTGTTGGGCAGTCGTGGTGGGCCCGGTTATATTGAAAAGTGATATCGCCAAGAGAAGGCGTGGGTATGTGAAATACTGTGGAAATAATGGTTGTATGTGTATTTGAACCATACATCATGCATTGAAAAGCGTATCAGCTTAATTGGTTAAGGCCATTGTTGCCTAGGAGATTGAATTAACACCTTCGTGTAGGTGAGAATTGCGTAGTTACGATCTTCAGTGATCTTGGAGACGTCAGGGTGTGGAAAGTCATAAGTGACTAGTTAGTAGCACCTTTGGGCCGTGGTATCCTATGCAAACACATCGACGGTCTTGACGGAGTTACTACTCTTTTCGTGATTAGTTGAGAGTGTCTTGTATAAGTCATGTTGTGCACATTGATATAATATATTGGCACATGATTTGAGGCTGACGATATACAGACATGTACTCCCTATCATTCTCTCTAAAATTGTGTTTAGCTCCATAGAGTAGGAATGGGTTAGTGTGCATATGCATAATTGGTCAACATATTGACATGTTAATTATGTTCATCTGACATTTTATCTATGATATGATAATTATGCTTAGCTGGTATAAATATCTATGATACGATAATATAATTTTATGTGTTGTTAATCATATCTGTATATTTACTGTCATTTCCTATACTGTTATACTGGTATTGATGTAGAGAATCTCACATCTTTATTGTATTATATCTATTTTTACTGTGTATGTTTGACGAAGACCGAGGAGACGAGGAAGTCAGTAATTCTATTTACCACCAGTGATACTTCTCTTTGTTTGTTAAGATGGCGGCAAGGCGTCAAGTTTTGGGTTTTATCCGAGTTCAGTTCCATGGGGGAACTAATGCTTGGAGGTTTAATTTGGATAATGAACGGTTCATGTATACTGGAGACTTGACTCTGAATCTGAGTAGGACCCGAGATGGGATCTATGTTTTGACTCAACATGTGTCTGTGCGACTAGAATCCATGATGCCTATTTGTGAGCTCTGGGGTGGCACTGTCTATACACCATAGGAGGACTAGATGGTGTCTTCGGCAAGAACTCCTGTTCGACAAGTGATGTACCCGCCTGGGTTCTTTGACAATACAGAGGAGGAGGATCCTTCAGAGGGCCTGAATCCTTAGTTTAGTTTATAGAGTTTAGGTTTTAGTAATTAAGTTTTGATGTAAATGTTGTATATTTTACTTTTTGGAGTGTAGTGTAATGTTTATGTAAATTATTTGAAACAAGGTTTGTAATATTAATGTAAATTTAGGTGTGTTTTGTTTAGTTTCAAGTTATACTTATGGATCTTAATTATTTTATTTATTCTCACTTTTTCTGCAAATGAAATTTTAAAAAAAGTTATTAAATTAATTAAATTAATATTTTTACAAGATTAATTCTTTTACAACTTGAGTAAGTTATATTAGGATTAGTCTTAAATGTGATACCCTACAGTGGGTGTTGCACTTCTTTGGTAAAATACTTTAGAAAATGGTTAAGAAAGAAAGACTTAATAAACAGGCTCAAAAGAGGTAACTAGCGTCAATATGTGAAAGAACAAAAATAATAGATTTCAAGACTCAAAATAAGAAACATTGCCTAATATCATCTCTTAAGGAAATACATAACTCAATCAATTTCTATGGCATTAAATTAAATGCAAGTGTAACATAAAACTTCTCTTTTGCCAAAAATAACAATAATGAATCGATCTAGTGAGATAAAGAAAAAAAATTGTGAGTAATAACAATAAATATTAGATGGTTAAGAAAATACTCTCACAATAAAAATGAATGACTCAAAATTCACTAGGTAAAAATAATATCCACATGTTCATTTTCAAATTCTCTAATTCCTTCAATTCTTTATCAATGAGATATGCATAAGTAGCTATGTGAATATTTGAAACAATTTAAGTAAGGTGATAGGAAAAAAAAATTCACACAAAAGTGGCATAATGATAACATGAATGAATACTCAAGTAATTCCCACTCCCAATCAAAACCAAACATTGTCCTTAATGTTTAAAATTAAATCCAGACTTAAAAAAATAATCACCAATATGCATCAAAATAATTATTTGGACAAAAAAAAAGAAAGAATAATGGGGAAGAGTCATATACCTGATATGTTTACCACTTACAATGAAAGAAGAAAAGAAGATAACTACACATTGACAGTTGATAGCAATGAAAAGAAATAACAAGAAAATGAAATAAAATAAACAAACAAGCAAACTATTTTTTGTATTTTTGTATTGTTTTTTATTTTTTTAGTGGCCGATACTATTTACATTTCCATACAAAGACTCTAAACTCTAGGAGACACTTAAGCTGACTCAAATAGTAAAGTGAAACTAATAACTAAAAACTAATCTATCAAAAGTAAATGAAAGAAACTTGGTTTGCCTTTCATATAATGCTAAGTTTAAAGTCTTCAAGCAGACTTGAGTTCCATACTAACTAATGAATATAAATTGGGTCTACCAAGTTAATAGACTTAATTAATCATTCCTCAACAACATTGTCAATAACAGGCTTTAAACGATGACCATTAACCATAAGAGTACTACCATCGCGAGGATGCTTAATTTTGACAGCCCTAGAAGGAAAAACCTATTGAACAATATATGGACCATCCCATCTAGACCTTAACTTACCAGGAAAGAGACGCAATTTAGAATTAAAATGCCAAACTTTTTTATTAGGTTCAAAAGATTTACGAGATATCATTTTATCATGAAAAGCTTTAGTTTTGGCTTAATAATTCTTAGCATTCTCATAAGCTTCATTATGCAATTCATCCAATTCATTCAACTGAAGCCTACAGTTAGAACCTGCTTGTTTCATATCAAAATGAAATGCTTTAATAGCCTAATAAGCATGATGTTCTAACTCTGCTGGTAAGTGACATGCTTTGCCAAAGGGAAGATGGTATAGTGACATCCTTATGGGGGTCTTATATGTAGTATGATAAGCCCAAAAAGCATCATTCAACCTCAAAGACTAATCTTTCCTATCAGGTATAACTGTTTTCTCAAGAATAGACTTAATCTCATGGTTAGAAACTTTGACTTGACCACTAGTCTGAGGGTGATAAGGGGTAGCTACTTTATATGTCACATAATATTTCTTAAGAAGAGCTTCAAAAGAACGATGATGAAAATGACTACCTCCATCACTAATAAGTGCTCTAGGTGCACCAAATCGACAAAAAATATGGTCTTTAACAAATTGAATCATTATCTTATGATCATTGGTCCTAGTAGCCAAGGCCTCTACCTATTTAGAAATATAATCCACTATAACCAAGATATATACATACCCAAAAGATGGTGGAAAAGGCCCCATAAAATCAATACCCCATACATAAAAAATTTCAACAACCAAAATGGGTTGAAGAGGCATTATATCACGCCTAGATAATGCACCAGTATGCTGACATCGCTCACAAGAAAGACAGAATTGGTGAGCATCCTTAAACAAAGTAGGCCAATATAATCCAAAGTGTCCTACAACCTCCAAAGTGTCCATCACAGGTATAGGAATGACAAAAAAGATAATATGCTATGAAATTCAAATTCAGGAACATACTTACAAATTACCTGATCTGGGCAATGCTTGAACAAATATGGATAATCCTAAAAGTAATACTTTACCTGTGCAAATAACCTATCTTTTCTTGTTTTGACCAATGTTAGGGGATTTTACTTGAAGCAAAGTAATTAACAATGTCCGAAAACCAAGGAAGTTATGAATGTGTCAAAGAAAATAACTGCTCATAAGGGAAAGTATCTTTCAAAGTAACTTAGTCATCAATATGATCAACAAGCATCCTAGATAAATGATCAGCTACTAAATTCTCTGAAGTTTTCTTATCCCTAATCTCAATGTTAAATTCCTACAACAGCAAAACCAATCTTATCAATCTAGGCTTTGTCTCTTTCTTAGACAACAAATATTTCAATGCACCATGATCTAAGAAAATAATAACCTTGGAATGGAAAAGGTATGAGTGGAACTTATCAAGAGCAAAAACAATTGCTAGCAACTCTTTTTCAGTGGTAGTGTAATTTCTTTGTGCATCAGAAAGATTTCTACTAGCATAATAAATCACATAAGGTATCTTATTCACCATTTGCCAAAGAACTGCCTTAATAGCAAAGTCAAAAGCATCACACATAATCTTAGATGGTAAAGGAAAATCAGGAGATTGTACTATAGGTGTAGAAACAAAAAGAGAATGAAGCTTTTCAAAAACTTCAATGTATGTGTGAACACTTAATTTTGTCTGGGTCATTAACACCTTTTTATTTATCAATCACAAAAAATAAATAAATAAACAAGTAAAATAAAAATAAAAAAAAAAAAAATAAAAAATAAAAATAAAAATAAAAGAAATAAAAATAAAAATATAATAAATAAATATGACCTAATTTTCTTACATAAACCCATGTCTCATAACTTGACCAATCAACCTATTATCCAACCCATGACCTATATGCTACTAAACATCCAAAGAAACCCTAACAGCCACCATTAGACTCATCTCTCATATGAAATCCTAGCCGCCACCATCACTCTCCAAACCCTAATCCCCTTCTATAAAAACCCTTAACATACACAAATTCAAACACGAATACAAACATGAGTTCACACTCACAGCTAACACCCTAGCCACAATTTTTTTCACTCCATCACGTAGTCTTCACTTAGTAGCAAACCTCTGCAAAAAAAACTTCACACCATTATCACCGAAGCCTCCTAACCTAAAAAACAACTACTTTCCTTCAACCTTCATGATCTACATCCTTACAACCTAACCATCCCCACCTCTGCCAAAAGCCAGCCAATCATTTCAGCTATAGCTATCTTCACCAACACCAAGCCACCACCGTGACCCACTACCAATACCACAACACTCCACTTCTGCCTCTAAGCTTCACCAACACAAGCCACCACCGTGACCAACCACCAACACAAGCCACCAACACCACAACATCACCATTAACAACCCCTACTCACACCACCATATAACCCACCACAATAAAAGCCACCTAAAACCTCCATCAATGATAAAACCGCGACCCAACAATCATCATCTTTGTCTCCAACTACCAAACGCAAATCACCTTGAGCCAACACCCACCCACCATATTAGAATAGACCCGTGAAGCCCTTGAACCTTGAATTAGCCAAATCGTGCCACCACATTGTAGCCCAAACCAGTCACCACGCTCCACCATTCTACGCCAAATCCGAGTCATTCAGCCATCACCCTATGAAAATAAGTTTGCCCTAATGATTTAATATGTTAAGTTTTGATGATGACAAATATAAGAAAAATGAATGATGCTTATAGATGTGTTTAATAGATTATATTGGATCATACATAATCACATGATTATGTACTCCATCTTGTTATATTTCATATAAGAATCATGCATATTATTTATAGAATCTTTTATAGGATATATCCAATAATATGTTATATGAGTGGTATTAAATTAATATTGGATTTGACTCTATTTAAATGAAAATGTAGAAAGTGTTCTTTGTTGCATCCTATACCGAGCATATCTTTTAGTAATTGATAAATGTCTTATTTGGTATTTTTATGAAAGTCTTATATGCATGTTAGACTAACTAAAGTTATGCATTTATGAATCATACATATGAATATATTGAATTATGAATTTGGACTAACTATGTTTGTTTAAGTGAGCAATACTTTGTAGGATAGTCCAAATACCAAGAGTGAGCATTGAACAAGAAAGCAAAAGATCACAATTATGCTCAACTCAAGAAGAATGAGAATGACAAGATGTTCCAAGCATTTGTAAAATTTGAAGAGAATAAATTTTTTGGAAGCTTGGATTACATCTAGAAGCCCAAGGACTAGAATTAATATATTTTCCTTTTAGGCTTTGTCTTATGTAAAGATAGAAGTTTTACAAAAAAAGAGCTCAAACATGTTTTAAAATCTTTACAAATGGTTCTTAAATGCTAAAATGTCTAACAAACATGTTTTGAAAAGCTAGTCATGGTGGTAGTTAAAAACTATGAAAAATAGTCAAGTTTAAGTTTTGAAAAGTTGACCTTTGGTTAATATTTGATCATAACATTCAAAATACTTTCAATTTTGTTATGGAACTTATTTCATATGAAAATAAACTCAAATATCTTTCCAATGAGTGGTCATTTGCTTAAAACTAATGAGAAATGAAGAAGTTATGACCATTTAAAGTCAGATTTCGAAACCAGAGTGACTTATTCGAATAAGGGATTTGTTATTCAAAGAAAACACGTCCAGAAACGATCCCAAGGCTATAAACAACTAGTTTTCATAAGATTTTTTTTAAACACTACTAATGACTATTTTATCACTTGGGCTCTATAAATAAATGATGTTTGAAGCTTTTTCAACTCTAGAACACTTGATTTCATCCTTGAATTATCAAAATCATATTTTGAGTTCTTTATTACAAAATCCTTCTATTCCCGTGTTCTTCAAGTTGTATATCTACTCTTGTGAAAGTTTCTAATCTTTTTCTTCATCTTAAAATCATTATAATAGGGTGAGGTATCCCTCAAGAGAGAAAATGGTGAGGTATCCCTTGTAGTGAGGCTCAAACACAAAAGGTGAGGCATCCCAAAGATGTTGTGAGTGCTCTTGAATGTAAAGGTTTTTCAAGCACTTGTGAAGCTTGAAGAGGTGGAGGCTTTAGCACAAGGGTGAGTTATCCCAATGTGTGAGAAGTGTTATTACTTGTACAAAGGTTTTCCTAGCACCCGTGAAGTTTAGGAGATAGTGAAGAAAATCTCAAGTTAAGCATGGAGACTGAATGTAGGCCACAAGTAGTTGGTGGCTAAACCAAGATAAATTCTTAAGTTTGATTCTCTCTTCCCTACACTCTTTAATTTCAATATTTGGTGCAACATATTTATTTATTGCATATCTTGTCATCTTGATGTTTTGATTTTAAAAACTTGATATTTAGCTTATTTACTTGATTTATCCTATAACCCAAGTTGTATTTGAGTAATCTACAATAGTTGTATCTTTGTCAGACTTATTTTGCTACATGTGTTGATTGAGTATATCAAAATGCTTAATTTTGAAATGTTGTTTTAAAAGTTTGTGATCATCCAATTCACCTCCTTCTTGGGTGGTGGTTGCTATGACAAACACACCCAAGGCCATTGTCCAGCACAGCCGCTCAACCCAAACCTCCAACAACTACCGTGCTCACTAGAACCAGACCCGCGAAGCTCCAAACTGGTTCGTTGTGAACAGTAAACAAAGACACGTAGCCAAATCATGCCACCACACTAACCACCCGAGGCCACCATTGCACCACCGCGTCATGACCCAACCAACACACGCCACCAGCCACCATCAAGCTGTCCTTTGCACCATTGCTCCATTGAAGACCAGGTTCTGTTTTTCTATTTCTATACTTTTTTGCTTTAAACTTCTTTTTTTGGTTGCTGTAATTTGGGCTAATGATATGAGGCATGTTTCAATTTTTTGGTGGGCTTTGAATATTTTTGTTATTGGGCTAAATATGTTCTTCTTGTAGGGTGGGTCACTATAGGTGCTTTGGTTAAGGGATGGGTCTTTCAATTTATCTATGTATGTTTTTGCAGGTTAGGGGGTAATTTTATCTTTTTAAATTTTTGTACAGGTTTGTATGCTCCCTAACACACATCACCATCACTTACCTCACACACTTTTTAGGCTCTATACCCGAGTCTATGCGAACCCGAGGAATAGGAGGGGTCTCGAATTTTGTTATTATGGGGCCTTATGCTTGACATTTTGTTGAGACATTATTCAGATTGTTAATAGTATCATGGACTAGTTATAAGGAGAGGGTTTATCCCTACTTGTGATTAATTCTTGAATTGAGTCATTGTCTTTCGAGATAGGGGCAATTTGGGGACCATAACTTTTTACAAGTTTAGATCTGTCCTGAAAAACTTTGCACTGATAGATTGAACATAATGACTGCCAAAATTAGTGTCACAACCTTAAGAAAATCCAACCCTTAGATTCCACCTGACTAGGGCACAAAGGGACCGTACTTCTTCTTTATCTATCCATTTCTTATGTCATTCATTCTTGCATTCCTTTTTTAAAAAAAGAATTAGCATAAAAAAAAGATGCATCATCTTGTATTATTTATGGCTTGCATTTTCATGGTATTCCTAACATTCTTAAAAATAAAAATAAAAAATAAAAAGAGAATACATCATATTGCATTTTCATGACATTCCTAGAATTCTTTGAAAAAAATAAAAAAATACATCATCTTACATTTTCATGGCATTCCTAGCATTCCAAAAAAAAAAAAAAAAAAGGAAAAAAAAGAGACGCTGCATTAACAAATCACACGCCTCCCTTTGGGTTTACAACCCTATAAGGGTTTCTCCATGTACGCTATTAGGATACATTTTTTAGAGTTACCTCAATAAGAGGTACCTTTAGGGTGCATTCTTCCTTCTTCTGGTTTGCTTACATATTTTATTACTCTTTGTAGGTGAGTTTCCTTAGTAAAGTGAAAAGATTAATACTCGTTAATATCAAGGAATGGAAGAAATATGTCAAGAGCAGAACATTAGCAATGTAGTTGACCTCAAGAGGAATATAAAGATTACAGTAAATGACAGTGATTTGAGGCATGTAAAGGACATTACTCAATAGATGACTCTCAAAGCTCGATCATAGTTCTCAAGTAGTTATGGACAGATACTGGATTTGTTGCGCATTATAGTTGAGGAGCCTATTTCAGTGCCCTTACTCAATTTTGGAACTATTCTCTGAAATGTTTTGAGTTGCCCAACTTGGACATTGCATTGACCATAGAAGAGTACGCTATCATGTTGAGGCTCCCAATAAGCAAGCACTCGAATGTTTATCTTTATAGAGGGCATTATGTGTCAGAAGGGAAGATAGCAGAACTAATAGGGGTTCAAGCAAATTAGTTAGGCATGGAAAAAAGAGGAGGAACACAAGGCTTGAAGAAGAGTTACCTGGAAGCACATCTTGAGTTTCTGGAACAAGAAACTGGGATCTCTTTAACAAAACATTGGCATTAACCATCTTTGAGTTATTATTATTCCCATTTATCTCGAATATGGTGGATCAAGCAGCAATGGATGCTTTCTTCAAGTTTGAGAATCATAAGGAAAATCCAATTCATGCTATTCTTGCTGATACTTTCTTGACAATGGAAATTTGCCATAAAAAAGGTGGAGAGATGATTCGATGTTGTACACATATGTTGTATGTTTAGATCATGACGCACATGGATGTACACAATCACTTGGGCCTTCTACCTAACTTGTTAAGGAATTTTGGTCCCATACTAGTGAAGCAACAGAAAGCCTACAAATGGAAAAATGAGTTCATGAAGATGGGGCCAAATTCTTTCAAATAGGTATGCCCTTGGTATCATGAGGAAAAGATAGTTTTCAGTTGTGGCGACTTTCCTAATGTTCCTTTGATGGATGCAAGAGGTTGTATATCCTTTGCACTAGTCCTTGTGCTCAAACAACTCAAATGGACTCAGCATGTGCCCAATGAAGTGCGACTTAGAGGATTCAAATTTTTATAAAGAAAAGGTAGAAGTACTTCCAAGTAGGAAAAAGAGGTCAGGGACGCTTAGAAAAATATTTATAGGGCAGAGGTAAAAGAATTGGGGAAACGTGTGGTAATTCATACTCCCTAGTACCTACAATGGAGAGAAAAAGGAAGGCGCAAAATAGTACACCTCAAATAGTTTTAAGTTATGAAGACCACTTCTAGATTATATCCTAGATGACCACCCAGATAGAGAGGTTGAAAGCACAAATGGAGTTTTTGAAATAGGGGAAGGAAGTCACTAAGTTAAAAGTTGTCATCCATAGAAGCTAATGCTAGAAGTTAGCCAACAAGATTGAGGACTTAAAGGATGCATAAGCTGATGCTGCTGAAGCCCCGAGCCAAGAAAAAAAAGCAAAGAAAGGAAAAGAAGTAGAATCAAGTAAAACCACACTGGAGATCCAATAGTTACGGGCAAAGGTAAGTGCCCAAGAAGAGATGAAAAAAAGCTTTTACAAGAGAAAGAAGATTTGGAAGAAAACACTAAGGCACGACATCAAAGAATATAAGCCTTTCAGGAAGCTCTGACTGAGATGAAACAATGCTTTGATCAAGGACGAGTATTGGCTACAAAATATTGTGATTTATTCAAGAAAGCAAATAGGAGAGTTAGGCATTTGGAGCTGAAAATTCAAGAACTAGAGCAAGAAAAGGAACGATGGAGACTTGAAGTCTAAAAGCAATGGAAACAAAAAAGGAGAAAATGAGGAAGTGTGGTAATTGGTAGCACGAGTTCAAGGGGCTAAAAAAGAAGAATTTATGAAGAAATATGAGGACATGTCTGACGGCTTGTAATATCACACTGCACGACTGATTGATCATTTTGAAGAAGTAGACCTTCAGACTCGCATGAACCCATTGTTAAGGTTTCCACAAAAAATAGTCGAGTTTATGAAATATTGCTGAAGTCTAGCTAAAAGTCTTAGGAAGAAACAAACGAAGTTGTTGATGTAATGTCGTTTATGTTACACTTTGAGGAGATTGAGGTCTTGTACTAATGAAATTTGAAATGAATATGGATGATCAGTTGTTGTGTTATGCTTCAAGCATTAATTTTTTGATTTTTCACCTAAACTCTATTCATTGAGGGGTGAATTTTGAATAGGTTGTCAACCATGCTTTCGCCTTAAGACAATTTGTCCTTGAGCTAAAGTATGGGAAACTTTGAATTCAACAAAAGAATAATTGTATTGCCTGAGAATATTCAAGAAGATAGCACCCATTAAGGAAAGAATACTCCCTTGGGGTTGCTGTCAACCACATTCTTGCCTAAGGGATGATGAGCTCTTAGTGCTAGATATGGTATCCTACCTTGCTATTGATTGTCCATGCGAATCTTTCCACAATCACCAAGCATCCTCACAATAGCGCTAATAATTTCTTTCCTTTGTCTTTGTTTAATGTTATTTTGTTTTAACAAATCAAACTAGTTCAAGAATGATTGTGCAGTCTAGGAAAGAAAAGACTAATCAAACTCGAGTTCATAATACCAGATCAGACTAGAATGGCTGCTAGTAATCCTAAGGTAGGGAGAAATTTGAGCAGGGAAGTTGATGAAATGACAGGGTGGATGAATAAGATGTTTGAGACCCAAGTAAGGTTGGAAGCAATATTGCAAGATGTAAGAGAGTCTCTCCACTTGATCAGTGGAAATAGGGGTGCAAATGAGGTTGAAACATATGTAAATGTGCTACCGATAACCACCTTGACATTCTCGACTATAACCTTAGGCATCATTATGGAGATCCATGAGTAACCACATCAAATGACATCGATAGTCATGCCTATTGGGGTGGGGTATCATACCTTGGAAGATGCTCACAATGAAATTCCTGGTTATGCTGGACCTACCTTAGAACAACCACATGTGTCCATTCCGAGGCAAGTAACAATGGCTCACTCTGGGAATAGTCATGCCATGACCAAAAAAGACAAGATGAAGGAAGAGTGGATGGATAAAATGAAAGAACATATTAGGGTAATCAAGGGCCCTAGTGCATATAGACCTCTCAAAATAGAAGAATTGTGTCCTACCACAAATGTTGTAATCCCTAAAGACTTCAAGATTCCTAATTTTGCCAAGTATGACGGAAGTGGCAACCCTCGATTTCATTTGATTAGTTATGGAACCAAGTTCTGGTCTAAGGATAATAAGCTCCTCATCAGCTTTTTTGACGACTTTCTTACAGGTCCCTACTTTAGAGTGGTATCTTCAATTAGATCACTCTAAGATTTCTCGTTAGACGGAATTAGCTGATATATTCATGAATCAATGCAAGTTCAATCAGGATGCAACTCTTACCCGGGAACAATTGAGCTCAATGCAGAAAGGAAATAAAGATTCTTTCAAACAGTATGCACAAAGGTGGGGAGCCTTGGCGGCTTAAGTTTAACCCTCGTTGACACTGTCCGAGATGTGTTCATATTTCTTGGGAATCTTGGGAAATCTTTTATCTAGGCAATGACCAAAGCAGCCTATAAATATTTTGTTGATTTGATCACTGTAGGAGAAAGGATTGAGATTTTAGCTAAAGTTGGGAAGTTGCCAATGAGTAATATAAAGAATACTGCTCCTAAGAAGGGATTCCAGTCGAAAAATAAAGAACCCAAGGTGAATTATGTCCAACACCAACAGACCCTCAGACCTTGACAATCGCCACAATAGCTAAGTCAACAACCACTATATAACCCTAACCTTTATTTTCTATACCAAACGCCTACACCTCCTTGTTGCCCACTCCACCAAGTTGTGTCAACCACAAACATCACCCCAACCCCATAATTCCAAATCAACAATGTTCCCACGCCACAACCATATGTACCAACTCGCCCAACTTATACCCAATATCCACTTGCACCTCTAAAAAATTACCCAAGCCACCCATAATGTAATGTCTCGGGACTGCCTGCAAGATTGACTAGTGTATCCACAAACCAACACAGGTCTTTTCAGCGTGCTTTGTCTTCACTCACAGGCATCCTAGGAAATTTCCCAGGAGGTCACCCATCCCACAATTGCTCCAGGTTAAGCACGTTTAACTATGAAGTTCTTATGTTCTAGGTTCCTAAAAACAAGTTACAACTTGTTGATATGACTACGCCAAATCAATTCCTTTAAGCCATCCTCAACTATGTAGTCTCATACCTGCACAGTCTCTGAATCCCTCTCATTCCGGTGCGTATTTAGTTCATTCATATGACCCTTCACCTAGAAGCCTACCAGAAGCCGTTCTTTGTCTGTGTTTCATTGCACCGGTGATCACTTCCCACCCTTGTCGGCTCCGGGACACACATGCATGTATATATATTGGTATTGGAATACTTCTACTGAGATATGTTTTCTCACCCCGATTATGTTGCCATGTAAATCCAGGTGCGAGTTCTTCGAAAGGGAAGAAGAAGATGTATGAGGATTAGTATAGCTTAGATGCTATTTTGAGCTGAGCATATATAAATGTTTTATATTTGCTTAATTGTTTCAGGTTATGTATAACAGTATGCCCTTGAGGCTGTGACGTATATATATATAACTTTTGCTATTGTGACTCTCCATATTTACTCATTATATATGAATGATATAGGTTAGATATTGATGTAATTTGGTAGTAACAGGGTCAATATTGAGCTATTCACTTATATGACGATATATTTGGGTATCAAATATTGGGCTGTTACACATAATCTCGACCAAAATTCCAAAACCAAGGATGCTTCTGCCCCCAAAACCTACCCTATTTTCCAAGATTGTCCATTTCAAGCACAGACTTATTCCAAAAGCTGTTTGATGCTCACCTTATATCAAGAAATCCTGTACGTCCTCTAAAACCACCATTCCCACTGTGGTATAACCCGATTTTAACTTACAATTACCACATGGACATCCTAAGGCATTCAATTGAAGATTGTGAATATTTCAAGACTGCAGTAAGGAAGTTAATTGCTTATGGAAAGCTTGACATTCAAGAGGAGGCTGGACCAAGTATTGTCAACAACTCAATTCCTAATCATGGTGGAAGGAATGAGGTAAGTGTTTTGGAGATAGAAGGATCACCTATAAGAAAGGTCATGAGCTTGCGTACGCCGATGGCTGAAATATTTGAGGGGTTGAAGAAAGCAGGCTATAGTATCACTGCACTAGCTGCAACGATGAAAGAAGAGGAGAAGCAGGATGAAGACTCAAGCTGTGCTTATCATTGTGGGGGAATGGGACATGATATCGAGAACTGTTGGGACTTTAATGTTTGAATCCAAAGATTGCTCAATTTGGGAGTAATATAAGCCAGATAAAGGGTAGATTCCTTTGAAGAGGTCAATGTGGTTGAACACTTTGTGCTTAAGGTGCCACATCTTAACCAAGCTTTAATGCCAGGAAAGGTAGTAGTGACAGTCAAGAAGCCAAGGCCATTTTCTTATAGTGATACTCACGTAGTGCCATGGAATTATGAAGCTACGGTATAGACAAAGGGAGTCAGGGAAGAGACTTCGAGGGCCCGAGTTGATGAAATACATCAGGGGAAGAGTTAATGACTAATATAGTTTGAGTAGGAGGAATTATAAGGGGTGGGCGATGCTATAGCCCAGGAGAAGTAGAGAAGAGGAAGAATGTTAAAGAAGGGAGTAGGGAGGAAACCTCAAGAGAAGAGGAGAAAGGGAAGGAAAAGGAAGAAGAATTCTTGAACATCATGAAGCAAAATGAATATGACATGATGGAACAATTGAAGAAGACTCTAGCTAGAATATCTCTATTGTCACTTGTCTTGACATTTGAGTTGCATTGGAAGACATTACTAAGAGTTCAGAATGAGGCCTATGTCAAACCCGATGTTACCCCTGAAAATGTTGTTAACATGGAGGACCCAGTGAAACGCATCAACATGATCACATTTACTGATGAAGAGATCACCTCTCGATTTAAGAAAAATCCACAGGCCTTGCACATAACCCTCAAATGTAAATGGTATATAGTTGCAACGGTTTTGATTGATGGGGAGTCTATGTTGAATATCCTACCCAAGTCGACTCTAACCTCATTATCAATAAGCGAGGATGAACTATCACCTGAAGAAGTAGTGGTGCAAGTCTTTGACGGAAATAAGAGAGGCATTTTGGGAGAGATGACGTTGCCGCTATAGATTAGTCCGAGTAACTTTCAAGTATTGTTCCAAGTTATGGATATTGAGCCTGATTACACCATGCTTCTGGGGAGACCATGGATCCATGCCGCTAGTGTTGTTATTTCCACCCTGCATCAGAGTGTTAAATACATCGAAAATGGGTCAGTCATTACCATACATAGAGAGGAAGAAAATATTTCAATGCCATATATAGAGAGTGTAGAGAAAGATGAGGAGGATTTATAGCACAGTTTTGAAGTAGTTGAGACTAGACTTGGTAAGGATGAATCCCCGACATAAAGTGTGAATCAGGTGGTGGCCTGGATTATGGCTAATAATGGATACCAGAAAGGAAAAGGCTTGGGGTCACAACTACAAGGTACTCGGTTGCCAGTGTCTTTCCCAGAAAAAGTTAGACAAGTTTCGGTTAGGGTATGAAGCACCTCTGGAGGAAAGAATAGGGAGCATAGATTTTGGAAAAAAAGAATGATAAGGGCAAGATGAAGCTCATGCCTCACCTGAGGGAAACATTGTCAGCACCAACTAAGATAATCATATATGAAGAAGTCATTCACCACTGATGCCATCACACTATTAATGCATTGCATGAAGAAGACCCAGAAGAGTGCAAGGTAATCCACCCTTTCACTAATGAGGAGTCATTGAAGAACTAGAAATCTAAACCAATGATTAATGTGATTGTTTCCAAGTAATCGTTTGGTTATACTGTACTAAGCTGATATTTAAGACTACCTATGTTTTGAGCTTATATTTATGTTATTTGATTTATTAACTAAATGAATTTGTATGAATATTCATCATTCCTCCTCATTGTGTAACATCTTAATACTTAAACTAATGACATATCCAGAATTATGCATTAGAAATCATATTAGAGCGTGTCACTTACATCAATATCAATTTTTTCTGAAGAAGTACTTATGTAATATACAAAATATGAGCCTGAAGCGGAAGTACATAATACATATCAATAGAATGATGTTCTATACAAACTGTACATCAAGGTACATCATTTGCCCCTAGGGCACAAAATGGTACACAACCCTGTACAATTATCAAAACAAAAAGAATTCAATCTTCTTTAAGACCTTACTTAAGATCAATATCAGAACATATTGAAATGAGTTAAAGTGGAGGAAGAGAAGCAAGACACCAGTATTTATACTAGTTCACTCCTAAAGCACTTGGGGCTATGTCCAATACCTAGCAAATACTAGGATTTTCATTATGTAAAAGTATTCTTTCTTACCGCTTGTCCCTTTTGTAACCGCAAGTGCATGGGTCGCACAAGTAATAAAATGATAAGTAAAATTCGTTCCCACGAGGATAATGACTAATTTCAGTGCCAAATATTAACCAATAACTTAATTATCTGTATTCAAGCACATTCAAATAGGGAAAAGGGGTGTGAATTAATTCTGATTCTCAAGACTAAAAAACATTAAATTGATAATAAGAGACAATGATTAGAGAATAGGAAGTCCTTCTTCACAAACTAATTCATTTGGCAATATGCAACCCATGTAAGCAATATGCATGAATGGTTTTGTTAGCAAAAGAAACTATATTAGCTAAAAGCCTATGTTTAGGTCAATTAACCATATGTTATTTACCTAGTTCACTATGTATCTATGAGAAATAGAACAAACTTCACTCATTAAGATTGATTCTTAGACAATTGTTATACATGACTAAGAGGTATATTTCTATCTCATTAGCTAATTAACTCACTATTCCATTAGAATGAAATTAAATATGCATCAACCATATCCATAATCTAAAACCTAAATACCTATGTCTAGTTCTATAGATTTAATCAAAACATATTAAATGTTGGCCAAACATTCAAGATCAGTAAGAGAAACATGGATGAACAAAACCAATCATCATAATTAACTCAAAAGGTTACAAAATCACCAATTTACATAGAAGAATCCAAAGGAATCCCTAAAAACAACTTAGCTAGCCATGGAACACGAAAATCCAACCACAATATTCATATCCATGACCTAAAATAAGAGAGAATAAAGAGAAAAGAAGGAAAACACTATGATTGTAACCTTGGTTGCTTGATTCTCTTTGAAGAATGATGGTTTCCACTTCAACTCCCTTTGATGCTCTCAAAATGATGAAATCTGAACCCTAGCTGCGTTTTTTTTCACTTCTCGAAGCTCTCTTCAAAAATATCTAATGAAATAGTACTTATAGATGCAGCTAGTAGCCACGTGCCATGGCATAAAGACCTGCACTGCGATGCAATAGTCTCGGGTTTTCAGAATGATGTAGTTCTGGCACTCAATGCCGCGGTGTAACACATCCTGCACTTCAGCACAAGCTACTGGAATGCTTCTTGGGCTTTCTCTTCCAGTGTTGGGCCTTGGCTTGCTTCAATTTATCTGTTTTGAGCCCATCCTACAATTGAGAATTTACCCAGTCAATAACAAGTGCAAATCTACTTAATCCATCAAAGAATCAGAAAGAATTTTTTAAGATCATGAATGAAGACATCAATATGAAATTAAATGAATATGAGGCTAAAGTCTTCCATTCATGCCTAAGAACAAGGACTAAGTAATCTATAAAGCATAGATATAAGGCATAAATAACTATATTTTAAAGAGTTATCATACCCCTAAACCTAGATTTTTGCTAGTCCTTGAGCAAAATAAAGTATGATTACACATGCACTGATAGTTCCTGCTTAACATACATTCAGCAACTAACATGGATTCCAACTTCAATTACTCCATAACTAGTATATGATGATTGCATAAAACCTCAAAGAATGCAATTTCCTCACAATCAACTTCACACATTCACAATCCTTAGCATGCTAATAGTCAAAGTTTCCTTTCATGCAAATCACAATCACCACAATCATACAAGCCAAACTTCTCCTATTCACTTCATACCCATCCAGATAAGTTTATGAGCATACATATGGATAAGAATCATGTAATCTACAAGATTGTAATTCAACACTCTCTCCACTAATGTAAATCACACATAATTGAGGATCAAAATGGTCTTCAACAGCTTGTAATGTAAGGCCAATGGTTATTGGTTAAAGAACAAAAGGGAAAGGACTTAGTACTAACATTGAGAAACATAAACATGTGATTTCAAGACTTGAGTCACTAACTGATACAATTAGGGAATGCAAAATGAAAGAATAAAACTATCCAGAAACACTCAATATTTTTTGTATTTTTCTTTCTTTCTTTCTTTTATTTGATTTTGGTTATTTTGTTTTGTTTTGTTTTTAACAAAACCAAGCAATGCTTTTTCTTCTACTGCATATGGTTCCTTTAAGATAATTTTGAATTGACATAAGCATTAATACCCTAATCATTGTACTTAAGTCAAGAAATAACATATTATGTACTCAACCAACATAGAGAGAAGGAAAAAATTGTAATGCTTTCACATGCATAAGAAGGTTTAGCAGGGTTGGGAAAATGAAGATGATGAAGAACATATAAGGCCAAACATTTATAAAGCTTCAAAGGGGACCTATAGATAGAATCATATAAAGGTAAGCTTGAAAGGCTCAATCGGTCCAAACAATGCCCTAATCATTTCCTTAATCATGCACAATCTAGGATTTCACTTCAAGAGAGTTGCAAGACAATTTCAAGGACAGTTGAAGTCTCTACATGTACAATCCATAAACATTCTCTAGACAAGCATTCATATCCTTTTCAAAGTTACACGTGCATGCAAGTGGAATGTAAATCATGCATAAAAAATGACTAGATTGTTTTAGCATGCTTCAAGGATCGCATAGGATTCACAAAATAATTAAGGTTAAATTGCATCCATTTTTATCATTGGACAACTATTGCAACATTAGCGATTGACACATATTATGCATTCTAATAGTTTCAATAATTTCAACCATGCATATAAGCCATCATGCGTACACTATCACAAAAAAATTATCAAAACTAATGATCAGCAATAGTCAAAGTTAAACAGCAGGTAAGTACAACAATAGTTAAATACCAAAACATTAAATAACAAAACAGTTATACACCCCCCAAAACCTAAGGGAAATAGTGTCCTCACTGTACAAAATAAGAGTAAAAGGAAAATGATAGAAGATGCCCTATATGCATCAGAGCTACTCATCATCCTCAGCCTCCTCATCATTATCGGGATCATCCTCCTAGATAGGCTCGACTACATTAGCTCCCTTAGGATCCTCCTACTGTGGGGGAGGGTTAGCTACTGCCTGGGGTGGAAACTCTAGTACAGAAAACTCGTCCATAGGAAGCCCCAAGCTCACCGACATCCACTGGAGACTCTGGATCGTATACATCTGCATAGCCGCCATATGCGCCATCTGTGCCTCCATATGTGCATGCTAGTCATTATTAGGTGAATGAGCTACTCTGGGCTCTTGATGAGCTTGTCTCTGGCGCTAGGCTCTTTGGGGCACTGGTGCAGGAGTAAGAGGTGGAGGTGCTCCTAATCACCCAATGATGGAGTCAGTGATAGGTTATTTAACATCTCACAACTCCTCATTAGCCTCCTACTGTACATATGCTCACTCATAGAGCAACTGAATAAGCCATGGAAAGAAAAGGGTCCTAACCTCCTGCACAGCTCACCTGATCTAATCGTGTATGATCTTGGCAACATCTATGTTATGACGATCAATGATGGCATAAAAGAGGATTGCTCAGTCTCTAGTAACCTCTAACATGTTCCCAAAAGGGAGGATGCAGTGTGAGATGAAGTGATACCACACTTTCACCTTAGGGGTGAGGCAGGAGCGAGGGAAGTTGCGAGGTCACTATGTCTATACACTGAGGGTCCAAACCACAGGTTGCGCCTCCGGGTTACATATGCGGGCCATGATGATGTTAAGGTCAATGCCCTCCTCCGGCTCTAAGCAAAGGAACTCAGCATAATCACAAATCTCTGGTGCATATGGCAGGTGCAAAGCTGCCCTAATAGATTCAGCAAAATAAGAGACAGTACGACTTCGAACCCGCGCTGTAGTGGTGTTGGCATAAAAGGCATCGTTTGCATAAAATTCATGAACTAATGGAAGAACAGCTGCCTGAGGATGAACACCAAAATGCTCCCACTTGTGATGGCGGATAACGCTATAAATATCCCTGTGAATGGCCTGAGTAAAATCAAAGCCCTTCTTTTGAATCACTGGTTTGGTTACCAGTGTGCCATATCTGTCAACAGCCTCCGCGAAAACAAATTTCCTCCTATCAAATTCAAGAGGAGGAGAAGGTTCCCTATTTTCCCTACTGCTAGAACCTCTCTGGTGTTTTGGTGGCATGTTGATTAATACAGGGTACCTGGACCTGTCAAAACGGTCCCAAAATTAGGAAAATATGTAAATATATATACAAAACATTTTATTTATATACAAAAAAATGGTGGCAAATATGTATAAAACCTGTAAAATAGAGAAAAGGTAGAGCCACCCTAGTTAAATCAGGAACATGCAACAAAGCATTCAAAAACATGCATATTAAGGGGTCACACTGCGGCGTCAATAGGCACGTCGCGATGCGCTGTTGAAAATGGTGTGTTTGTGATTATCATATATTTTGTACATTAATAAACCCTCATGTTTAGTCATTTACACCTTCCATGTCCTTAATTATTTGAGCTTGGTCATGTTTTATAAGTTTGGGCTCAAATTGGGCTTAATTGATAATTCCCAACATTATTGAGGTTTTACACTGTTTCTATATTTTGACCATATCTTGAGTTCTAGATATCTGATAATTATGAATTTTACCTTGTCAAAAATCTAAGAGGAAGCTCTACAACTTTAATGAAGATCTTGAAGTCTCAGTCGAATGTCTAATGGATCAAATTAGGTCTGGAAGTCAGAATACGAGTTTAGTGACCCTTTGATATTGTTTTGATCATAACTTGAGTTGTAGAACTCCAAATTGCTTGAGGTTTAGGCCCAATTGCTCATAATGGGCCCAACTTTGTATCTAAGTGGATTCTAATCATGTGAGGCCAAAATAGGAGGTAGTTTTAAGAATTTTAGGCAGAAATCTGAGACTAGGCAGAGATACCTCTCATTCTACACTTTTCTCTTCTTCTCTCTAGAACTTCTTCCTCCTCCTTCTCTCTAGAATTTTGTTTTCTCTTCTTTTATTTTTTTGAGTTCTCCCCTTCTCATGGAGGGGTAGGGCCTTTAAATTAATTCAAGAGATTGAATAACTTGATGCTTAATCTTGAGATTCTTTTTTAATTGTTATATTCATCTATTAATCAAGTCTCTCTTCATCTTCTTCTCTTTGTTAATTATGGTTGTTTGATTAGAATTTCTATATGTAAATTGCTTAATTATCATGTGCAAAAAGATGAATTCAGAGATTAAACAAGACATTAAAGGTGTTTAATGAAATGTTTAACTTAGTTGGATCTTGGCTTTTAAGTTAATTTCGGTTTGGATGGGTTCTTAATTTGTTTAACCTTAATTAATTGAATCATGGAAGAATTTCTAGTAGAAGATTCGTGGATCATTGAGAGGCGTCTTGAAGTGATCTAAGACCAAGGACTTGATTGATAATTGAATGGACCTATAATAATCAAGGATAGATTAAAATCAAGTTTGGTTAATTCTCTTGGATTGGTTACTTTATTAATTCTGTTTTATCCATTTTTGTTGGAATTCTATTATTTACATTTTCTATATGCTTAACCCCCTTCCCATTTTCAGCTTGATCTAATCCAATTACAATTACAATCCTTGAGAGATGATCCGGTGTTGACTCCTATGCTATAAGCCATAGGTATAACTCAGTTACAATTTTGATTGAGTTTAGCGCTCATCAGTTTGCCCAATAGAATCCAAGGCATACCAATGGTGTCACAAATGCACATTAGAAACCACAGAATACAAACACAGACAACCTAAAATATGCACGTATTCTCACAGAAATCAAAGGAACTTATACCAAAAATAGAAAATCAAAGCAAACCAAAATAAAATTGTGAAATGACAAGAGAAAATGTGAGAAAGTGTTACTTGGAGAGAAATTGAGAAATTGGACGTAAGAAAATGCAAGAACTCGAGACTGAGAGAGAAAGAAGTGTTTGGAAAAATGAGAGAAAATAAGAGAAAAAGAGAGAAAGTGATAGAATAGCGAGACTACTCACTTTTAAACCAGAACTGCTGTGGCATGCCATGGCACGCATGAACATGCATCGTGGCGCGCGCTAGAGTGAAACATGCGTTTCACTCTAGGGCATCTCCTCTTTATTTATTTAATTTTTTTGATTTAATTTTTAAATTTTTTTGGCACGCCGCGGCGTACACATCAAGTGCGCCATGGCGAAACAAGGCTGCCGCGGTGCTGAACCCTTAAGTTTTAGGCCTGATGTCCAAAAAAAATTCACACGTGCCACAGTGTGAATAATATTGCACTGCGACATTAATAATATTGTGTCGCAGCGTGAGGAGTCTGTCTGTATTTTTTTGCAACAAACTCCATTCTGCAGTAACTTCTTCTTCCTAGAGGGCTCCAGCACCTGCAAAATTAGTCTAGCTGGTTAAATTATAATATGTATAATCAAAATATAGCTAATCTGTTGATTATTCCTATATTTTAGTTGCCTTATAATTGATTCATTGAACTCCATTTGTGCTTAATTGTCATCATTTAGCTTAGTTTCTGATATCAAACCCTAATTGGAACATTACTGTGAAACTTTGCTTAAATGTGTTCATTTGCACTCATAATTGAATTATGCTTTTTAGTCACTGGGCTTCTTAAGATTCAATTAGGTTTAATTAAGTTGGTTTTGACACATTTTATGATATTGAGCCTAACTGGATCATTGAAGGAATTATTGCATGAATTAGTCCTAATTTATCTCTTTGACAATGTTTAGTAAACTAGCTATAATTTGAGTTTCAAATATCTGATTGATGTGATTTTGGTCTTGCAGGAAAGCTAAGACAATTCTCTACTACTTTCATGAAGACCTCAAAGGCCTAATCGCACGTTTGGATAACTCAAATTGGAGTTGAAGCAAGAACTAGGGTGCTGATCCTGACAGCTTGACCTTTGCATACTGTTCATAGCTTATCTCGCGCTACAAGTTGTCCAATGAGCTGAAATGTCGATGGTTGATAGTTAAGATCCAAATCTATAACTTTCATGTTGAACACTTTTCCAGATTTGGAGATCTACGGGGTCATATTGAGCTTGGAAGTCAGATTACATGGCCAGAGTCAAAATACAGGGCCTGCGTCAGAATACAGGGCCTAAAAGTACACGGCCATGTGAGAATACACGGCCTAGGCCGTGTATGCCTCTAACTTTGCATTTGAAACAGTGAATTTTGGACCCCCAACTCAGTGTCATACACGGCCGTGTATGACCTCCAGACATCAATTATTGCAACTTCTGCGTGAAGTTTGTGTTGGGGGCCTATATATTGACACCCTTAGCACGTTTTGAAGAGAGTTTTGACCTAGGAGAGCAGCTACAACTCCTTGGAGAAGGAGAAGGGAGTCTTGGATCAAAGATTGGAGTCTCGGATTCGAGCAATCGGAGATCCATCATCCCCAATCCTCATAAACTCGTTTGCTTTAGTTTTTCTTCTGCACTTTGTTTCTTATATTGTTCTTTCTTAGTTTTTCTTGTGATTTTCTTCTAGCTATGTGTAACTAAACCTCCATTGGTTAAGGGGGTGATGAAACCACTAGTATTGATGTTATGAATCTTGCATATTTGATTATTTCAACACAGTTATGTTTTTATTCATATATTTCTGAATCTATTGTTGGTATGAAGGTTTTTGTACTTGTTCCCACTTTAAAAGTGATAGATCTAGGTTTATTATGCGCGGTTGCGGTAGTAGATCTACTACAATATATGATGTTCATGTGGGTATAATTATCTTTGTGCTATTTGCCAGTTATAAAAGTGGTAGATCTGGGTTTATTATGCGCGGTTGCGGTAATAGATTTAGAGAAATATATGTTCTAAGTAATTTAATCCCGGTGTGTGATTAGATCTTAGTGTGATTGATTTTCTAAATCTTAATGCAATTGTTGGATAGTTGTAAGAGTGGTTGCTTTATGACTAATCAGTGATTAGGAGTTAATTTGAGCGGTTGCTAAATTGGCCAACACTTAAGGAAAACAAAGATTTTACTCTCACAATTGCGTAAAAACATAATTGAGCATGTTGGAATAAAAGGATATGTGGATTTACATTATCATATAAATCTAGTGGTGGATTCAATCTCTTAACCAATTTTCTTATATTGTTGATTTCAGTTCATTTATTGTTATTATCTTTGAAATTGTTCATTGTTCATCAAAACTCCAAAACCCCTTTTTTACTGTTTATTGTTAATCAGAGTCTAAATTGGGAATTGTTTAATAATGTTAATTGAATTAGTTCTCTGTGGATCGACCCTTACTAACTACAACTAGTTGTAAGGTTTTTATTTTCTAGTGGACCTGACAACTGATTTTTATTTGAATTTTAATCACTATATCCTCACGCATCAGAATTTTGGCGCCGTTGCCGGGGAGCCAATTTTTCAATTACACTATTAATTTATTTCCTTTTTTATTCTATTTTTATTTTTGTTTTTATTTTATTTTTAGTTTTGAATCTTTCTTTCTGAGTATTTTGTAGGTGTTTATGTCCATTGAAGGGGTAGACGAAGGATTGTTAAATTTGAGGAACTATATTGATCAACTCACTTCACATCCTCAATTTCCTTTCCATCCGGCTAACTTCCAACTCACACCTGCTGACATTGAAACTGTCCGTTACATTGATCTATCAAGTTCAGAGACATTTGAGCCATCTGAAATATCTGAAGAAGTGACAATGGCAGAAAACACTTTAAGGGCATTGGGTGCTCCAGATCTAGATCAACAGCCTCTGTGCATAGACATTCTTGAAAATGAAGAGGCATTTGAATTGAAATCCGGCTTAATCCATCTCTTACCATCTTTCAATGGATTACCCGGAGAGGACCCCAACAAGCACTTGAAGGAAATCCATGTGGTGTGTTCTAGCATGAAGCCTGCAGGAATTCATGTAGAGCAAGTCAAGCTGAGAGCTTTTCCATTCTCATTGAAAGACTCAGCAAATGAGTGGCTTTACTACTTGCCACCCGGATCCATCCAATCATGGCAGGACATGGCCTGAACTTTCCTAGACAGACACTTCCCTGCCTCAAAAGCTGCAACAATCAGAAAAGAAATCTGTAGTATTCAACAAAGGCATGGGGAATCACTCTATGACTACTGGGAGAGATTTAAGAAGCTATGTTTCAGTTGCCCTCATCATCAAATAAGTGAGCAGCTCTTAATTAAGTATTTCTATGAAGGCTTACAAGTGTTGGATCGCAACATGATTGATGTTGCTAGTGGAGGAGCATTGGTTGATAAAACTCCTCAAGAAGCTAGAAACTTGATCTCAAGAATGGCTGCCAATACTCAACAATTTTACTCTAGAAATGACACTGGAGTGAGAGCAGTGAAAGAAGTAGAGACAACCAGTCTACAATAACAAATGACTCAATTGACTGCTATGGTTCAGCGGTTAATGGATACAGGCAAAGTACCAGTTCATGCTTGTGGGATCTGTTGTTCATCTGGACATCCCACTGATATGTGTCCCACTCTCTAAGAGGACACAAATGAGGAGGTAAGAGCAGTAGGGGGATATGCTGGACTTTCAAAAAATTACAACCCCTACTCAAACACATATAATCAAGGTTGGAGGGATCATCCTAATTTCAGCTATGCAAAGCAACCTCAAAATCAACCTCCAACTTATGGACCTCCAGGATTCCAACAAAGGCAAACACCTTTCCCTCAGAGACAACAGCAAGTTCAAGCTCCTAAGCAATCTGAGCCTTCCCTAGAGAAGCTAGTGAAACAAATGGCCACTGATAATTTGCAGTTCAAACAAGAAACAAGGACTGCAATCAATAACTTGCAGAATCAGATTGGGCAATTGTCCACAGAATTCAACAAGTTTCAAAGCCAAGCTTTAGGGAAACTACCCTCACAGCCAGAAGTGAATCCGAGGGAAAATGCTAGTGCTGTCACATTGAGAATGGAAAGACAATGGATGAGCCTACATCTCTTCCACCAATCACTCAAGAGAAAGATGAATCACCCAAAAAAGTAAATGATAAAGGGCAAAATTCCAAAGTCCCTAAGGTAAGTAATTCTGAACCCCTTCCTAAATATGTCACTAAAGCTCATTTTCCTAGTAGGTTGGTTAAAACCAAGAAAGAAGAAGCAGAAAAAGAAATACTTGAGACTTTTAGGAAGGTAGAGGTTAATATCCCTTTGTTAGATGCTATTAAGCAGGTACCTAGATATGTAAAATTTCTGAAAGAATTATGCACTAACAAGAGGAAACTAAAAGGAAATGAAAAGGTCTAAGTGGGAGAAAATGTTTCAGCTGTAATTAAAAAGAAACTCCCAACCAAATGTAAGGACCCTGGCACATTCACCATTCCATGTACTATAGGTAACACAAGGTTTGAAAGGGCAATGCTTGATTTAGGTGCATCTATAAATGTCATGCCATATTCTATTCATGCATCTTTATACTTGGGTCTCTTGGAACCTACTGGTGTTATTATTCAATTGGCTGATAGATCTAATGCATACCCTAATGGTGTGGTTGAAGATGTTTTGGTGCAGGTGAATGAATTAGTATTTCCGGAAGACTTCTATGTTTTGGACATGGAAGAGGATGAGTCTCCCAAATCTGCTCCTATCTTGTTAGGGAGACTATTTTTGAAGACTGCGAGGACAAAAATTGATGTGCACTCAGGAACTCTAACAATGGAATTTGATGGGGAATTAATTAGATTCAATATTTTTGAAGCTATGAGATACCCAAGTGATGTGCATTCTGCTTGTTTAATTGATTCTTTTGATAAGAAGAAGAATGAAGAAGAGCTATGGAGTGAAGACATTGATGAAATTATTACTGCCTTACAAGAGCTCTCTTCTACTCCAGAAGAGCATGAGGTAACTTTTGTTGATTTACCTATTACTACTGATATACCTCAACCTTCCGTTGTGTAGGCACCTGAATTGGAACTTAAAGCACTGCCTGATCATCTTAAATACATTTTCTTGAGAGAGAAGGACACCCTTCCAGTAATAATTGCAAAGTCACTCACCCAAGAACAAGAAGAGAAACTGGTAGCTATTTTACAGGAACATAAGACAGCCATTGGTTAGTCAATAGCTGATATCAAGGGTATTAGTCTTTCCATTTGTATGCACAGGATATTAATGGAGGAGAATACTAAACCTATGAGAGACCCCCAGCGGAGGTTGAATCCTCCCATGATGGAGGTTGTGAAAAAGGAGATACTGAAGCTCCTAATTGTGAGGGTGATCTACCCCATTTCTGACAGCAAGTGGGTAAGCCCAGTCTAGGTAGTACTAAAGAAATCTGGAATTACTGTGGTAAGAAATGCTGAAAATGAGCTTATTCTCACTAGGTTGCAGAGAGGGTGGTGTGTTTGTATTGATTACAGGAAGTTGAATGCCACCACGAGAAAAGACCACTTTCCTTTACCTTTTATTGATCAAATGTTAGAAAGATTAGCTGGTCATTCTCATTATTATTTTCTGGATGGTTTTTCAGGTTACAATCAGATTGCCATAGCTCCAGAAGACTAAGACAAAACTACATTCACTTGTCCATTTGGTACCTTTGCATATAGGCGAATGCCTTTTGGACTCTGTAATACACCAGGAACTTTCCAGAGATGCATGATGAGTTTATTTTCTGATTACATTGAAAATATTATTGAGGTTTTTATGGATGACTTTAGTGTCTTTGGAAATGGTTTTGAAAATTGTTTGGAACATTTAACATTGGTACTTAAAAGATGCATTGACACTAACTTGGTACTGAATTGGGAAAAATGTCATTTCATGGTAAAAGAAGGTATTGTGTTAGGTCATGTAATTTTTGCTAGGGGAATTGAAGTAGATAAAGCTAAGGTAGAACTCATGCATTCTTTGCCCCCACCCACTAGTGTGCGGGAGATTCGTTCTTTTATTGGTCATGCAGGTTTCTACCAGAGATTCATTAAAGACTTCTCTAACGTCTCATTGCCCCTTTGCAGACTTCTCCAAAAATATGTCAATTTTAACTTTGATGAGAAATGTATGGAAGCTTTCAATAAACTCAAGAAGTTGTTAACTGTTGCACCTATCATCAGGCCACCGAACTGGGAATTACCGTTTGAACTAATGTGTGATGCAAGTGACTTCGCAGTAGGGGCTGTCTTAGGACAGCGAGTTGATAGGGTTCCTTATGCCATTTACTATGCATCAAGGACTCTAAATGATGCTTAACTTAATTACTCAACCACAGAAAAAGAACTTCTAGCTGTTGTATTTGCTTTGGAAAAATTTAGATCATATCTAATTGGTTCTAAAGTAATTGTGTTTTCAGATCATGCAGCTTTGAAGTATCTCCTAACAAAGAAAGAAGCAAAGCCTAGGTTGCTCCGATGGATTTTATTGCTCCAGGAATTTGACTTGGAGATTAAAGACAAGAAAGGGAGCGAGAACTTGGTGGCCGATCACTTGAGTAGGTTAGTAACTGAAGACGAAGAAATGTCTATCATGGAGACTTTTTCGGATGAATATTTGATAGTTATCAACACCATAATCCCTTGGTATGCTGACATTGTTAACTACCTAGTTACTAAGGACTTTCCAGAGGGTTTGAACAAGGCCCAAAGAGATAAATTAAGGAGTGAGTGTAAATACTATATCTGGGATGACCCGTACCTATGGAAGCATTGTGCAGATCAAGTCATTAGGAGGTGCATTCCTGATTCTGAGACATACTTTATCCTCTCCTTTTGCCACACCTATGCATATGGAGGACACTTTGGTAGTAAGAGGACAGCCAACAAAGTGCTTGACAGTGGTTTCTATTGGCCTACAATTTTCAAAGACGCTTACAACTTTTGTAAGTCTTGTGACCGCTGTCAGAGAACAGGTAACATTGGTCCTCGTAATCAAATGCCTCAGACTCTGATCATTTTTGTGGAAGTCTTTGATGTGTGGGGTATTGATTTCATGGGACCATTCCCTCCCTCATTTGGTTTCACATACATTCTTTTATCTGTTGATTATGTGTCTAAATGGGTGGAAGCGAAAGCCACCCGATCTGATGATTCTAAAACTGTTGTAGATTTTGTTAAAACACATATTTTCTCCAAGTTCGGGACCCCGAGGGCTATCATCAGTGACCAAGGGACCTATTTTTGCAACAGAACCTTTGATGCTCTATTGAAGAAATATGGAGTAATGCACAGAATTTTCACTCCTTACCATCCACAGACGAATGGGCAAACTGAAGTGTCCAACTGGGAGATTAAGTCAATCCTTAAAAAGACAATGAATCCATCAAGAAAGGATTGGAGTACTCGACTTGAAGATGCCTTATGGGCTTATAGGACAGCCTATAAGACTCCCATCGGCATGTCACCATTTTGGTTAGTGTATAGAAAGCCCTGTCATTTGCCCGTTGAGCTGCAACATCGTTCTTACTGGCCCATTAAACAAGTAAATATGGAATTAGAAGGTGCTGGAAAGTAAAGAAAGTTCCAGTTACAAGAACTAGAAGAACTAAGAAATGAGGCCTTCGAGAATGCCCTGATTTATAATACTAAAGCTAAGGTATTCCACGACCAATTGATTTCTAGAAAGAAATTTCACAGAGGACAAAAAGTTCTACTGTTCCAATCCAGACTCAAATTATTTCCAGGTAAACTGCGTTCTAAGTGGATTGAACCATTTGTGGTAACTAATGTCTTTCCTTTTGGTGCAGTTGAGATCAGGAGTGAAATTTCTGGTAAAGCATTTAAGGTCAATGGTCATCGTCTCAAACCTTATCATGAACCTCCTGACAGTGTAAAGATGGAAGTGATGACCCTCATCCTTCCACAATATGAGGAGCATTGAAAGTATCATCATGTCAGGCTGAGGACAATAAACAAAGCGCTCATTGGGAGGCAACCCAACCAGATTTGCTCTCTTTATCCCTTTTTATTTTGCGTTTTTATTAGTTTCTTAGATTATGTTTTTATCTGTTTGTTGGTTGTAAGCTTTTGAATCTTTAAAAAAAAACCTTGTGTTTTGTTTGATTGATTGTGTGTTTGAATGGATTGTTTGTTTGATATTTGTGTGGATTAAGTACAGTAGAAACTAAGCAAAACTATAGGAATTAGTTCATTTGTAAATTGTTATTTTGTTCTTCTGATTGCTGAACCATGTTCTTTGGGAAGGATTTCATTCAATTGAGAAGTTAAATTTTAAGTTCATGATGAATGGACTGAGTAAATAGTTATACTCTTGAGACGTATTCATATGAACTTGTGCCTTATGAACTTCATAGATTTTTGACATTCCTTCAAGAATGATGAGTAAATGTACCCCCTTAGTTTCCATTGTATTTTCATTCTCTTGTATTGTGTACATTTGGGATTTGATTTGCACTATTGATTTGCTTGTTTCATTCATAGTTGATTTATTTTTGCTTTCGGTTATGGTATAGCTATTTTGCTTATCTCCCTTTTCTGGATGTGTGTAGCATTTCTCTTTATCGTTATTTTTCTTTTTCTAGATGTATGTAGCATTCTCTTTGTCGTTATTTTTCCTTTTTCGGATGTGTGTAGTATTTCTTTTATTTTCATTTTTTAGATGTGTGTAGCATTGAGGACAATGTTTGTTTTAAGTGTGGGGGTGTGGATACTTCTCCATTGTTCTATTATGAATACTGTTGATATTCTGAATTGTTCTCCTGGGGTTTGAATGACTGATTGAACTATATTGACTCTCTTGGGGTGAGTGTATTTGATCTTGATGGTGTTGTTCTTCTTGTGATACTTCTCCATTAGGCTTTTAAAATTTCCGATAAGCTTTTAAGTGTTGTGATTAATGAGCAATTGACCCGAAAAAAAATTATAAAAAACTTTGAGCATGATTGAATGAACTTTCTGGTTATCGATTTTGTCGGGTGAGATTTTAAAAAATTAAAGGGTTTAATTGAAAATGATGAATCGAAACCTAGTGAGTTTTTGGGCTTTGTTGTAAATGGCTAACTTTAGGCCATTTTGGATCCTTGATTGTGTGATTCCACTCATGATTATTATGTTTTTCAAAACTTGTCTTGGTTCTCTTTTAAGCTGCTAATGACCACTGCATGCATTTGAAATGATAAAGATAATTTTCTTTTAAATAACTACTGGCCAAATAGCCATCCTTGCATTTTTTTTCATTGATTAACCCCTTTAAGCCTAATTGACTAAATTTCCTTCTATCTAAGCTCAATTTAAACCTAAAAGTGAAAAATTATTTTACTACCCTATTTTAGGGAGTAGAAGAGCTTTATGATTATGATGGAAATTGGTTCTTGAATAAGTGTAGGGGTATTTGAATTAATGATGTATTTGCCTAGCTATGTTTGTATATAAAAGTCTCATGCTGGCAAAATATCATTATGAATAGGATGTAAGGTGTGTATATATATATGTAATTCAAAAAAAAAAAAAAAAAAAAAAAAAAGAAAAGAGAAGTCAGAAAAAGGATAAGGTACATAATAGGAATTTGAATTTGAAGATTATTGGGAAATTCTATGTAATGATTGAATATCTCTCCATTTTGCTCTTCTAGTTCCTATGGTCTAACTTTGTCTATCTTTGATGTATCCTACCTTAACCCTGACCCTATTACAACCTGAATAAAGTCTTTTTGATCTCTGTTTGCATGTAGTCTGAGTAGTGGAGAAGTAGAGGCTTGACAAGCCTATGGTAAAGCATATTCTCATGAGTTGGTTGAGTGAAAACACAAGCCTGAAACACTTGAGTGAGAGAGCATTTCAGTGAGGATTTATCATGATTGATTGAACCCTGAAATTTGATTGATTTTGCTTGTCAACTTGGATTGTTAAGAAATGGAATTTTTGATTGTTTAAATTCTTTGAAAACTAAAAACATAAAGGTCTTTGCTCATTATTCTGCATTTGCTTGGCTTGTTGTGAAACTGTGTTGAACTATATATTTTTGCCCAAGAGTGCAAAAATGCTAAATGTGGGAGTAATTGATCTGTTGATTATTTCTATATTTTATTTGTCTTATAATTGATTCATTAAACTCCATTTGTGCTTAATTGTCATCATTTAGCTTAGTTTCTGATATCAAACCCTAATTGGAACATTACTGTAAAACTTTGCTTAAATGTGTTCATTTGCACTCATAATTGAATTATGCTTTTCAGTCACTGGGCTTCTTAAGGTTCAATTAGGTTTAGTTAAGTTGGTTTTGACACATTTTATGATATTGAGCCTAACTGGATCATTGAAGGAATTATTGCATGAATTAGCCCTAATTTATCTCTTTGACAATGTTCAGTAAACTAGTTATAATTTGAGTTTCAAATATCTGATTGATGTGATTCTGGTCTTGTAGGAAAGCTAAGATAATTCTCTACTACTTTCATGAAGACCTCAAAGGCCCAATCGCACGTTTGGATAACTCAAATTGGAGTTGAAGCAAGAACTAGGGTGCTGATCTTGACAGCTTGACCTTTGCATACTGTTCATGGCTTATCTCGTGCTACAAGTTTGAGCTGAAATTTTGATGGTTGATAGTTAAGATCCAAATCTACAACTTTCATGTTGAACACTTTTCTAGATTTGGAGTTCTAAGGGTCATATTGAGCTTGGAAGCCAGATTACATGGCCAGAGTCAAAATACAGGGCCTGCGTCAGAATACAGGGCCTAAAAGTACACGGTCGTATGAGAATACACGGCCTAGGCCGTGTACGCCTCTGACTTTACATTTAAAACAGTGAATTTTGGACCCCCAACTCAGTGTCATACACGGCCTAGGCCATGTATGCATACACGGCCGTGTATGACCTCTAGACATCAATTATTGCAACTTCTACGCGAAGTTTGTGTTGGGGGCCTATATATTGACACCCTTAGCATGTTTTGAAGAGAGTTTTGACCTAGGAGAGCAGCTACAACTCCTTGGAGAAGGAGAAGGGAGTCTTGGATCAAAGATTGGAGTCTCAGGTTCGAGCAATCGGAGATCCATCATCCCCAATTCTCATAAACTCGTTTGCTATAATTTTTCTTCTGCACTTTGTTTCTTATGTTATTCTTTCTCAGTTTTTCTTGTGATTTTCTTCTAGCTATGTGTAACTAAACCTCCCTTGGTTAAGGGGGTGATGAAACCACTAGTATTGATGTTGTGAATATTGCATATTTGATTATTTCAACACAGTTATATTTTTATTCATATATTTCTGAATCTATTATTGGTATGAAGGTTTTTGTACTTGTTCCCACTTTAAAAGTGGTAGATCTAGGTTTATTATGCGTGGTTGCGGTAGTAGATCTACTAAAATATATGATGTTCATGTGGGTATAATTATCTTTGTGCTATTTATCAGTTATAAAAGTGGTAGATCTAGGTTTATTATGCGTGGTTGCGGTAATAGATTTAGAGAAATATATGTTCTAAGTAATTTAATCCCGGTGTGTGATTAGATCTTAGTGTGATTGGTTTTCTAAATCTTAATGCAATTGTTAGATAGTTGTAAGAGCGGTTGCTTCATGACTAATCAGTGATTAGGAGTTAATTTGAGCGGTTGCTAAATTGGCCAACACTTAAAGAAAACAAAGATTTTACTCTCACAATTGCGTAAAAACATAATTGAGCATGTTGGAATAAAAGGATATGTGGATTTACATTATCATATAAATCTAGTGGTGGATTCAATCTCTTAACTAATTTTCTTATATTGTTGATTTCAGTTCATTTATTGTTATTGTCTTTGAAGTTGTTCATTGTTCATCAAAACTCCAAAACCCCCTTTTTACTGTTTATTGTTAATTAGAGTCTAAATTGGGAATTATTTAATAGTGTTAATTGAATTGGTTCTCTATGAATCGACCCTTACTAACTACAATTAGTTGTAAGGTTTTTATTTTCTAGTGGACCTGACAACTGATTTTTATTTGAATTTTAATCACTATATCCTCACGCATCAATAGCAAAACCACAAAATCAAAGTACTTGATATATAAGACAAAAATAAAAGGACAAGAACTTGGGTTCCCTCCCAAGAAGGTCCTTAGTTATAGTCTAGGCAAGACTTGTTTTGCTTTTTATTCTGGGGCAGCCAATGTGAGGGAAGTCTTCCCCCTATCAATCTGTCTTCCAAGTTAAGGCTTCAGGCGTTGGCCATTGACTTTAAAGGTTGACTTTCCATCAAGATCTGCAACCTCAATCACTCCATAGGGAAACACCTTTACCATATAAAATGGACTTGACCACTTAGATTTAAGCTTTCTTGGGAAAAGCTTGAGCTTGGAATTGTAAAAGAGGACTTGTTGGCCTTAATCGAATCTCTTCTGAACAATCTTCTTGTTATGCCAAATTTTCACCTTCTCCTTGTACAGTTTTGCATTCTCATAAGCTTGAAGCCTAAATTCATCAAGTTCATTGAGCTGCAATAGCCTTTTCTCACTGACAGCTTTCAAGTCGAAGTTCAGTTGCTTTATCGCCTAATAAGCATGATGCTCTAACTCAACTGGAAAATGACAAGATTTCCCAAACACAAGGTTATAAGGATACATGCCAATCGGAGTCTTAAAAGCAATGCAATAAGCCCATAATGCATCCTCCAACCTCTTTGACCAATCCTTCCTTGAGGGACTTACAGTTTTCTCTAGGATTCTCTTAATCTCTCGTTTGGAGATTTCCACCTGCCCACTTGTTTGTGGGTGGTATGATATAGTTACTCTATAAGAGACTCCATACTTCCCTAAGAGCTCTTGAAACCATTTATTGCAAAAATGAGAACCTTCATCACTTATGATAGCTCTTGGGGTCCCAAAACGGGTGAAAATGTGCTTCTTAAGAAACTGGATCACCACTTTTGAGTCATTTGTGGGCAATGCTACTACTTCAACCCACTTGGAGACGTAATCAACTGCCACTAAGATATATTGCTGGCCGAAAGATGGTATGAATGGCCTCATAAATTCAACTCCCCAAACATCAAACAACTCAACCTCTAACATAATGTTCAATGGCATTTCATTCTATTTTGAGATATTCCCTGTTCTTTAGAACCTATCACATTTGCCCACAAAGGAAACAACATCTTTAAATAGAGATGACCAATAGAATCCCGTATGCATTACCTTAGCGGCAGTTCTATCTCCACCAAAATGACCTCCATAAGAGGAAGCATGACACTGCTCGAGGATAATTTTCATTTCCTCTATTGGCACACATCTTCTAATTAAATGATCAGCACATTGCCTAAAGAGATATAGCTCATCCCATAAATAACACTTAACATCATGTAGGAACTTCTTCCTTTGATGGTGATTAAGATCCGGTGGTAAAACACCACTCACAAGATAGTTGACATAATCAGCATACCAAGGAAACTTATGGTGTTTCACCATAAAAAGTTACTTATCAAGGAATGACTCATTGATCAAGGTTGAACTACCCTGGCTTGACTCACCTTCCAATCTTGACAAGTGATTAGCCACTTGATTTTCAGCCACCTTCCTATCGTGGATTTGTAAATCATACTCTTGAAGCAAGAGTATCCACCGAATCAATCTTGGTTTTGCACCTTTTTTGCTGATAAGATGCTTAATGGCAGAATGATCTATATATACAACAACCTTTGTGCTAACAAGATACGAACAAAACTTATCGAATGCAAAAACCATTACTAATAACTCCTTCTCGGTAGTAGTGTAATTCAATTGAGCATCCGAGATAGTTCGACTAGCATAATAAATAGAATGAAAAATTATATCCTTCTTTTGACCCAACATAGTACCAACTGCATAATCACTAGCATCACACATCAATACAAATGGTATGGTCCAATTAGTACTAGTGATAATCAGTGCTGAAATGAGTTTTTCCTTCAACTTCACAAAGGCATCCATGCATGCCTCATCAAACTTAAAAGGCACATCCTTCTCTAATAAATTATAGAGTGGTTTGGCAAGCTTGGAGAAGTCTTTTATAAATCTCCGATAGAATCCCGCGTGCCCCAAGAAACTCCGAACTCCCTTCACCGGATTGTTGGTGGAAGTTTCTCAACAACCATTATCTTTGCTCTATCCACCTCCATTCCTTTCTGTGACACTCTATGGCCAAGAACTATGTCTTCTTGGACCATGAAGTGACATTTTTCCTAGTTGAGCACCAAATTCGTCTCCTCACATCTTTTCATGACCAAAGCCAAATTATTATGGCAGTCATCAAAGGAATAACCGAAGACTAAAAAGTCATCCATAAAAACTTCTAAACACGTCTCTACCATGTCGGTAAAGGTAGCCATCATACATCTTTGGAAGGTTGCTGGTGCATTGCACAAGCCAAATGGCATCCTTCAAAAAGCATATGTATCATAAGGGCAGGTGAAAGTTATTTTCTCTTGATCATCAGGGGCAATAATAATCTGATTGTACCCCGAATATCCATCTAAAAAATAGTAAAATGCACGCCCTGCCAACCTGTCCAGCATCTAATCAATAAATAGCAATAGAAAATGATCTTTTCTGGTTACAGTGTTCATCTTCCTATAGTCCATACAAATGCGTCACCCTGTGACTGTCTTGGTAGGAATCAAGTCATTGCTCTCGTTGACAACAACTGTCATTCCACCCTTCTTGGGCACACATTGAACAGGGCTCACCCATTTATTATCAGAGATTGGGTATATGATCCCCCCATCTAACCACTTGATGATCTCTGTCTTTACCACCTCCTTCATGATGGGGTTTAGATGCCTTTGATACTCAATGGTTGGGTTGGCATTAGCTTCCAACAAAATTATGTGCATGCATAATGTAGGACTAATGTCTTTTATGTATGCAATAGTCCACCCCAACACTTTCTTGTACTCCTTGAGTACTCTCAATAACTTGGATTCTTGCTCTTCCGATAAAATAAAGAAATGATGACAGGCAATGTTGATGATTCTCCTAAGTATGAATACCTTAAGTGATCAGGCAACGACTTGAGTTCTAACTTGGGTGGAGTAACAATGGAAGGTTGAAAAGTAGGCTTGTCAGAAGATATATACAATGGCTCATGGCTTGGTTTCCTGAAATGCTTAGTAGAGGAGTCAAGCAGCTTATTACATTCCCTAATATCATCCCTATCTATATACTCATCATTTGATATCAAAGATAAGGCAAGGGAATCATCAGGAAAACTAGCATGAAATGCAGTATTTATTACTTGATCAATCATACTAATATAAGAGCATTCGTCTTGGTCATTTGGGAATTTCATGGCCTTATAGATATTAAAGGTTACCTTCTCATCATTTACTTATATGGTAAGCTCACCTTTTTGCACATTGCTCGTTGTCTTACCAGTCACTAAGAAAGGCCTCCCCAAAATCAACAGTACATTGCTATCTTCCTCCATGTCAAGGATGATGAAATCAACTAGGAATATAAACTTGTCAACCTTGACCAGTACATCCTCAATGACCCCCTTAGGATACGTTAGGGTTTAGTCAGCTAATTGCAAAGTAATCGATGTTGGCTTTACCTACCCCAAACTTAGCTGTTGGAAGATGGATAGAGGCATTAAGTTAATGCTTGCCCCTAGGTTACACAAAGCTTTACCAAAAAATTGACTTTCAATTGTGCATGGTATGGTGAAGTTTCCTGGGTCTTTCAACTTGGGGGGTAACTTGTTTTATAAAATGGCACTACATTCCTCTATAAGTGCCATTGTTTCATAATCCCCTAACCTTCTCTTCTTGGACAAGATGTCCTTCATAAACTTCATGTAACTTAGCATTTGTTCCAATGCCCCAGCAAATGGTATGTTTATGTGAAGTTTCTTAAAAAATTCTAAAAAATTTTGGAATTGAGCATCCAATTTCTACTTGACTAGCCGGTTGGGGAAAGGTAGAGGTGATGTATAAGGTTTATCCTTCTTCTTCTTGTCCTCACCCTTCCTCTTAATAGTTTCCTCATTTCTTTTAACCTCCTTGCTCTCAATTACCTCCTCTTTATTTATTTCAGTATTTTTATCAAGCAGCTTTATCTTAGGATTTCATTCTATGCCTTTCCCATTATGGCCTTGCAATGCTCATTTAAGGCACCTTTAGGATTGTTGACAATGTCACTTGGAAAAAATCATTGGGCCTATTATTTATGGCATTTGCAAATTGACCCACTTGTGTCTCCAATGCCCTCATCAAAGTTGTTTGGCTTTGAATCATTGAATTATTCTTAGCCAAATGAGCATCTATCTTATTCATGTATGAATCTGTCTTGACCATCAATTGCATAAACATATCCTCCAGAGATGGTTTCTTTTCTGGCATGAGTTGTTTTGACTATGAGGAGAAACCAAGAGGATAATTTGGTCTCTCATTTCCAGCAAACGAACAAGATGGTCCTTCGTTGTCTCTCCATGAAAAGTTGGGATGGTTCCTTTATCTTGAATTGTACTGATTTGAGTAGGGGTTATTCTATTGTGGGCGATAGTTCCCAACATATTGCGCACTTTCTGAGATGGAAGGGCATCTATCACTCTCATGATTATCACCACACTTGTCACAAAGAACAAACGGGCTTTGATGAAGGCTTGATCCCATACTGTCTAGCTTGTTAGCAATTGCTACCATTTGAGTTGATAGTGACGTGATTACATCTACTTCATGTACTCGGGCTAGTTTCTTTGGAGTATTTCTTGTTGAAGGCTATTGGTAACTATTGGCTGCCAATTCTTCTAACAATTGAAATGCATCATCAAAAGATTTGCTCAATAATGAACCACCAGCAACTGCATCCATAATTGGACGATGGTGTGGTAGCAAGCCTTTGTGAAAAAAGTAGACCTGGTGCCATGCAGATATCTCATAATTCAAAAGAGCCTTAAGCGAATGACATCTTCAGATACCCCATTATGCTTGAAAGTGTCACATATCTCCAGGAAATTTGATAAGTGAGTATTGGGATCTTCACTTGGAAAACTATCAAACTACACAGAAGTTTATATCATTTGAATTATGACTGGTTTGATTTCAAAATTATTGGCATGGATGGGAGGTCATCATATGCTTGATTGTAGATTCTCCATTTGAGGAGTTGCAAACTCCGGCAAAGGCCTCGTGTGGTTATGATCACCAGCCATTGTAACAGTACCTAGAACACAGAAAGAATGAAAACTTGAATTAGAATGAACTAAAAGAAACTTGAATTAGAACAAATTAAACTCGTTATTGATATTAGCAACATAAAAATTAGTCATTTTTCCCCGCAATGGTGCCAAAAACTTGTTTGTCCCTTTTTTAACCATAAGTGCACGGGTTGCACAAGTAATAAAATGATAAGTAAAATTCATTCCCACGAGGATAGTGACTAATTTCAATATCAAATATTAACCAATAGCTTAATTATCTCTATTCAATCACATTCAAAAGGGAAAATGGGGTGTGAATTTATTCTGGTTCTCAAGACCAAAAAGCACTAAATTGAGAATAAGAGACAATGATTAGAAAATAAGGAGTCTTTCTTCACCAACTACTTCACTTAGCAATATGCAACCCATGTAAGCAACATGCATGAATGGTTTTGTTAGCAAAAGAAGCTACATTAGCTAAAAGCGTATGTCTAGCTTAATTAACCATATATCATTTACCTAGTTCACTATGTGTCCATAAGAAATAGAGCAAACTCCACTCATTAAGATTGATTCTTAGATAATTTTTATGCATGACTAGGTTATATTTCTATCCCATTAGCTAATTAACTCACTTTTCCATTAGAATGAAATTAAACATGCATCAACCATATCCATAATCTAAAACCTAAATACCTATGTCTAGTTCTATAGATTTAATCAAAACACATTAAATGTTGGCCAAACATTCAAGAGCATTAAGAGAAACATGGATGAACAAAACAATCATTATAATTAACTCAAAAGGTTACAAAATCACTAATTTATATAGAAGAATCCAAAGGAATCCCTAAAAAAACTTAGCTAGCCATGGAACACGAAAATCTAACCACAATATTCATGTCCATGACCTAAAATAAGAGAGAATAAAGAGAAAAGAAGGAAAATACTATTATTGTAATCCTTGGTTGCTTCATTCTCCTTGAAGAATGATGGCTTCCACTTCAACTCCTTTTGATGCTCTCAAAATGATGAAATCTGAATCCTAGCTGCGTTTTTTTTTTCACTTCTCAAAGCTCTTTTCAAAAATATCTAATGAAATAGTATTTATAGGTGCAACTAGTGGCCACGCGCCACGGCGTAAAGACCTACACCGCGACGCACTAGCCTCGGGTTTTCAAAGTGATGCATTTCTGGAACTCCATGCCGTAGCGTTACACACCTTGCGCCACGGCGCAAGCTGCTGGAATGCTTCTTTGGCTTTCTTTTCCAATGTTGGGCCTTGGCTTACTTCAATTTATCTATTTTGAGCCCATCCTACAATTGAGAACTCACCCAATCAATTACAAGTGCAAATCTACTTAATCCATCAAGGAATCAAAAAGATTTTCTCAAGATTATAAAGGAAGACATCAACATGAAATTAAATGAATATGAGGCTAATGTCTTCCATTCATGCCTAAGAACAAAGACTAAGCAATCTATAAAATATAGATATAGGGCACAAATAACTATATTTTATGGAGTTATCACTTTTCAAGCTTTTTCAGGCTCTTGCAAATGAGTTTTCTTTTCCTACCAAGCCTCTTCAGACTCTTATAAATAGCTGAACTAAGCTACCAAGTGGCTTGCACAACCCACAAGCTCACCACCAACACTCAAAGATCAATATCAATAAAGAGGTATTTGTAACAATTGGGTAGCTCTCAAAAACACTTAGACAGTGGATTAACAAAGTATAGAAGAGCTCACAATACACCTACTAAAGATTTAACAGAATGACAGTCAAGTAGGTAGAGATAAGAAGATTCAACTATGTGTTCATTATGCTCTTGAGGCTCAAGCTTCTAACCTTCAAATCTTCATGGGTAGGCTCTCTAATCACTCAAGGAGTGTATATCTCTTTTAAGTTTAGTAACCCTTAACGTCCAAGATGTAAACCAAATATCTTCTCTCAAAGAGAGCATAAAATAAAGTATGAACTCAAATCTGACTTTTTGGCATAATTTAGTGTTGATGCATGCAAAGCTCTTATTAATCTTCATGGGTAGGTCATATTTACACTTATGAATATGTTTCTAGCAGTTAAGATCAAGTCCCAAGTGATTCCATATGGAAAATAGTCGTTACTAGCCGTTGGAACATTTTCTTGTACTAGTTGTCATTTTCTGGTATAGGTGAGAAGGTTACTGGTGCTAAATTTTCTCAACTCGAACTTTCTCAGCTTGAACCTTCTTAACTCGAGCTTTCTCAACTTTGGCTTGACTTAAATTTGACTATGCTTGGATGGAATCTTTCAAACTTAACTTTTTGAACTTAATTTTTTCAAAGTATGTCTTTGCATATCTTGTCTCTTTTAGGCTTGTAATCTTGTTCAAAAAGGCTTCTGACTTTTTCTTCTAGCATTCAACCTTTCTCAGCTTGTAAGCACTTGTTCAAATCTTCCATTCTGATGCTTCTCATCTATTGTTGACCATTTTGAGCTTCAGCTTTCACTTTTGGTAGCTCAATTAAAAATTCATCTTAATCATCTTATTAGCTTTGATTTCCAAATTTGTTCTTTAAAAACTTTGAGAAAAGTTCTTCATGACTATTCTCAGCTTAAATGTTCTCAACTAATTTTCTCAAGTTGATTTCTTCTCACTTTGTTAACATGAACTTGAAATTATAGGTGAGAAATCATGCTCTTCTAACATTGTTCATTCTTCAAATATATTCTAGGAGAGTTATTCATTGTTTATCAAACTTGATGTGAACTTTCTCAGCTCTTGCACTTAAACCAACCTTCTCAGGTTCTTTAGGAACTTTCTCATGTTGTCCAGGAACTTTCTCATGTTTCTTCTCAACTGACATTCTCAACAACTCTCTCAAGCTTGATCTTTCTCAAATCTTCTTGTCCTTTGATTCTTTGATTCCATCATCAGTTTCATGTTTCATCTTGATATCTTAGATGATGATAGCTTCATTTTGATCTCTGATTTGCTCTTAGGTTGGTCTTTGTGGAGATTATTCATGTTCTTGAACTTTCTCACAACTTTTTTTAGGATGAACTCTCTTATGTTCTTCAGGAACTCTCTTAAGATGCACCTTGGACTCTCTCAAGTCAAAAATTCATCTTCGTGACCCTCTTTAAATATCTAGAAAGCTTCCTTATAATTGTTTTAGTCTTGAAAAAGTTATTACTAATAAGAAAACTCTACAAATATCATGTTAAACCACTTCAAGCACTAAGAGCAATAGATTAACATTTTCAACATTATTTGTTAGCATCAAAACTAAAATAAGAAATATTACTTCAAAAGGGCTTTGGAGCTTACAGGTTGGGCTGCGTGGTGTTCATTACAATCAATCCCCACATCATGTGAACCATCATTAAAACTAGACATTGAGTTAGGCAGGCTTATTTTGCTGCTATCAAGGTTCCAATCATGGTATGCCCAATTCGGTGTACTCACCGGTTAAGGTGTATTTGTTCCATGTGAACTTGCAAAAGGAAAAACTTCTTCACAAAAATAAACATCTCATGATATGTATATGTCTTAATTCTCCAAATCAAAGATTCAATGTTCTTTTTGACCATGTGCATATCCTACAAATATCCAGGCCTTGACCATGGCACAAATGTCACGAGGTTTATTGTGTATATGGCTATAGCACAGACAACCAAAAATTCACAAGTGGTCATAAGATGGTGGTTTGTTGAGCAGTACTTCATAGGGTGTTTTATTCTACAAAATTGACAATGACATCTGATTTATCAAGTAATTTGCTCTTTGAACACACTAATAGCTACCGAGGCTACCAAATTAGATGCTATTTATAAACTGATTCACCAAAAACTTACAACATGCAGTGTAACCGGGTCGAGCCCTTAAATCACTCTAATTAATCAATTATATTAAGGGGCTAATAGGGGGTTTGGTTTGCAAGAGTAATTAAAAGAAACTAATTAAAAACTATAAACATAATTAAGTAAATAATCAATCTAAAGAAATCAATTATTCTTGAGTTTAATCTATCCTTGATCACTAAGAACTCATTCAATTGTTAACCAAGTTCTTGGCTTTAAATCACATCAAGAAGCCTTAAGATGATCAATGAATTATCTATTAGATAAGCATCTAGAATTTAATTAATCAAGGTTAAACAAATCAAGCGCCCATCCAATCCTAAATTAACTTAAAATACATAATTTAACCAAGCTAAAGAATCCATCAAACACCTTTGATGCATTGTTTAGTCCCGTCCATTCAATTGCTAATTAGATTCTTAGTCTTATATCACATCAAGAAGGCTTAAGATGATCCATGAATTCTCTACTAGATAAGCACCTAGAATTTAATTAATCAAGGTTAAATGAATCAAGTGCTCATCTAATCCTAAATTAATCTAAACCCATAATTCAACCAAGCTTAACAAACAACATCCAAGAAACCTTTGATGCATTGTTTGGTTTCTGCAAACACGTGATAGTTAAGTAATCATCGCATGAACACCCAAACTAAGTTAAGCACTCAATGAAGATGTAGCAGAATCAAGAGAAAGAGGAGAGAAATTTGATTAACAATAAAAATGTAAACATTCATCACAATGTCTCAAAATTAAACATCAAGAGTGTTTCAATCCCTAGGATTGATTACAAAGCTTTAGCTCTTCATGAATGGAGAGCACAAATAGAAAAGTAAAAGTACAGAATGTAAAAGAGCAGAAACATAAAAGAGAAGTAAGAAGAGAGGAGAGGAGAGGAGAGGAGTGCAAGAGGGAAGGTGAAGAGAGAAAGTTTCATGGTGGCTGCTACTGCTTAAATAACTATTTCATGGTAGCTATTACTGCTACTGCTGCAGCTTAAGGTTAATCTTTTCCCTCTTATCTTTAATTAGACACTTAATTTGCATAATTTGAGCTTAGTATGAGAGAGTTATGCTCAAAATATTTTTAACAGCTCTCTGAACCCGTTAGCCGGCTTCAAAGGGTGAAAACACCTTCAAAACATCACAGTTTTGACAAGTGGTCTTCATAAGAATTGAATATCTATGGCTTAGCTTTCAAATGGTACTAGTTGAAGCTCTAAATGACACATACAACCCAAATTAAGGCCTAAATTTTGCACATCGTCTAGGTTCCAGTGACAACATTTTTGTTCTGACTTCGTGACCCAACCTGACCCACTAGACATCTGATTCAACCTTCAAGCTCTCATCAAAGTTGTAGATCTTTCTCTTTGATTTCCTACAAAGTAAACTTCATAATTTGTAGATATCTAAAACTCAAGTTATGCCCAAAATAAAAAAATAGTGTAATTAAAACAAAAACAAAATTTGAAAATAGAAAATAAAAAACAAAAAATAAAAGAGAATACAAAAACAGGAAATAGCAAAAACATGAAACAAAAATAGTAAAATTAAAAATACAAACAGTAAAATTAAAACAAAATAGCAAAACAAAAAAAAGAAAAAATAGAATACAAAAATAGAAAAAGAAAATAGAAAATAGTAACTGAAATAGAAAAATACAAAATAGAATTTGAAAATAGAAAATAGAAAATAAAAAAATAATATAGAAACAAAAAAAAAACAAAAACAAAGGCAGTAAAATTAAAAATAGAAACAGTAAAATTTAAACAGAAATAGTAAAATACAAAAAAAAAAATTGAATATAGAAACAGAAAAAGAAAACAAAAAATAGTAAACAAAAATAGAAAAAATAAAACAGAATCAATAAAATTAAAACAAAAATAGTAAAATGGAAAAAATAGGAAAATAGAATTAAAACAAAAAATAAAAACAAAAAAAAACATAAAGCAGAAACATTAAAATTAAAAAATAGTAAAATAAAAAAATAAAAAATAGAATTAAAAATAGAAATAGTAAATAAAATGTAAATTCCTCCGCACACTTAACTTCTACATTGTCCTCAATGTAAAGATTAAAAATAATCAAATCATCAATATCCCATAAATATCATCAACAAATCTAGGAAAAGTAAAATATAGGAAAGAAGGAAGAAATATAATTATCAAGTGATGTAAACGACCGCTTGTTCTTGCACTTGAAGATCACAATTGTGTTGAAAACTACCTGAAACAAGGGAAACAAAGGTTAGTGAAGGGTTAATAGTTAATTATACTCCTAATATGATTGATTAAACTTAAAATGATCCCCGACAATGGCACCAAAATTTGATAGCCGCCGAGGCTACCAAATTAGATGATATTTATAAACTGATTCACAAAAAACTTGCAACATGTGGTGTAACAGAGTCGAGCCCTTAGATCACTCTAATTAATCAATTATATTAAGCGGTTAACATGGGGGGTTTGGTTTGCAAGAGTAATTAAAAGAAACTAATTAAAAACTATAAACATAATTGAGTAGATAATCATCTAAGGAAATCAATTATTCTTGAGTTTAATCCATCTTTAATCACTAAGAATCCATTCAATTGTTAACCAAGTTCTTGGATTTAGATCACATCAAGAAGCCTTAAGATGATCAATGAATTATCTACTAGATATACATCTAGAATAAAATTAATCAAGGTTAAATGAATCAAGCGTCCATCTAATCCGAAATTAACTTAAAATCCATAATTCAACCTAGCTAAACAATCCATCAAACACCTTTGATGCATTGTTTAGTCTCTTCCATTCAATTGCTAATTAGATTCTTAGTCTTAGATCACATCAAAAAGACTTAAGAAGATTCATGAATTCTCTACTAGATAAGCACCCAGAATTCAACTAATCAATGTTAAATGAATCAAGCATCCATCTAATCCTAAATTAATCTAAACCCAGAATTCAACCAAGCTTAACAAACAACATCCAAGAAGCATTTGATGTATTGTTTAGTTTCTGCAAACACATGATAGTTAAGCAACTATCGCATGAACACCCAAACTGAGTTAAGTGCTCAATGAAGATGCAGCAGAATCAAGAGAAGGAGGAGAGAAATTTGATTAATAATAAGAATGTAAACATAAATAGCAAGATCTCAAAATTAAATATAAAAATTGTTTCAATCCCTAAGATTGATTAAAGGTTCTTCCCTCTCACCCATTAGGATGAGATGGAAGAGAAACATAAAATAAAGAAACCTAGAGAGAAAGGAGAAGAAGAAAGATGAAGAGAGAAAGTGCAAGCAAGAGTGGGTAGGAGAAAATTTGATCATCTCTTTCGTGGTGACTATTGCTCCTAAAATAACTATTTCATGGTGGCTATTGTTGTTGCAGCTTAGGGTTAATCCTCTTCCTCTTAACTTTAATTGAATACCTAATTTGCATAATTTAGGCTTAAGATGAGAGAGTTATGCCCAAAAAATTCTTAACAACTCTCTAAGTCCGTCATCCAGCTTCAAATGGTGAAAACACCATCAAAATTTCACATTTTTTATTAGTCGTCTTCATAAGAATTTAATATCTATGTATTAGCTTTCACATGGCACTGGTTTCAACTCCAAATGACACCTACAACCTGAATTATGGCTCAATCTTGGCATATCATCCAGGTTCTTGCGAAAGCACCGTTGTTCTGACTTTGTGGCCCAATCTTACCCACTAGACGTCTGATTCAGCCTTCAAGCTCTTCATCAAAGTTGTAGATCTTTCTCTCAAATTTCTTATAAGGTAAACTTCATAATTTGTAGATATCTAGAACTCAAGTTATGCCCAAAATACAGAAACAATGTAAAATTCTCAATAATGCTAAAAAATTACAATTAAGCTCAATTTGAACCCAAACTTATAAAATATGGCTAAAACCAATCAATTAAGCGTATAAAAAATCTAAGAGACTAAATATGAGGGATTACTAATATATAAAATCGGTATTTATCAAAATTTCCCACACTTAGCCTTTTGAACTCCCGGGAAAAAGTAGAAATCCACCAATAGGGAACAAAGGAAAAATAACACACTCACTTTCCAATCATGTTCAAGAACGCAAAAGGAGAGCAACCAAAAATTCAAGGAATTAAAACATTCATGGAGTAATATTTTTTTACATCTCAAATCGACAAGTATAGTAACTTCAATTGAAAAGCATAGATCAAGAATGATTAAACTTTACAAGATTTACTCTCAATCTCTCAAGTGTTTAGAAGGTAAGTGTTTCGCTCAATTAAACCCATAAAAATATGCATTACCATAAACTTACTTATCTTCTACTTCTCCACTACTCAAAATACTTGTACACATAAATCAAGAGGACTTTATTCAATGTTATAATGAGGTCAAGGTAAAGGAAGGGAGTAATATGGATATGATAAATTAAATACTAAAGAGAATAAAAGAGCATTCAGATTGAGTTCAAGTAACAAGTATGAAAGTTTATCCCAACTCTATGTAATGCAAATTCTCTTTACATATTATTTTCCCCTTGCCTACTTCTCTTTACAATTTTTTTCTTTTTTTCTTTTTTTCTTTTCTTTTAATTTCAATTTGTCACTCTTTCCTTTTTCATCAACCCTTTTGCATACTAATTAGCATAGCCCCACACTTGTTTAAGAACTCATCCAATAACTATGTCAATACTCTCTTATTCCTTAAGGTTAGGTCAGAATATAGTTTTTTCATTTAAGGCATGTAATGAACTAAAAATAAGGAATGATTAAATAAGCTCAAAGGGGTTAATCAAGGAAAAATATGCAAGATTGACTATTTGGCTAAAGTGGCTAATTCAAGAAAAATGTCTCAATCATATTCAAGTATGCATGTGAAAATGTAACCTCAAAAAGAATCAAAGCAAGTTCTAGAGTAACAATTTCATGAGTGAAAATCACACAAGAAAGAAGAGAATAGCACAAATGCGTAATTCATTCATTAAAAGGCTCAAAGTCTTACAAGGTATGTTCCTATCAAACTTTAATCTACCAATATAATTTCCATTACCAAACTAGTTAGTCTCAAGATGAAAGACAATTTATTCACTTCTGTTATAAACCTTTAACTTCAATTGATGCATGCTCACAATTTTAACAAATCTCAAAATTTCATTGGAAAATAATTAAAAGTACAATTTCTTATATATATTTTTCTTTCTATTTTTTCAAAATAAAAAAAAGAATTTAAAAGAAATGAAAAAAATAAAACAAAAACATAATTTGAAAATAGAAAATAGGAAAAAATACAGAAATAGAAAGCAACAACAAAAAATAAAACAAAAATAGTAAAATTAAAAATAGAAATATTAAAATTAAAACAAAAATAGTAAAACAGAAAAACAAAAAAAAAAATAGAATGTAGAAATAGTAAAATAAAATAGAAAATAGTAAACTGAAACAAAAAAATAGAAAACAAAATTTGAAAATAGAAAATAGAAAAAGAATACAGAAACAAAAAAAAAGCAACAAAAAAAAAACAAAAACAAAAATAGTAAAATTAAAAATAGAAATAGTAAAATTAAAACAAAAGCAGAAAAATAGAAAAACAAAAAAATAGAATATAGAAAAGAAAAAAAATAAAAAATTGTAAATAGAAATAATAAAATTAAAAAAAAATAGAAAAATAGAAAAAAATGGAAAAATAGAATTAAACAAATAAAAATAAAATAGAAACAATGAAACTAACACAAAAATAGTAAAATAGAAAAACAGAAAAATAGAATTAAAAACATAAATAGTAAATAGAATGTAAATTTCTCCCCACACTTAAATTCTACATTGTCCTCAATGTAAAGTTTAAAAATCATCAAATCATCAAGATCTCATAAATATCATCAACAAATCTAGGACAAGTAAAATAAAAGAGAGAAGGAAGAAACATCATTATCAAGAGATATAAACGGCTGCTTGTTCTTGCACTTGAAGACCACAATTGTGTTGAAAACTACCTGAAATAAGGGAAACAAGGCTTAGTGAATGGTTAGCAGTTAATTATACTCCTAATATGATTGATTAAACTTAGAATGATCCCCGACAACAGCGCTAAAATTTGATAGCTGCCGAGGCTACCAAATTAGATGATATTTATGCTTTGTTTGGATGAGGAGAGAAAATGGGAAGAGAGAAAATGGGAAGAGAGAAAATAGAGAAGATAGAAAATAGAGAGAAAATTGTATTTTCTCTCCTATTGTTTGGATCAAGAGAAAATAGAAAGAAAGAAAATAAAAACTTTTCTTTCTTTTGTTTGGTTGAGAAGAAAAGTGAGAAGAAAGAAAACAGAATTATATAAAATGACTAATATACCCTTCATATTGAGAAGATAGAAAATGGGGGTTTGAATAGGGATAAAATGGTCATTTCACTCCACTGCCACATTTTCTCTTCTATTTTCTCCTCATCTAAGGAGAGAAAACTAAAAACGTGGGTCCCACCACCACATTTTCTCTCTTCTCTATTTTCTCTCCACTGCCAAACAAGAGAAAATGGAATATTCTTGCCATTTTCTCTCCTCTCATTTTCTCTCCTTCCATTTTCTCTTGAAACAAACAAAGGGTTATAGACCGATTCACAAAAAACTTGCAGTATGCGATGTAATCGGGTCGAGCCCTTAGATCATTCTAATTAATCAATTATATTAAAGGGTTAATAACAAGGGGGTTGGTTTGCAAGAGTAATTAAAAGAAATTAATTTAAAATTGTAAACATAATTAAGTAAATAATCAATATAAGGAAATTAACTATTCTTGAGTTTAATCCATCCTTAATCACTAAGAATCCATTCAATTGTTAACCAAGTTCTTGGCTTTAGATCACATCAAGAAATATTAAGATGATCAATGAATTATTTATTAGATAATCATCTAGAATTTAATTAATTAAGGTTAAACGAATCAAACGTCCATCTAATCCTAAATTAACTTAAAATCCATAATTCAACCAAGCTAAACCATCCATCAAACGCCTTTGATGCATTGTTTAGTCTCTTCCATTCAATTGCTAATTAGATTCTTGGTCTCAGATCACATCAAGAAGCCTTAAGATGATTCATGAATTCTCTACTAGATAAACACTCAGAATTTAATTAATTAAGGTTAAATGAATCAAACGCTCATCTAATCCTAAATTAATCTAAACCCAGAATTCAATTAAGCTTAACAAACAACTTCCAAGAAGCATTTGATGCATTGTTTAGTTTCTACAAACACGTGATAGTTAAGCAACCATCACATGAACACCCAAACTGGGTTAAGCACTCAATGAAGATGCAGCAGAATCAAGAGAAGGAGGAGAGAAATTTGATTAATAATAAGACTGTAAACATTAATAGCAAGATCTTAAATTAAACATCAAAAATGTTTTAATCCATAGGATTGATTAAAAGGTTCTTCCCTCTCACCCATGAGGATGAGAGGGAAGAGAAACATAAAAGAAAGAAACCTAAAGAGAAGGGAGAAGATGAAGAGAGAAAGTGCAAGCAAGTGCAGCTAGGAGAAAATTTGATCCCCTCTTTTGTGGTAGCTGCTGCTCCTTAAATAACTATTTTGTGGTGGCTGATGCTATTGCTGTAGCTTAGGGTTAATCCTCTTCCTCTTAACTTTAATTGGATACCTAACTTGCATAATTTGGGCTTAAGATAAGAAAGTTATGCCCAAAACATTCTTAATAGCTCTTTAAGCCTGTCAGCCTACTTCAAAGGGTGAAAACACCATAAAGACGTCACAGTTTTCATAAGTGGTGAACATAAGAATTGACGATCTATGTCTTATCTTTTAGATGGAACAGTTTTAGCTCCAAATGACACCTACAGCTCGAATTATGTCCCAATGTTTGAACATCGTCCAGGTTCCATTGACAACATCTCTATTCTAACTTCGTGGCCCAATTTGGCCTACTAGACATCCAATTCAACCTTCGATCTCTCATCAAAGTTGTATAAGTTTCTCTCAGCTTTTCTACAAGGTAAAATTCATAATTTTTAGATGTCTAGAACTCAAGTTATGCACAAAATATAAAAGACATGTAAAATTCTCAATAATGCTGAAAAATACAATTAAGTCCAATTTGAACCCAAACTTATAAAATGTGGTCAAAACTAATCAATTAAGCGTATAAGAGGTCTAAAAGACTAAATATCAGATATTACCATTATATAAAAATGGTGTTTATCACACACTCACCCCAGAATTTTATTAGTAAGCTTCCCTGGAATCGCAGTGCTCTAGCAACCTCCAATATATACCTACGCTTCCGCTCCATTTTCCTATTCTATTGTTGGGTGTTAGTGCAACTTGTCTGAAGCTCCACTTTATTTGCTTTATAATATTCAAGTAATTCAATATATCAGAATTCTACACCATTATCGCACACCATTATCGCACCTCACAAATTTTACCTACAGACCAAACTATGTTTGAACCCAATTAAAAAACCCCAGTAAGTACAAGCGTGTTTCAAATTTAAACCTCATGAGGTACACCTATGTTGCTCTACTATGATCATTAACAATGGTTAAGAAATAGTGTGCACCAGATAGAGATGGAGTATTATAAGGACCCCAAATATCAACATGAATTAACTCAAAATATCTCTTTGACTTATTCAAACTAATAGGAAAAGATAAATGAGTTTACTTGGGCCCACAACAAGCATCACAAAACTAATTCTTCTTAATATGAAAAGATAAACCATCAACAAGAGATATCCCGTCTATCGGTAAGTGCCCCAATCTACGATGCTATACATTTGCATTCTTCGGGTTCTTTTGCCATCAAAGCCTTCCCATCTCTCACTAACTCCAAGTAGTGTAGTCTGTTTTGTACTCTACCTATTCTAATTGGCTTCATCGAGGGTAACTCTTGTATCACACAATAATCTGACAAAAAGGTGAGTGCTTAATTTAAATCCTTTTTCAATTTATTAACAGAAAGTAAATTAAAACAAAACTTTCGTACACCCAGAACTCCTTCAACTGTTAATTTATCACTCAATGGTACGCAACCCATTGCTTGTATTGGTACTGATTCACCATTGTGTGTTTACACATGAGCAATGTTAGGCTTCATAGTCACTTGCTTCAAAAGTCTCAGCTTGCTGGCAATGTGATCTATCATTCCTCTATTTATAATCCATGGGTCCACATTGGATTCTTGTTCCTTACCCAAGAAATTTGCAGTCAAATTTGTTGTTGGTCCTGTGGTGTTTGTAAGTGCTTCCTGCCTTCCAACAGGTGTTATTATCCCACTGAGTAGGGCCAAAACTTGCTACTGAAAAGGGGTTAAGGTTGTTATGCCACCATCTCTGGTTGTGATTGCTGCCACTACCAAACAATCTCCATGTTGCCTTAATATGTTTAGGCATTATTGGTCTTATTGATTCTGTCACTAGCGAGACTGCCAATCCGGTGGGTACCTAAGAACTTCAAAGCACTAGTCTTTCATGTGACATGTTTTCTGCAGTGGGTGCATCTAGGTCGATTTGATGATCCTTATGCATGAATTGTGCTTTCGCTTCGTCGATGCCCAGCAACGGAGTTTGTCGTTGGCGGCATCCCAGTGGCATTACTGCCTAGGAATGTTGCCGCTTCAACCACTGATGATCTGCCTATAGTCACAAGCTTCTGTTTCTTATCCTGCGTCGCCATAGCTTATGTACACCCAATGTTGGGCAATAGTTTCAATGCCCAAAATTTGTAATCATACCATAGAGAACTTATTGCCCAAGCCTATGAGAAAATCAAACATTTTTTCTTCTTCTCGTATCTCTTGCACCTTCTTTAGTGCTCCACAAGTATAACCACAAGAACACATTGGAAAGGGTCAAAAATATTGGATCTCATTCCATATCAACTTTAGTTTCCCATAGTAGGATGATGCAGAGTTTTTCTCCTATTGCAAAAGTACAATTGCATGTCTTAACTCATATACTTGGGGAGCAATTCCATGTGTGTAGTGTTTTGTATTAGTCAATAGTTTTCTTTCGGTGGCTTACATTTTCTTCAACAAATGAAGGAAGACAAATTGTTAGTCAATAGCTTCTTTTGGTGGCTTGCAATTATTTCAACAAAGGTAGGAAGACTTTTTTGCAAATTAGGTGGTGATTGTTAGTTGGCAATCATGGAAGCATTAAACGTAATGCTTGGAGAGGTCTCTATAAATAGAGACCATTTGCTTCATCCAAAAACATAAGAAGCAGAAGCAAAATACGAGAGCTTCTTCTGTGGTGAGAGTGAGAAATAAAGAGTATGAGAAAATTCTAAGAGTGTAGTGTGTGAGCATATATTAAAAATTTTTAGGTTTATTCTCTAATCTTTGTAATACTACAAATTGTAGTAGGAGATGGTCTCACTGAGAGACACTATATTTTGTACCTCTTATGTGAGAAAGTAGATAAGATATTGTAATTATCCTTGATATAGTAAAATATTTTTTGAAATTTTTCCCGTAATTTATCCCTTAGTGTAAAAGAGGATTTTTTACGTTAATTTTATTGTGTAGTGCTTAATCTATTTTTATGGTGCAAATAATACTAACAAGTGGGTCTCACCAAAAAATATTATTCACGTACTTTACAATTTTATCATTTCTTTTTCACGGATCTAAATACGTTTCCGCTTACATCCATAAAGTGTTCAAGACACTTGGGGTGTATCCAACTCGTGATTTCCTAACATTCTGGTAAGTCATTCCGTAGTTCTTCAGTTAAATCAACGTGTGCAGCTGTGTTCTGAAGCTCCTTGCACAACGCATTAGTGAAGTATGATAGAAAATATTTATCGGATTTATCAATCCCAATAATTTATGACATATCAATTTCATATAAAAGATTTTAGAGTTACCTGGCATCAATGAAGAAGACATTGTCGAACAATCCTGAAAAGTAAAACACGATGAGGAAGAGATACTATTTTTATCCCACAATAGTCGCTCACACGTCAGTATCAATGGGGCAACTGTACGCACTAGGGTGGTTAGGAATAGGGGCCTCTCCCTGTATATATAAAATAGTTAAAATGGGTTAAACCTACCCACTATGGCAAACCCATATACAGGACCCATAAACAAAACCCACATATATGAGCAGTGCTCTAACAACAATAGGCCCATTAACAATACTGATCACAATTTGGGCTAAACAAAATGCTCTAACAATTTTGACATCCAATTAATCTGGGTTCTATATAATATGATTTATGTTTGTCCACAAACAAAATTCTAACATTCTCCCACTTGGACAACATAAGTCAAATTATATCACTTTAATAAGAAAACAATTATCCAGATTAATCAAACAATATGTGGCCACAACATGATGTCAAAATCGAGCTAGCACTCTCAACAAATGGTCCAAAATGAGACTACAAGTATCCCAACAATGCAGAAAATCATACTCGAAGGAGTACTGATATCATACATGCAACATACTCATATCTCGGTGACCCATCAAAATGCGGTAAATGGGTAATGGGAAAGCACATCCAAAATTTGCATGCCAATATGTGATCAAAGTGCATTTCCCAACAAAATGGCCCCAAGCATCGCCCTAAGATGCTTTTCGAGATTTAACATCTCAAAGACAACAAAAATGAGACTGGGTGCAAAATGTCTCCATAATATGTCATATCATAAATAAACAAAACTGTGCAGATCAATAACAATAACAATATTATATGACAACGATAATAATAATATAATTGTCTCGAGACATAATAAAATGAGGTCATAAAAAAATTATAAAATTAAACTCCCACTAACCTAAAACATCAAAAGACCTCACTATACCCATACGGGTCACATGATCAATAAAAACTTTAACAGCTAAACCTTTAGTTAGTGGGTCTGCAACCATAAGTTCTGTAGGGATATGCTCAACACGAGTCTGAAACTCCTGAATCTTCTCTCTAACAAACATGAATTTTGTATCAAAATGCTTTGAACGCTTTGAGCTTTTATTAATTTGAGAGAAGCACACTACGGCAAAATTATCACAATAAATAGTAAGAGGCCTGGAAATACTCTCCACAATAAGAAATTCAGTAATCAAATTTTTCAACCATATCGCTTGACGCGTAGCCTCATAACAAGCTATATACTCTGCCTCCATAGTAGAAGTAGTTGTAAGTGTCTGTTTAACACTCTTCCAAGAAACACTCCTCCTGCTAACATAAAGATATACCCTGATGTGGGCTTGTAATCATACGGACAACCACCATAATCAGAATCAGTATAGCCTATCACCTCAAGGCGGTCAGACCTCCTATAGGTGAGCATACGATCTTTGGTACCCCTGTAGATACCTCATAACTTGTTTTGCGGCACTGCCAATGAGCCACACCTAGGTTTGCTCAAGTATCTCCCAAGTACACTAACAACAAAAGCAATATCAGGACGTGTACAAACTTGAGCATACATAAGACTGCCAACAGCGGAAGCATATGGGACTTTCTCCATTTCAGCAACATCTTTATCACTTTGAGGACACTGGGTATTAGAGAGTCTTTCACCCTTTTGAATAGGCGCAGTACAAGGATTACAAGATTTCATATTAAATCTATTCAGAATCCTTTCAATATAAGCTTTCTGAGACAAGCCAAGAATACCACGAGATCTGTCACGGTGAATCTCAATACCTAACACAAAAGAGGCATCACCAAGATCTTTCATATCAAAATGTGCTGTCAACATCTGCTTTGTCTCATTCAGAAAAACATAATCATTACTCGCCAACAATACATCATCAACATATAGAACAAGAATGATGAATCTGCTCCCACTAAACTTCAGATAAATGCATTGGTCAACAGTATTCTCTTTAAAACCAAGAGAACTAACAATATAATCAAATTTCAAATACCATTGCACTGGAAGCTTTGTTTCAATCCATAAATGGATCGTCTCAATTTGCATACCATATGATCTTTACCATTTTCAACAAAACCATCAGGTTGATCCATATACACATCCTCATACAAATCACCATTTAGGAAGGCGGTCTTAACATCCATTTGATGAAGCTCCAAATCAAAATGAGCAACCAATGCCATCACAACACGAAAAGAGTCTTTAGTGGAGACCGGTGAGAAAGTCTCCTTATAATCAATGCCTTCCCTCTGGTTATATCCCTTAGCAACAAGTCTGGCCTTATACCTCTCAATTTCACCTTTAGCATCACGTTTAGTCTTAAAGACCCATTTACAACCAACAGTTTTACAACCAGTAGGTAATTCTACCAATTCCCAAACATTATTCTTTCTCATAGAAGCCAATTCATCCTCCATAGCCACTAGCCATTGTGCACTATTAGGACTAATCATGGCCTCTTGAAAAGAAATAGGATCAGAATCCTCAACTGAATTAAACTCATGCTCCTGCAAGTACACAACATAGTCCCTGAATCTAGTAGACTCAGTGGATATAGGAACCCGCTCAGATCTTCTTAATGGAGTCACAACAACATCTGGAATCTGAACATTATTTTCAACTTATTGAGGGATATCGACAACATCAACAGGATCAACAACATTATCATTATAGATAAGAGGAGATGACATTATCCCTGGAAAGGGATCAACAGGAATAGGAACAACAACATGCTCCTCACTAAAATCAACAATACGCGGCTCCTGAGTTCCACCATGTCCTAAGTCCCCTTCAAAATAGATAGCCCGATCGGATTCAATAACTCTAGTAGTATGAGAAGGACAATAGAACCTAGCACCCCTTGAGCCAATACAATAGCCAATGAAGAAACCACTGATGGTTTTGGGATCAAGTTTCTTTAAATGTGGGTTATAAGGTCTCACCTCTGCCCTACATCCCCAAACACGGAAATGCCTCAAGGTAGGCCGTTTGCCTATCATAAGCTCATATGGAGTCTTCAGCACAGATTTACTTGGCACATGATTCAAAATATAAGCAGCAGTCTTCAAAGCATCTCCCCACAAGAATTTTGGAAGAGTAGAATAACTAAGCATACACCTCACCATATCCATCAAAGTACGATTTCGTCTCTCTGCAACTCTATTTTGTTGTGGAGTGAGTGCACGGCATGGTGTACTTGTGCCTCAATACCGCAGATCTGTAAGAACCTAGCAAAAGGTCCAGGATTTCTACCAGTTTCATCATACCTGCCATAGTATTCACCACCTCTATCAGACCTCACACATTTGATCTGCTTACTAAATTTTAATTCAACAGCGACTTTGAATGCTTTAAAAGCATCTAAAGAATCAGATTTCTCACGCAGTAAATCAATCCACCCGTATCTAGAGAAGTCATCAATAAATGTAATAAAGTACCTAAAACCACCCATAGCAATAGGAGTAATAGGCCCACAAATATCTGTATGAATCAACTGTAGTATTCCTTCGCTCCTGGTAACCCCACTCTTCCTGGCTCCAGCTGTGAGTTTCCCTTTTATACAATCAACACAGGTATCAAAATCAGAGAAGTCCAGGTCATGAAGAATATTCTCCTTGATCAACCTCTCCATTCTCTCCCTAGAGATGTGTCCCTAAACGTTTGTGCCACAACATAGAAGATTTTTTCAAAGCAACTTTACCACGCTTGTTTCCAACAACATTATTGATATCTGAATCCCGTTGATCACCAGAAAGAGAATCAACATTCAACATGTATAAACCATTAGACAATATTCCAGAACCAACAAGAACACAATCATAATATAAAGAAACTTTTGCATTACTAAAATGGAAAGAATAGTCACAACTATCCAAAACAGAAACTGAAATCAAATTCCTCCTCATAGAAGGTACATAAACTGTATCTTTCAAAACTAAATCATGTTCAGTACACAACTTTAATGAAACCACTCCTATATGTTCTACTTTGACTTTGGCTCCATTTCCTACTGTGATCATCAGCTCCCTTCACTTGGTTTCCTCCTGCTTCTGAATTCCTGCAATGAATTTGTAACATGAATAGTCGCACCAGTATCTAGCCACCAGGTATTTAAAGGAACATCAACTAGATTCAATTCAAAACATACTAGAGCCAATGGGTTACCTTTCGTTTTCTCAAGCCAACTCTTAAACTTTAAACAATCAGACTGCTTATGTCCATATATATCACAGAACTTACAATTTTCATTAAAACGATATCTGGGTTTAACACCAGAAGTCTCACCAGGACCAGAAGATGGCTTAGAAGAATATCCAGGCTTATCATTCCACTTCTTCTTAAATTGAGGCTTACTGTTCTTCCCTTTAGTAAATTTCTTCCTCTTTTCACCATTCTTGTGAGAAGCAAACTGCACACTGTGAGCCTTGCCCTTCTTCATGGTATGCTCCTCTTGAGTAAGAACAGATATAAGTTCATCAACAGTCCACTCCTCCTTTTGAGCATTGTAAGTGGTTCTCAAGACATCAAAACTAGCCGGAAGAGACTCAAACACCTGCCAGACCAGGAAATCCTCTCCCAACTCCACTTTCATGGACCTCAACTTGTTGTACCAGTTCACAAGCTTCAAAACATGTTCACGAACACCACTCACACCATCATATGTAGTCTTTGTCAACAAAGAGAGGTAATAGGCTTTCGGTTTATCAAACTTATTGAATTTCTCACCAAGAGACTTGAGGAACTCTTTAGCATTATTTGTTTCAGGAATGCTCTCTTTAATAGTCTTTTCCATGCTATACTTCATGGTCATCAAACAAACTTTATTGGATTGAACCCACCTTTCATGCTTCTTCTTTTCTGTAGCAGAAGATGCATTTGTGGGTCTCTGAGGTTCATCCTCAGTGAGAGCAGCATCAACATTAGAGACAGCCAGGAACAATTTCACAGAATCCACCCAGTCCTCAAAATTAATCCCATTCAATTTCGTTATAGCACTCATTTGTATCGATGAAGCTGAAAGAACGATACATTAAAGGGAGATTTTGTTAAGCATATCAACATGTACAACATTTGAGCAAAACCATAATTGAGTTTCCCCATGCGATTGCAATCCCGCCGAAGGGTCCCGGATTACAATACATGAATAGACTCCCACAGACATCAAAATCATGTCCCTAAAGCTAGTACCGAAAGGATACTGAGAACTCTAAGGTCAGAACCTCAATGCCTTTAACAAATCATTAGGAATCACATTAATAAAGGCAAACCGATAGGGTAAGCGCATTACCAATATAATCCCCAAAGCCACAATATAACAATATTTTATCAACAAAATAGCACATTACAATAATTGGTCCTGCGAAGGCGAACTCACAATTATGAAAAGTGCCCAAAATAACATCACTCAACAAATCACTAGAAATTACATTAATAAAGGCAAACCGATAGGGTAAGCGCATTATTAATATAAATCTCAATGCAACATTATTAACAAAATATTAACAATATTAACACCTCAACATAATTTGTCCAGCGAAGGTGAGATTACAATAATATAATAATACTTTAAACAACAATTCTCAGAATTAATTGCATAAATAACAACAAAACATATAATTTTCAAAACATTATATATTAATTTATGCACAAAATAGTACCAAAATATTTGAGTAACCAAACAACATCAATTCTGAGAGTGTGCAATATATATCATGCCCAACAATATCACAATAATACACAAAAATTTTCAGAAGCAAAAGAGGACAGCACCATATATTTTTAATAATTTTAACCTCTGAAAATTTTAAAATAAATATTAAATGGGCATTAAAAAATAAATAAAAATTACCAAAAAATACTACAGGGCGCGTGGAGCACAACCCAAAAAACAGAAGTTCAAAATCACTTTTTAAGACGCCGCACGCGCCCCCACGCGCCACTAGAGCGAGTGGGCGTCGTCGGGAGCTGGTCTCCCTCTTCGCCCGTTTTTTTATGTAACGGGTCGCGCGACCCGGTTCGTCCAGGAATGGGTCGCGCTGATTTTCTCCCTCGATTCTCCACCAAAAATCAATTTCTTGGTGCCTATAGATTCAGAAAAACGGGCTCTACAATTTCCCTAGTTTAATTTCCAAAAAAAAAAATGACACAAAAAATGGGTTTTCTCAACCAAAAGAAGAACAACGTGCGTACTGTTTGTTAAAGAATTTCTCATTTTTTTACAACCAAAAGAAACAATCCATACGTGCTTAGACTCGTGAGACAGGGATCTACAATAGCCCTAAGTCAATTTGTTGAAAAAACTCCAAAAGGAAAACGAATCACATAAGGATTGCAACTTTAGGGTTCAATAGATTTGCATAAAATTATTTGTAAATTCACAATATCAAAATATAATAAATATGTTTCTGAATTTAGAACAACCCAATGTATAAAAGCCCTAACTTTATTCTTTGAAATCGATTATAAAATAAAATTAATTAAACCTTACATACGTTATGATTTCGGGATTAAAACAAGATATTGATAGTCATAATCAGGATTAAAACATTGGCTCTGATACCAATTGATAGAAAATATTTATCGGATCTATTAATCCCAATAATTTATGACATATCAATTTCATATAAAAGATTTTAGAGTTACCTGGCATCAATGAAGAAGACATTGTCGAACAATCCTGAAAAGTAAAACACGATGAGGGAGAGATACTATTCCTATCCCACAATAGTCGCTCACGCGTCAGTATCAATGGGGCAACTGTACGCACTAGGGTGGTTAAGAATAGAGGTCTCTCTCTGTATATATAAAATAGTTAAAATGGGTTAAACCTACTCACTATATGGCAAACTCATATACAGGACCCATAAACAAAACCCACATATATGAGCAGTGCTCTAACAACAATAGGCCCATTAACAATACTGATCACAATTTGAGCTAAACAAAATGCTCTAACAATTTTGACATCCAATTAATCTAAGTTCTATATAATATGATTTATGTTCGTTCACAAACAAAATTCTAACAAAGTATGCTTGGACTGTGGCATTGCATTGAGTCCACGATACAAAATCTAGTGACGAGACGTCTAGTTTCTTGATCGATCCATTCCCGAAACCTGGTTTGTTTTTGGAATGGAGTGCGTTCAAGAAGGTCTTCCTCCAGGTGAAGTAGTTTTCACCATTTTCAACTACACGAATATGAGACTTGAATAGTCAGAAGGATGCAAGTAGAATGGAGAATTGATGTCGACTGCCTTGCCTTGTGTTGCAGAATTAGTGACGGCTACCTTGCTTGGTGATTCCTCACCTAATTCCATTTCTGCCTTTTTTTATCTCCACTCACGATTCTCTTGATACCATAAAAAGATTAATTATCTCCAATGGAATGATTTCTGTTGCTGTACTGATACTACATTTATACAACAATGAAGTTGACTAATTCCTATGAGAATTGACAAAAAAAGGAAACAAAATAATTGCTGATAATTTTACAGATTTCTAAGATAATTACAACTGCTAAAATCATGATGTGATTGATCATAGCCCCTAAAATCAAGCACACGTTAATACTTGGTATAACTTATGTTCAACTTCACGAGTCCCTTCCTTTTCAGGAATTGCTTGTTGTTTTACCTTTGGTGGAAGTAGGAAGAGGGTGCTGCATGATCTTGCTCATTACACCACGATCTGATTTATCTAAGGATCAATGCATGAAGAGAAACAAACTAAACCACTATTAATCATTTTCACGAGAAGCTTCGCAAGCTCAAAGATATGACGAAAACCAATGTAAAGTTGTATTACAATACTTGCCGACCTTATCTTCTTTAGATTAATGTCTTTCCATGCCTCTTTTCATATATCGAAGTTTGTCTGCTGCATGCTTAATTTGCATACACTTATGTATTAAGTCTGTCAAGAAGTATACGCCTATGTATTAAGTCTGTTAAGTAGTTTGAATCTAAGCAAAGTATTTCAGGTAGGCAGAGGATGGCTGAGAGAAGGCGTTAGGCTGTGGTGGAGTTTCTGAAAGAGTTCTATGAAGGATGGAATGGTTTAAGCTAATATTAGGTACTTATTCCTATCTTAAATTTCTTCACTTAATATATAGTATTAGTATTTCTTAACAGGAAGAAGTTAAATCCTTTTGCAGTAAGATTAATTTTTATGTATGAGATTCTTCTTAAAATGGAGAATCCGACTATTTAGGCTACTTCAAGTTGCTGGGAACTGTTTACATCTGCCAATTAGTATCCATGAAATCATGTTTCCAACATTATTCTCCTCTGGGTAATGTGTGGATGGCTAATCCTCATATGAGAAGCAGATAAGGTTGAAGGTATAAAATTTACCCAGGTTCTTGATTGATGGTCCTAGCTCTGTTTCCCTTTTAAAGAGAAACTTCCCTGTCAATAGTGTAAGGGCTTTATGGACGCAAGCGTCTATTACTGATGCATTATAAGTAGTGACATGTCCTATTTAAAGATTTATTGTTCTTGCCCAAAAGCCGTAATTCAAGTGGCACCAAGTCGCTTTAGGGACTGCTTGATCCTGGGGTTGAATCCCCTTACCGGCTTTGCCTGCACTTTAGCCTAATCTCTCCCTTCTTACCCTCAAGTCTTAGACCTCCTACGTAAACACTGAAGATAAAAGGTTGAATGTTCTTTATCTTTTTCTCCCTTTTATTTTTTTGTCCCCATGCTCGTTAGTGAACAATTTTAGCTCACGAGAGTAGCATGTCTAAAAGGAAAGAGGATATAATGTGACACAATTTTGCAATGTTGAATTGTAGGTGGAACAAATAATTGATGTCATGTTAAATTTCAGAACTTAGTCCATTTGAAATATAGATATATGTCATGAACGATGGTAGAGGAACATTTCCTACTTACTAGTTTCCTCATGCAAATAATGACAGTCTTGCTGTTTTGCATTTATTGATGCATGCGATGTGAATTATGTTGAAGTTGAGGGCTTGAGTGCACATAATAATGGTTATAAAACATGCCCCAGAAGATAACCAGAAAAACAGGAACTCTTGCTAGCACGAAGCATACTTTATACCCCAGTGGAAAACGCATTGCAGTCCAAGGCGTGTGATAAGAGACATTCTCTGGCATGAAACTGCCTATGCTTGCTCTCTTCAGCTATAGCTCTATTTGTTACTTTCAACTTCACTAAATTAAATTAATGGATACATGGAAGGTGATTAAAAGGGTTAGAGAGAAAGGATTTGAGTTAAGTTTTGTTCTTCTAATTATGCAGAAAAGCCTATGCTTTGTTGGCCTAGACCTTACCACAAACAAGCCTCGCACTTTATTTAATTGAAAATATAAGAATATTACATTATATTTTTTGAAACTATAATTTCTTAGCACTGAAAAAAAATGACTAAATTATGAAATGGATGTTTTTACAGTTATCCATATTTTTTTTAAAAAAATGTTATTTGTGCTTTAAATAAATAAATGGATATAAATAGACTACACAACTACCATAAATAAATTATAGGCAATCCCATTATGAAAATGATCCAATCTACAGCACAATAAACATAAACTACATTATTATTCAGTTTTAACTTCATAGGACTAAATACAACCATGTTTCTTTGTCATTCTTTATGTTGAACACCATGAACCTAATAAAAAGCAATAATAAAAAAAGATAGAAAGACAAGAAAAAAACATTTTAATGCATGGTATGCATCATTAATCCTTGCAATATTATTAATCCATTTTAAGTAAACTTCAAGTGTTTTTGAATTTCTGCTGCATCACGCCTGTGAAGGTTGACTTTCAATCCATGCTTCATGTAGAGAGTTAAAGCAAGCTTCGGCACCACAGGGTGATTCTCTACCACTTTCACACGGTAGCGGTATATGATACTGGCTGCCGCATATTTCATCTGGTAGTATGCAAAATCTTTGCCTAAGCACAGGCGAGGTCCACCATTGAAGGCAGTGAATTTGTAGGCAGACTCACTTGTGAAGCGGCCATCTCTTAGCCATCTTTCTGGCTTGAACTCCCTGCAGTCCTTGCCCCATATGCTTTCCATTCTTCCCATTGCATAAATTGCATATATCACTTTTGTCCCCTTCTTTAGCACGGTTCCATCTGGGAAAGTGTCATCTTCCACCACCTGAAAAATCAAAATTGAAGATCAGGGAAAGGTATCTTATAGGTTTATTACTAAAGGGTGAGTTGTTAAGTATTCCATTGAATAATAATTTTATAATAAAAATTTAACTATAAGTAACTTTTAATGAAATATTTCACAACTTACCTTAGTTATCAAACCCAAGAAAGAAATAAGAGTACCTTATAGATGGACATTTGAACATCCATCAACAGTTGAATTCTATCTCGAATTCCAAGTTGCATTCAATAACCTTGAATTGTGTGATCTTCTTAACTAATTAGCCAAATGGGTGTTTGACAGATTTGCCAGATTCAAGTTTTCAAATAAAATTTGTCCTACATTTCAAGATCAGATTTGAGTCTTAACTCTTCAGTCTAGTAGTCTTTATCCTATCATTATTTATGAATAATTTATCGTTCTTGGTCAGCTGTGCCTACTTTTGTCTTTTTGTTTTTTATTTTTTTAATGAGAGGCCTGACAAAGATTATGTTTGTTAGGTTAACAAGAAGTTGACCTTTCCAATGTATAAATGTCAGTCTGAAGAATTTAATAAAAAGTCATTTCAATTGGATGCAGGGAAGAGAAACAACAAAGTTATGATTTATAACCAACATGCAGAGCAGAGAAGAATTTAATTAGCGAAAGAAAACAAAAGCAAAAAGGATATATCTTCAACGCTCTGTGATCATATAGAAATCAATTACCAAATGGAATTATAGTGAAGCAGATCAATAAGGAAGGAAAAAGAGTGACTGAAAAAAAAAAAGAAAAATTGAATACTTACCTCCTTGTGATCCACAGGCACTGAAGGATACAATCTCAGAGCTTCTGATAGAGCAGCATGCAAATAACCCATCTTCTTTATCTCCTCTGGCCTAAATGTCAAAGAATTTTCAAATTCTTCCTTCTTGATGTCCTCTCTCTGACTCACCACCCTGCATATCTCTGCTAGTATTCTCTCCTCCACTGCAGGATTCTGATCAAGCAACCAGAAAAACCAGCTCAAAGCTACTGAAGAAGTGTCCCTCCCTGCCAATATGAAATTCACGCATATATCCCTCAAGAACTTATCTGAATATGGTTGTCCATTCTCATCCTTGAGCCTCATAAATACCGTTAACAAGTCTGACTTTTGCTTCTTGTCCTTACAGTGCAAAGATAGCTCCTTCTTTCTAGTCCGAATTACATTCTCAGCAAATTCATCAACTTTTTCTATTGAGTCTTTCAGCTTTCTTTCCATTCCCAAGTTGAGAAACCTCATGGCCTTCCATATACATACAGGGGTGACAAATCGAAGCACCGTGGCTTCTGTTGCATCCTCAAAGGCTCTGGCAAATGGAATTTCGGGCAACTGCGGTTGTGAACAACCTGGATCAACGCCGAAGGCTATCATGCATACATTATCAAAAGTGAGCCTTAACAAGACATCCTGAAGGTCTATAGCAAGGGATTTCTTAACAGATGCCTCTAAGACAGGTATGAGCCTCTTATGGACAAGCTCAAACAGTGACTCAGTTGTTAGTTGTCTGAACTTTGTGGAGTGAAACTCAATGCTTGCTGTCTTCCTTTGTCGCTGCCATGTCTCATCGTCTGCACTGAATATACCATCTCCAAGTAGGTCAGAAACCAAGTCCCTGAAGAAATTTCCTTTAGGGAAAATGGGGAACTTGGTTTTGAGAAGATGCTCCAGGTTGCGAGGGTCAGAGGTGATAATGCAGTTGAGGCTGGTGAACCAAGGCCCTTTGAATCTAAACGTCCCGTTTTGACGGTTGAGTACATCTGTGACCCATTCATACATGTTGGTTTTGAGTCCTGTGACCAAGGAAGGTAACATTCCAAGGACAGGCCAAATGGGTAGGCCATGATGCTTCTTTGACCTCAAAGAATGAATGGCTATGAAGACCATGGCTGCAATGATAATCTCCAGGATTTGGATATCTTGCAAGAGGAAGAGGCCGCGGGAAAAGAAGTTTCCGGTGGCGGCTGCCATGTCCAAGGAGTAGCCAGAGGTGAGGTTGAGTCTGCTTGGTTTGGTCATGGAGTTGGAATGATAGGGAATGTCGAGATGCATGAGCATGGCTAATTTGAAGGGTAATTGTGGTGCCTGTAATCACGTATGTTATATGGGGTGCTGTGTTTCTTGGCGTGTTTAGCTTTATCCAAGCGGTTTGATTTGGTGAGCTGAAATAGTGTGGCAATTGGTTCCTTTTGCAGTGACTAACTGCCTGGAGTATCTTTTACTCGAACTGCGATTTTGGGGGGGTTTTGTTTACTTTGGGAATGTTTGCTTGTTGAAAATAGAATTGTGGGTACATAATTGGTTTGGGTGTCAAACAGGACTTTGTTAAATGGGATGATACCTTTTGTAGTGTGGCTAGGAGGATGAGAAGTGGGTGCGACTGATTACCTAAGTAGCCACAATTTGTACAGTTTTAATGTCCTAAGTTTCCATATGATTATAACTTGAACATAACTATCAAGTTGGTCCTTTTATTTGTATTATATATATTGAATTGAATACTAATGGCAACTTCTCGTACCTTATTATTGCCAAGAACTAGGATTACCGAAAAACAAACTTGTGCTGTTCTTGGTTTATGTGACTAAACTTGGCAAACACCTATAGTAGTGAACAAGCTTTTTGCATTGTATTGTATTGACCCTAATTGTCATTTAAGGCCAACGAACATGCAAAATTGATGCTGGTAATATTTTATTTTTCTTTTAGCCAATAATTATGTCTGCAACTTGTGAAAAAGTAATCAATAGGATGACCCTATCTATTGTTTGGCTACCCTCTCAATACTAATAAATAAACAGTACATATTATGTCGTTCGGCAATTTGTCTATATCCATCCAAACAAATCTTACACTCATCAAAATTAAAAAATCACGATCAATTAAAACTTTACTCTCACAAATTCAAAGCTCAATTATACTTAATTCTCACTCACAAATAATATTCTTTTTTTTTTTACCTCTCCTACACTTTTCTTTCCACGCACACTCACGCCTCTCACGATCACTTTATTTCCAAATTTCTCTCTCACACATACCTTGCAACTCTCCCTTTAAAAAGCTGTAATTGAATCCCACAGCCCACGTAACTTATTTCTTGTTTTTCACTGCTACAATTCTGTTATTTTAATTCATATTTATTTTTCAAAAATTTAACATTGTGTTGGGATATTTTTTATTAACGGAACATAATAAATGGAGATAGACAAAAAAAAGAAATGAAATAAAGTTACATTTTTTATTTGAAAAGTTAATAAAAAAACATAATAAAACTCCATTATCCTTGAGTTATCTGTATTCCACCCTAATTTTAAGAATAAAAATTGGGCTCATGAGAGAAACAAAGTAGGAATAAATATCCTCAAGTTCCTTACTTTTTTATTTATTTTTAAACTCCTAAATAAAAAAAGTCAATAATAAAGGAACAATATATGCATTCTCCATTACTTGTCTCATCCAAAATATAGTAAAAGTCAATAATTCCAACATTAATATCCTAAAGCAAAGCTACTTGATATTTTTTTTAGTGTCCTTAGGGTTTTTTTTTAATATATATACAATCGTGATATTGATGTTTAAATCTATAACCTCACGCAAGAGGTTATGAACGAACAATATATGCATAACCAATAAAATTTTAATATGGTTTCAGCAATAAAATTGGCATATAAAAATTGGTTGAAATAACAAAATTGGTTTCAACAATTAGAGAAACAATATATGCATAACTAAATAAATTTTAATATATCAAGCTTATTTAAATAAGTCTTCCATATAAAATAAAAAAAAAATCTCAACAACAATGAAGGACATAATCAACACGAATCTTTTGACATTAAAATAATATATTTATTGATATTAATGTTCTTTATCACAGAAAATTTATCCAGATAATAAAATATCCAAAATTATCATTTTAATTATAATTCTCACTTATCAAATATATATAGTGGATATAATTACAATAGTTATCAATCATTATAAAAGATAATATTCAATACCAAAGTGTCCATAACTATGAGAGAATAAATTATAAAATTTTATTTCATGATTTAGATGAAATCTCTTACCACATCACGCACTCAAGGCATGAGGAGTTAATTCTTTATTTATTCATTTATTCAAGATATAAATAGTGAGTATAAACAAAATTATTTAAAACAACTCAAAGAATACCAAAATAAGCTCTCATATTTTAATTTGCACGATAGTTTACAAGGGAGCGTCAATTTCCAATACTAATATTTGCACCAAAATTACAAAATGCAATATTATACAATATATAATCTAATACCATGCTTGTATATATTTAATCAAACTTTTACAAAATTAACAACACTGAAAATAATCAATTTTTTTCTTGAATCATAACTAGTACGCTTTTAATTTTCAAAGCATGAAGTGTCAAAACAACATTATTTTATAATTAAACTTTGCAGCACTAAAGAGAGTGTAAAGCATGAAATAAATTCAAAATCACATGTTAATCCCACGAGAAATCTACAAACAAGAAGAAGAAAGAACGAGTATTGCAATACGAAACCGTTCACCACATACTCATATGCATAGCTATTGCTATGCACATTTAAGTCATAATGATTTCAATGATCATATTCATATGTAGTTACCACGATTGGCTTTGAATTTTTCCGATTTTAACCAAACAAAAAACCCAATTCAATGATGTTTTGAGAACTAATTTTAGGTCTTCATCAATTTTCAAAGAATAAGTGATTTTCTTGAAATCTCATTTAACAAAATCCCAATCTCAAAGAAATGCATGTGATTTACAACCATAATAAATAAGATTGGTTTCAACAATTAAAGATGAACAAAATATGCATAAATAAATAAATTTTAATATGCCTAAGCTTATTTAAATAAGCCTTTCATATAAAAAAAATCTCAACAGCAATGAAGGGCACAACCAACACGAATCTCTTGGCATCAAAACAATATATTTATCGATATTAATGCTCCTTATCTCAAAAAATTTATCCAAATAATAAAATATCCAAAATTATTATTTTAATTATAATTCTCAGTTATCTAATATATGTACTGGATATAATCACAATAGTTACCAAGTATCATAAAAGATAATATTCAATACTAAAATATCCATAACTATGAGAGAATAAATTATAAAATTTTATTCCATGATTCCAATTACACCTCTTACCACATCACGAGCTCAAGGTATGAGGAGTTAATCCTTTATTTATTTATTTATTCACGATATAAATAGTGAGTATAAGCAAAATTATTCAAAACAACTTTAAGAATTCCAAAATAAACTCTCAAATTTTAATTTGCACGATAGTTTACAAAGGGGTGTCAGTTTCCAATACTAATATTTGCACCAAAATTACAAAACACAATATTATACAATATATAATCTAATACCATGCTCATATATATTTAATCAAACTTTTACAAAATTAACAACACTGAAAACAATCAATAAATTTTTTTCTTGCATCATAACTAGCATGCTTTTAATTTTCAAAGCATGAAGTGTCAAAATAACATTACTTTATTATTAAACTTTGCAGCACTAAAGAGAGTGTAAAGCATGAAATAAGCTCAAAATCACATGTTAATCCCACAAGAAATCTACAAACAATAAAAAGAAAGAACGATTATTGCAATACAAAACCGTTCACCACATACTCATATGCATAGCTATTGCTATGCATATTTAAGTCATATTGATTTCAACGATCATATTTATATGTAGTTACCATGATTGGCTTTGAATTTTCCCGATTTTAACCAAACAAAAAACCCAATTCAACAATGTTCTTAGAACTAATTTTAGGTCTTCATCAATTTTCATAGAATAAGTGATTTTCTTGAAACCCCATTTAGCAAAATCCCAATCTCAAGGAAAAGCATTTGATTTACAACCATAATAAATAAGATTGGTTTCAATAATTAAAGGGGAACAAAATATGCATAAATAAATAAATTTTAATATATATGCCCAAGTTGTAACACCCTAATACAATTATCGTAAAATAAACAGAATATTTTTAGATGAATTGCATTAAGCAAGTCACTTCTAAAAATGCAGAAAATAAAAACTCATAATAACTTGTATAGTTATTATAGAGAGCCATGAATAATAGAAAGATCATAGATACATACACCACTGGCTAACAAGTCATATTGTATACTTTTACAAACAATCAGAAAAGTACAAATATGCAAGCTGGTTCAAAAAAGTAACATAACAACTACTCTAAGCCTTCTGTTTCTTTTTTTTCCTGCCCTTTTTTCTCTTTTGGAAGGACATCACCTAGATTTACATGGAACACACAGGGGTGAGAAATCACAATTTTTTAGTATTCGCATACACAGACTAGTAGTTAATCATTTACAACAAATAAATGAACTGAACACATATAAACACCCTATGAAATAAAATATCCAAAAATCAATAACATCAAAGAATCACCTATACAATCCTAAGATACCATTAAACAAGCAACCAAACAAATCAATCGATCAAGCAATGACAACTATCCATACAATTGTCAACCATGCAATGCTTTATGTTATGAGGTATGATTTTGCTCAAACAAAGTCCTAATAGAATTATTATGCAATGCTAATGCAGGTTTTAAATTTTGAAAACTCAAGCTACTTACTTATTCCCAAGAATCTCCGTTCATTGTATATACTAGCAGGTTAAGCCTATAAGTCTATACCCACTTGGTAATAGGTGAATATTTCCCCCTCACAACTGTAAGAGTTTTACTACCACCCCCATACCGGTAACCCTAACCATACAAGCATAAATGCAAGGAGAATTAGGATCCAACACCTTATTCCCAGGCCACATGGTTGTGTACACCATTTAGGTTATAATACATAGGAAAATAGTAAACATCAAGTTTGAAAACCAAAAGACAAGGCACATTTCTTAAACACTAGCACACTTGGATCTGAGCCTCACTTATCCAACAAAGTGTCAAGAACCATGATACTAGCACTTTCGTATCTAGAACGTCACACCATCACTTCCCAAGTGATTGCTAAGTCAACCTCATGTTGGACAAAGTTCTAGGTACTCCTTATGGCATTCTATTTCTTAAAGAACACCTAAGGCTTCTCAAATTCTCATATATGGTAGGAGGTCATTCTCTCCAAGAAATACCTTCATTGGTGTCTTAACACACCTAGAAAGGCATATATGAGTAATCCCAACACTTAAGAAATCCCAAAACAACAAGAACACATTTCTTGCAAAGTTTTGGAACTCACGCTTAGGCTTGACATTCCCACGCCTAGGCGTGGCTTATGTCTTGTCTCACGCCTAGGCTTGGTTTTACCACGCCTAGGCTTAGTTTTACCATGCTTAGGCATGGTGCTATCTGCCTCGCATAGACCAAAAACTGATCAATCCTCACCCAGGCGTGGCCAAGCTGGGCCTAGGCGTGGTCAATTCTACATAAAATTATGCAGAATCTAGTCAATGTTCTATTGGCTCCAAAATAGTTTCCAATCATGAAAACTTGCCTTTTAAGTGTTTTCTAACTTTAATCAAGGTTTCTAAACATGTTAGAATCATTAAACACCAATTCAACTCATTCAACATGGATTTGAAACCAATTAAGCCAACAAACATCCAAAAACCTAAAATGCTCATCAAATAGGCCTATAGATATCCTCCAAGCTAAATCAGCAACCATGGCACCCAATGAGTTGGAAAAGCTCTAACTCAACTCTTAGAATCAAGAACCAAGTTAAAAACAAAGATTTGGCTTACCAAACCACAAATTCCTATCCAAGAACCCTAACTTCATCAAAATGAACATATAAGATAAAATTGATAGAAACCCTTTACCTTGAGTAGTAAAGAAAGAGGTGAAGATGGAGATAATCACAAGTCTTTAAGCTTGCCTTTTCCCTTAGCTTTCCTTTTCTTTCTTTCCTCTTTTTCCCTTTGTTTTTCCTCCCTTGCTCCTTGTTCTTCTCCTTTTTCTGTTTCTAGTTTTTTAGCCATGAAGAGAGAATGAGAAAGTGAGAAATAAGACACAAATATCACATAAAATGGGTCAAGGAAAAAGGTTGCTCGTGGGGTACTTGGTCACTTAAGTGACCATGTGATAATTCCTAATTTGCTAAAAACACTTAGATTTCTCCAAATCTAGCTTTCTCAAAGCCAACAAGTTTAAAATAAACGACAGGATTCATCAAAAATCTTGTTGCACCAAAACCATCATTTTCCATATTTGTAACTAGCCATTCTAGCATAAAAACACATAATCAGTATGCCTAAAAATACCAAACTGACTCCGATTATTCTCAAATTTTAACCATATCACATATTACATATTTGTGACTTAGAAATAAATTATTCACATCTATTTCCATTAGCTAAGCCATTTATGCTAATATCTGGGTCATTTTAAGCTATTTTTTACCGTTTAACTTGTAGCAAAGTGCCTAAACTAACTCATTGTCACAAAATTAAACAGGCATGTTGATCAAGTATTAAGCTACCTCTATAACTATTTACAAGTCTGACATGTTGAAGACGATGTTACATTTCTCTCCCCTTTTTTTAAAAAAAAAAATTCCCCAAAATTACTTACTCATATAAACAATTATGGGTAGTCTTGCTGCATGTGGAACTCCAACTCCTATGTCGCATCCTCAAAGCTAACACCATCGCAAAGCACCTTCACCAGAGGAATCCGCTTACTCCTAAGCTCTTTAACTTCTCTATCCACGATCCTCATTGGCTATATAGTATAAGACAAATCTTCTCTGTAACACCCTCCTTAGGGCATCACATTTCCGACTCCCAACTCATAATCTGAAAATAAGTTCGCACAAAGTTTGAGTTATAAAAGATGGGTTTCAAAATTTCTTCTTTACTGAAACGTAAATTTACTGAAGATATTAGGTAATATTGAAAATCATATTTCAATTATTCATTATGCAATATTGACACCAATTAATATCACAATTTAAAGAGAAATATAAAATTAATAGACTTATTTTTTTTAAACAGTAGCAAACCCCATGACGGGTCCTACTTAATAGCACGGTATAACACTAACATTAAATCTTAACATACTCGTTCCTTCTCTTGTATCAACTTGATGCATCGAACTTTACTCCTTGTCTACCCAAGACATCTTGAACTTGAGACAGCCACTTTTCAATGTTTCCATCAATCTCTGAGTATCTACCACTCGTTATGTTTAAGACAACTCATTCCTTCTACTGTATAATTTTAACAATACAGACAAAGCAAAATAATATAACAAAGAGGTGAGATCACCTACACCAATACCAGCATGGCAGCACAGAGATAACACAAATAGTAATATCATACAGATAGATCATACCATAATCATGCTATCAGCATTAATCAACTATCATCATCTAATCATTTATCAGTTCAATTATCATCCAAGTACTCAAAATAATTGTCATAGTCAACAATCCTCAATTAATATATTATACAGATATAAATGTTCAGATTATGCATATGCACAAGACTCGATTTCCTACTCCATGGAGCTAAAACTCAGGTCGGAGAAATGATCGAAAAGATTTGTTGGTACCTTATGCCTCAGACCACGTGCTAAAATCCTCATTTTGATTTTTGCACATCTAGTATATACACGACATTCTTTATCAGATCTTGATTAAGAATAGTGTCTCGGTCAGGATCATCGGTGTGTCGCGCCGGTCTAACCCATAGTTACAGTAGAGCGACTCACTACCCACTGTAGGCAACCCGCACCCCGATGCCCCCAAGGTCAACGAGTGACCTACACTACGCATATCGCACTCACTCAAGAGGTGTACGTTCCTCCTAGGCAATTAGCCTTATCCAGTCCCTCAGACCATTCCAATGCATGTATAATGCACCAAAAACCAAATCATAGATAGAATATCAATCACAGGTTTAACTCATAATTTTTCAAAATATATTTTATACAATGCACTAATATCTTAGTGCAAGTCTAACCACAAGGGCCATACTTTTCAATTTCATTTGTTCAATTTATATCATATGCTTCAACGCATATTTTTTTTCCAATACGTAAAGTGCCCCAAATACCAAATACAAGCATCTCTTTCCAATGCATATAAAATACATCAAAAGCCAATCATAGGCAACTCGACATTTTCTCACACAGTGTTCATACACTATTTTGGCAAGATAATCATCATGTTATCATGTTTTTATAGTCATAAAACACTTCGCCATATTTTCACAATCGCATAACAATTTTGTTACATTTTTACAATTCAAAAACATTTACATTACGTTTTCAAAAATACCGCAACACTTCTGTTGCACTTTTAAATCACGTATTTAATTTTTTTTAATATTTTTCTCAATCACATAAAAATATACATTTCTCAAATTGTGTAACGATTTTCCACCATTTTCAAACTCGCATAACTTAAAAATCATTCTTTTAAGTTGCGTAAATCATTTTCCATCATTCTCAAAATATTTAAAACACTTTCCAAATCACATAAGATTTTCTGTCATTTTCACAATTACGTAAAAATATTCTATCATTATTTAATCACGTAGTGATTTTTCAATAATATTTTCAATAGTGTAAAATATTTAAACGCTTCCCAAATCGCGTAGAAATATTTTAACATTTTTCAAATCGCGTAAAAATATTTTACTATATTTCCAAACACTTAGAAATATTTTACTGTATTTCAAACCATGTATTTTAAAAATTACGTTTTTAAGATACGTAAATCATTTTTCACCACAATTCTAATACGAAAAATATTTCTCAACCTTCAAAAATTCTATTTCATCTTTTCTCAAAATATTATGACTTTGTATTTCATTTTTCACATTTTCTTACTCAAGAAAATCTTTTTCCACGTTTCTTTACTCAAGAAATTCTTTTTCAAATATAATTCACAAAATTACCTTTCCATCAATGTTTCAAAACTTAACATTTTCTAACGTACTTCAAAACTCAAAAATAAGTTATAAGTTAGTAGATTTTCATAATACCATTATATTCTCCATTTTTCTCAAATCATTTCTCAAGTGCTAAAATACTCTAATTCTCTTTTCAAATTTTTTGTATTAAATTAATTATATTTTCACTTGAAAAATCACTTTGTTTCATTAAAATCAATGCATTACAAACCTTCAAAAATGTGGACATGACTATTGAAAATTATCAAAACATTTTCCTTCTAAATTGATATGGTTTTACACAAACAAAACCATTAAAATTTTATTTTCCAAACCGAAGGACTTATGGTTATAAAACCAAACCCATTTGTTCAAATTCATTTTTATTTTCTTTGCAAATCCTTTTTCACTTTCTTTGCAAATCCTTTCTCACTTTCTTTGCTAATTCTTAAAATCATCATTGCTATTTTCATTTAAATCTCATGTTTTGTAAAACAGTTAGAAACTTTTTACACAAAATAAATCAATAAAAAATTCCTCAAAAACCATGTTCTTGTACTCTTTGAAAAATAAACTCTTTGTTTATTTTCCTTGTTCTTATAAACATCCATTTTCATCATTCATGAAAATATTCATTTATGAACACCTATTTTGAGGTGTCTTGATCGAAATTCTCATTATTCTAGGGATCAAAATTTAATTTCTTTGTTCTTGAAAAATTTCCACATTGACCCAAATCAAGGGCATCAAAATCGTAACTCTTCCTTGGCTATGGGGACCAAGATTAGTTTTCTTTCCATCCACACATCATGGCATACATATATATATTTCATCATAAATATCACAAACATGCCATATACTGATCATGCATATTATAAGTATACTATCAAAGTCATAAAATCATGCAAAGCTTATTAAGCATAGACAAAAATAATCAAAGCATAAGAAAATAAATTAAAACTCATAAACATAAAATTAATTATTACATGACCATGGATTGGAATCCTCACATGGATTCACCATCCATCAAATATAAGACCATCTCTCACCACCATACTTGGTTGGTGAGATGGATCTCCCTCTTACCTCTTAAAAATCCTCAAAAACTCATTGTTTTGCTTCTTTTTCCAAGTCCTTCACCACCAAAGGCTTCTCAAATACAAAACAGAATATATAAAAATTAGTATTCTAAGCTTGATTAAGAGGAACCATGGATCAAACATGGTTTAGATCATGAAAAAGAAGAGAAGAAATGAAGTCTTCTTATACTTCACCTCAAAACCCCAATAACTTTGATCTTGAAGGAAGTCCATGAATATGAATGATTTAGAGAAAGTCTCCAATATGAAAGTTGCTTAGAATATCATGTAGATTCAAGATCTATGGTTGGATGAAATTAAAAGTGATGGAAGGTGTTTTTGGGTGAGGAGGCCGAACCTATGGAGAGAAAAACGAAGAAAGGAATGGTTGCTTGGTTCTTGGAATTTTGAGAGAATAAGATGGAGGCTTTTTGGGTGAGAGAGAAAAGTGAAAATGCATGCACAAAGTGAGTGGGCTGCCGTGTGAGTGTTGGAGAGTTTGAAGAGTTTTACTTGAAATAATATCCCATTTTAGGTTCACACTTGAAACACATGGTCTTCCACTTTGTCATCTTTTTCTTTGGCTTAAAAAGGCTACTCCAATTTGTCTCCTCCTTTTCAGGCATCTCCAACCGTCCCCCCTCTTCATAATGCATGCAAAGTTGTCATCTTTTCATGCCATTATTTGAAGCATTTCTAGCCATTGATTAATTCAATGGTTAGGATTTAGGTAGACTTTTGATTTTTAGGAGACTTAATCTAGGCCATTAGATCTTTTTCCTTTAAATTCTAGCCATTAGATGTGTCTCCAAAATAAAGGGTCAAGATTACTCCTTCAAACTTTAAATCAAATGGTTATAATTAGTCATAGCCTTTTTAGAAGACCAAATCTCCACCTTTGATTAATTCTTCATCCAATGGTCATAAATGGTCTTTGTCACTTTTTAAGACTAAATCTCCACCCTTGATCAATTCCAAATCCAATGATTGTAAATGGTCACTTTATATAATCAAATTTACACCGTTGATTAAATCTACGGTTGATATTGAAGCTTGCCTAACTAAGTTTATTCTCACACCATTGATTAAATCAATGGTGATTATCCAATGCTTCTTTATTAAATTTATTTCTTAACCATTAATTAAATCAATATCAAATCTTCACCATTAAATAAATCAATGGTGGATATCCAAACCACCAATGTTGACTTAAGCAATATAATTTCTATTTTTATCTACTAAAAACCTCACGAAAGAATATATTTATTGTATTTTTATCGCCCGATAATTAAATACAGTACCAAACACAATACAAGAAAATTTCTAAAACTGTTTCCGGATTCAGGTTTAGTAAGATCCCCTGTCTCCGTCTAAACAGTACAAATTTTTCTATGCGTAGAAAAATTTTCACTTTGCGGGACCCACCTAGGCCCACGTATGGCCACCTGGGCCCATATACGACTACCTGGGCCCACATACAGTAAAAAAATTCATAATCATCTACAAAAATCACAAATATTAGAAAACACACAAATATCAAATCAGATCACGTAAAATAATTAAAACCTAATGGTAAAAATTAAATTACGTAAAGTTTTCCCCGACTCGAAAATTTTTATTTTCCTGACACGGAGTAAATCACTCAAAACGATCAAATACGCTGACGGAATAAATAAAATAATTTTACAGTATCCAGAAATTACTAAACAGTAAAATTTTGTTAACTGTCAAAATTACTGTTTAAGAGATATGAAATTTGGGGTGTTACACTCTCTTAATTGCACATATTCATTTATTATGACATGTGAAGGATCTAGATTGTACTTCCTAAACTGTGATACATGGAAGGCATCATGAAGGTTTGAAAAACTAAGGTGGAAGGGCAATTTGGTAGGGTACGGGTCCAATTCTCTTTAGGATCTGGTTGGGACTAATGAAATGAGGGTTCAACTTATGTGTTCTCAATACTCTACCAATCCCTATTATAGGAGTGACTCTCAAGAATACATGATCTCCCTCACTAAACTCTAGAGGTCTTCTCCTTTTATCAGCATAGCTCTTCTACCTACTCTGAGCCATAACCAACCTTTCTTGGACTGTCTTAATCTGATCAGTGATCTGCTGTACTAACTCAGGTCCTAGGATGGTTCTCTCTCCAACTTCATACCAACACAAAGGAGACTTACACACTCTACCATAAAGTGCTTCATACGGTGCCATACCTATACTAGTATGAAAATTGTTGTTATAGAAAAACTTCACTAAGGGTAAGAACTTATCCTAACTCCCTTTCTACTTTAGCACATATGCTTTTAGAATATCCTCAAGGGTTTGGATAGTCGTTTTCGATTAACCATCAATCTGTGGATGATATGTTGTACTAAGACTAAGTTTTGTCCCAAAAGCTTTCTACAAGGCTCCCTAAAATCTAGATGTAAATCGAAGGTCTCTATCAGAAACTATACTAAGGGGAATACCATGCATCCTAACTATCTCCTGAAGGTATAGCTAGGCAAGCCCATCCATGGAGTAGTTAGCTCTAATAGATATAAAATGGGCAGACTTTGTTAGTCTATCCACTACAACTCATATTGCATCAAAACCTAACTAAGTCCCGGATAACCCTATCACAAAATCCATTGTGATGTTATCCCATTTCCACTCAGGGATCACTAGAGATTGAAGAGGTCCAGAGGATTTCTGGTGTTCTATCTTGACCTTCTGACAAGTTAAGCACCTAAACATAAACTCAGCTATATCCCTCTTCATACCAGACCACTAAAACAACTTCTTCAAGTCCTTATACATTTTAATGGTCTCGGGATGGATAGTGTATTGACCACAGTGAGCTTCTTCAAGGATCCTATCTTTGATTTCACATTCACAGGGAATACAAAGTCTACTTCTAAACTTGATCATCCTATCATCCGACATGTCAAACTCTCCAAGATTACCTAAAAAAATCTGCTCACTTACATCATTAAGAGTCTCATATTCCTTTTGAGCTTCTAAGATCTGAGTCTTAAAGTCACTCATTATGTCGACATGACTCACACTGAGACTACGTGGCAACACAGTTATTAATAGGCTTATGTCTCTAAAAGTCTCAAGAAGTTCACTCTTTTGGATCATCATCTAGGACACATATAGGGATTTCCTACTCATTGCATCAGCCACCAAATTGGCTTTACCCTGATAGTACTTAACTCAAAGTTATAGTTTTTCAAAAACTCCATCCATCTTCATTGTCTCAAGTTAAACTGTTTCTTATCAAATAAGCATTTCAAACTCTTGTAATCATTGAACACCTCAAAATGAACTCCATACAAGTAATGTCTTCTCCAAACCTTTAGGGCGAACACTACTGCAGCTAAATCTAGATCATAAGTAGGGTAGTTCTTCTCATGAGACCTCAACTGCCTTGATGCATAGGAAACAACTCTCCTATGTTGCATCAAAATACAACCCAAACCCCTCTTTGAAGCATCACAGTATACCTCAAAGTTCTCCAAAAGATCCAGAATTACCAACACCGGTGTAATAGTCAACCTCAACTTCAGCTCTTGGAAATTATTCTCACATTCTTGAATCCATTCAAAAGAACTACCTTTCCTAGTCAACCTAGTCAATGGTAGCACTAATTGAGAAAAATCATTTATGAACCTTCTATAGTACCCCGCTAGGCCTATGAAGCTTCTGATCTCGGTCATAGTGGTGGGTCTCTCCTACTGCAACACCGCATCAACCTTGCTTGGGTCCACAGAAATCCCACCCAGAGATATCACATGTCCCAAAAACTGCACTTGCGAAAGCCAAAACTCACACTTAGATAGTTTGGTAAACAACCTATTCTCTTTAAGGGTCTCCAACACTATCCTTAGATGTTGTTCATGCTCCTCTATTCTTTTAGAATAGATCTGTTAGTCATGGCAACCATTACCTAAGAGGGGGGTGAATTGGGAATTAAAAACTTTTCACAAATGTTCTTGAAATAAATACAAATATTTAAGCTATTAAATAAAAGCACAGAAGGAACGTGATGAAGAAAAGAAACTTTAAGAACAGCGGAAAGTAAATGTGCAATAAAATAAAATTACATAAAATAAAGAGATAAAGAGAAGAAGAGCAGGCACGATATTTATCCTGGTTCGACCACCAACCACTTGTGGTCTACGTCCAGTCCTCGAAACACAGTTCGAGATTTCTCAGTATGTATACAAGCTTCCAATAGGTGCTTGCAACTTTTATATAAGAGAGCACTTTTCACACACAGGGAAACTCTACCCTTGTGCTAAAGTCTCAGCCTGCAGGGATACCTCACCCTTATACAAACCTTGAAGGGATACCTCACCCTTATACAAATCTTGAAGGATACCTCACCCTCAATATAGTATAACAGAAATATAGATGGATAGAAACTCTCACTCAGAGTAAATAATACAATTTGAAGTGCTAAGAGGCTCTCAAAGAATATCTCAAAGTTTCAGTAAAAAGAGCACAGAAAATAGGCGTAAATTGTAAATCACATTTTTCAGAGCAAGCATAAATTAAACAAATAGCTGGGCTTCTTTCAGATGAGACCCACGATCTCTATTTATAGAGTCAGATAGAAAAAAGCCGTTGCAAGAAATTAATTCCATGATTAATATGAAAAAAGTGTCCGTTGGTTTCTATATTCGGATCTGTGCTTACCGTGTTTATTCGAATAAACCTTTGGCTATTCGAATAAACCTTTGGCTATTCGAATAACACGTTCTTTTAAAAACGTTTTTGAAATTAGTTATTCGAATAACCTTCATGTTATTCGAATGACTCTACCACTGAGAAAACATTTAGAAAACTGGTTATTCGAATAACTCTAAGTTTATTCGAATAACATTCGTTAAGGCAGATTTCTAGGAAAAGGTTCTATTCGAATAACTAATGAGTTATTCGAATAGCTGACGTGAAAACAAGCCATTCAGAAAACTCTTATTCGAATAACAAAAGTGTTATTCGAATAACACTTTAAAACACAGTCACGCAGCATCCAAAATATAAAGCTTTATTCGAATAACTAATGAGTTATTCGAATAACTCAGTTTGTAAAACAGTTATAAAAGCTTGAAAAACATCCCAGAAAGTTTATCAAAAATACCAAAACATTTTAAAGTTATTTTCAAGATCAAAACAGTTTTGGTATAAGTTTAAGAAAAATATTTTTGTTTTATCTTAATGCATTAGGAGATATCCAAAGAGATCCTCGAACAAAGAGACTTTAAGTCCTAAAGCTATCCTTAAAAGATATTGGACTTGGTCTTCCCATCATCTTCATTTTGTCTTCATGTTTGTTATCATTAAAAACATTCTTCAAAGACATATGTTTAGTCGCATTCTCCTTGTGTTGAGCTTAATAGATATCTATTGCTTTCTTGTTGCAAGCTCACCCTTGGTATTTAGACTATCCTGTAAAGTATTACTCACTTAAACAACCATAGTTAGTCTAAATTCATAATTCAATATTTTTATATGCATGATTCATAAATGTATAACTCTAGTTAGTTTAACATGCATATAAAACTTTCATATACATATCCAAATAAAATATTTATCAATTATTAATGCATATGTTCTATATATAATGCAACAAAGAATACATTGCACAAAAGTCAAATCCAATATTAATTTATTTATAACTCATATAAAGCATTATTGGATATATTATATGATGAATGTTACATATATCATATTGCATGATTATTAAGTAAAATATAACTAAATAAGGTACATATCATGCATGATACAATATATCACATTAAGCACATTTATCAAGCATAAGCATCATTCTATTTGTCTTGTATTTGTCATCATCAAAACTTAACATATAAAATCATTTGGGGCAAACTTATTCCACAATCTCTCCCTTTTTGATGATGACAAATCACCAAGGAAAAATATGTTGAGCAATATACAAGAATGGATATTTATGTAAGTATATCAAACACTAAGCACAAGAATATATTTTTCTTTCCAATTTTCACTCCCCCTATTTGACATCAACAAAAAGGCTTAGAAAATAATATTTTCTCCCCCTTAGATTCTACATATGATTCAAGAATAGAGAGATGAAGCAAACATGATTTCAAGATATAGAAGATTATTCATGCAATGCTTGTCATATTTTTGGTTGTCAATATTTAGCATATGATAGCAATAAAACACTTTATGTAATCAAACAAAGATGTAAGGTAAGAGATATAAATAACTCAAAAGCTAGACTCCCCCTCAAAACATGCATATTATCAAAATAATAGATAAAGGAAATATGTATACGAAGACCAAGTAAGCACATTACCTTAAAGAAAAGTAAGGCAAATATACATCTTCTTAATCCTTCAAACAAAAACTATTTTAAAACTTCTCCCCCTTTCAAAAAGAATTTTATAAGAGCATATTATAGTTTCAAAAGCATTTTAGAATGGTAGAAATATTTAAAAAAAAACATATTCATTAAGACAGATCAATCCAAGTTAAAAGAACATAAGTATATCTCCTTGATGAAATATGCTATAGGGATCAAAGCATGTATAGAACTAATATCATTCACCCTAAATGCAATGACAAAATAGCAAGTTAATATCCAATTAGGCACTTTATCAATGCTTAGCATACTTCTCATGTAAAGGAAGCATATAATCATTTAAGATCAATTTTTCAACAAGTATCATATTATCCATACCATATAGAATACCACAAAAGCTAAGGGATAGATATACTTATTGAGATAGATGAAGAGTGATGCTTCTTTAGAATGTTCTTCGTTTATAGGTCCTTTGAGTTTGTACTTTCTTTCATTGAGTATTTCATTCCATTGCACTTGAAGAAAGTCTCCTCATGTCCCTTTTTATTCAACTCTTCTCAATTATCCACATATGCTTGACACTTTAATATTTGATGCTATACTTGAAGCATATAGAGACACTTGTAAAGCTAACTTTAAAAATTCTCTAAAACATAGGTTAACATCAAATATCATGTAAGCTCATTTATAAGCATAATTTTGATTGATATATAATTTAAAGCATGTATCACATTATCAACCATGCAATGTTAACTTTAACAAGAATGTATGAAGTACATATGAACTTGAATAAATGAAAAAATAGTTTAAGCATTTTAAGACATGATTCAAGTTTATCAAGAAACATATGATCATCATCAAAACTTATTTAGGCACTTTTAGGCAAATAATTATCATGTAAGGTATGTAAAGGTATAACGCAACTCTCTACTTCTCCATATATCATATGATATCAAATTTAAAGCATAAATAAGGATTGATATCACCAAAAATGAACTCTTTGAATTTTTGTAGATGACTCTCACTTCCATCACCTTCCAAGCTTCAAGCTTTCATGAGGGAATAGAAATTCTTTGCACCCCTTTTTAAAAGTTGAATCCTTTTAAACTTTACTATCCTCAAGTTGAACTTATTTCATTTAAATGCTTGCTTGAGGTAGTTATCACCCTACAACACAATTCAAAGAATTTTCTTTGGTATCCATCAATTTTGGATCCATAGAGGTTAGTCATTATGCCAAATCATAAGCAAATAAGCATTCAAAATAATAAAATAACAAATGAGTTCATAAGGGCAAAAGATATTTCATTGATCAATTAAGCAATTACATATATTCATCAAAAAGAATAGTGAATTACTTTTGATTAAGCATTTGTATTTTTAAAAGGAATTCAGCAAATATTAACGAAACATAGCAGAACCTTTTGTTTAAAAACAAGCCATGTTTATTCGAATAAAAGAAGAAGATTTGGGTTTTATTCGAATAGAGGATCTGGGAAGGCAAGCGTTTTGGCATTTTAATAGGTTTATTCGAATAGTCCTAGGAGTTATTCGAATAAATAGAGAAGCAAACAATCAAGAATGATAAGCCAAGTCTCTGGTTATTCGAATAGCCCGAGGTTTATTCGAATAGACAGAAATCAAACGTAAGAGACTGATAGAACAAAGGATTCTGGTTATTCGAATAGAAGCTAATTTATTTGAATAGACAGAGTATATATTAAACACAGGTTTAACACAGAAACCAGTTTATTCAAATAGACTAAGAATTATTCGAATAAAACTGATATTTATTCACATGTAGCAAATAAGTTTATTCGAATAAAGACTTGCTTATTCGAATAAAATAAAGAAACACAGAAAAGCATATGTTCATGAAATCAAAGCATATATATATATGTGATTTAAAGAGAGATAATATTTAGCAATAAAACATGCAATCATATTGGATTGATTAAAAACTCAAGTTCAAGGATATTATTATTTCAAACAAGAAGTATATTTTATCTAGCATATTAACATATAGAAATATTTTCAAATTATAAGGCTAGAAAAACATAATAAAAATTTTCACTTATCCGAAATTTGCAAGTCCAGGCTTCTTGGAAACGAGGAAAAGAGCTTAAAATTATTTTTAATCTTTGTACTTGGAGCAGCCATTTTCAAGATGTCAATATCACTCCTTGGCCTTCAAGTACACCTACAACACACTTCAATTTTTGACTTTTGGTACCCAAATTTTATTGGGTCCTTGTGTGTTAGTTTTCGAATATTAATCTATTATGCTCTCATAAATATTAATTTTTCATAATATGTAAATTAAGCACGATAAATTAAATAATTAAATACCATTAAGCACATAGTTGATAGCATGCTTACTTTCATGATGTATAGACAATTTTAAAGCATACATAAGCATTATAGACCCTTATGTACCAAGATATATAACAAATTAATGAACTATGATATAATAAAAAAAATGAACATAATCATGTGTTAAGCATAATATTTAAATTTTATCAAGTACACATGATTCTATCAATCAATTAAGGCCTACAAAGAATATACCTCAAATTTATTGACTTTGCATGTGAGTGTGCATAAGAGGTAAAAGCTTTTGATACCTTGGCCTTGGTAATCGAGGAAATACTTTTTCTTATCCATTGCTTCTCTTTTGGAGTCTTGAATTTTACAAGTTCTACATTTTATACTTGAGAAGCTTTGGTTGAAGCCATCTTCCTTCTCTGATCATAGTTTCTACCATTTGGCTTTAGAAGCATTCTCCTTGATGATTCCTCTTTCTTTTGACTAATTTGTCCATCCTTTTGAGAAATATTCTGCATAATTGAAACACTAGGAGGACACTTTGGTACCTACTTCATTTTGGGTTCTTGAATGTTAGTATTAGGGCCTTTAGGATTTTTAGGAACCCATACCATACAATTTCTCATATAATGATTTCTTCTATAATTGCATAAATGAGAAATATGTCCTAGATGACCACAAAAATTACAAACAATTGGATTTAATGATGGCTTGATCATTTGAATATCATTTTTGAAAAACTTAAGCATTTTATTGTTATTATATTCTAAATTAATTTTGCCATAAGCCTTGCTTGAATTTTCATATGGAATAACACTATTTTTATTCTCATTAACAAGTATAGAATTTAAGCAATTACAATCATTAGCTTTGGTAAATTCAGAATATAAGTCCTCAACTTGATTTTCTAAATTAATGCATTTTTCACAAGAAGTTGAGGTTTTACATTTTAAAGACATTTTCTCATCAAGAAAGGCATACTCATTTTTCAAAGTTTCAATTTCATTTTCAATAAAGGAAATGTTTTCCAAACACGATAAGTTTTTCTTTTCTAAATTCAATAAACCATCATACAATTCATTATATGCACTTTGCAACCCATCATACGAAGGACTATAATATAGTTTAGAATTATTTACCTCAAATTCCTTTTTAGCCATATAGGAAGTAGTCTCAATTTCTAGCATACTTGGCTCTTTAAGGAAATCACCTTCTTCCTCATAAATTTTATTTTGCTTTGCTTCTTCTTCAAATTGAGCACCATCGTCACCAAGAGGCATTTGACTCCCTTCAATAGTTTGAGCATCTCTTTGAGAATATTTTTCATGACAAGCTTCCTTCAATGACTTTTGCTCTTCTTGCTTTCTATATACAACTTTATGCATAAAATTATTGTTAGCAAGATAAATGGCATCAAGAGTGTCCAAAATTTCTTTGGCACTAGAACAACTTTTAATTTTACCATAAGTATCATCATTCAAACTACTTCTCAAAATTTGCATAGCTCTAATATTCAAAGAAAAACATTTTTTTGTCAAAACTATTCCAAGTTTGTTTTGATTTGTAAGTAAACTCATTTAGCACAATATCCCACAACTTCAAATCAACAGATTGTATATAAAACTCTATTCTAGTTTTCCAATAAACAAAATGCATACCATCAAAGAATGGTGGTTTATCAATTTCAAAACATTCCATTCTGAAAAACTTTCAAGGTTGCTAACAAGGATCTTTAACTCTAAGCGGTTAAGCTTTTACCAGAGCATGAAGCTCTGATACCATTTGTTAGTCATGGCAACCATTACCCAAGAGGGGGGGTGAATTGAGTATTAAAAACTTTTCACAAATGCTCTTGAAATAAACACAAATATTTAAGCTATTAAATAAAAGCGCAGAAGGAATGTGATGAAGAAAAGAAACTTTAAGAATAGTGGAAAGTAAATGTGCAATAAAATAAAATTACATAAAATAAAGAGATAAAGAGAAGAAGAGCAGGCACGATATTTATCCTGGTTCGACCACCAACCACTTGTGGTCTACGTCCAGTCCCCGAAACACAGTTCGAGATTTCTCACTATGTATACAAGCTTCCAATAAGTGCTTGCAACCTTTACATAAGAGAGCACTTTTCACACATAGGGAAACTCTACCCTTGTGCTAAAGTCTCAGCCTGCAGGGATACCTCACCCTTATACAAACCTTGAAGGGATACCTCACCCTTATACAAATCTTGAAGGATATCTCACCCTCAATATAGTAGAACAGAAATATAGATGGATAGAAACTCTCACTCAGAGTAAATAATACAATTTGAAGTGCTAAGAGGCTCTCAAAGAATATCTCAAAGTTTCAGCAAAAAGAGCACAGAAAATAAGCGTAAATTGTAAATCACATTTTTCAGAGCAAGCGTAAATTAAACAAATAGCTGGGCTTCTTTCAGATGAGACCCACGGTCTCTATTTATAGATCCAGATAGAAAAAAGCCGTTGTAAGAAATTAATTCCATGATTAATATGAAAAAAGTGTCCGTTAGTTTCTATATTCGGATCTGTGCTTCCCGTGTTTATTCGAATAAGCCTTTGGCTATTCGAATAACACGTTCTTTTAAAAACGTTTCTGAAACTGGTTATTCGAATAACCTTCGTGTTATTCGAATGACTCTACCACTGAGAAAACATTTAGAAAACTGGTTATTCGAATAACATTCGTTAAGGCAGATTTCTAGGAAAAGGTTCTATTCGAATAACTAATGAGTTATTCGAATAGCTGACGTGAAAACAAGCCATTCAAAAAACTCTTATTCGAATAACAAGAGTGTTATTCGAATAACACTTTAAAACACAGTCACACAGCATCCAAAATATAAAGCTTTATTTGAATAACTAATGAGTTATTCGAATAACTCAGTTTGTAAAACAGTTATAAAAGCTTGAAAAACATCCCAGAAAGTTTATCAAAAACACCAAAACATTTTTAAGTTATTTTCAAGATCAAAATAGTTTTGGTATAAGTTTAAGAAAAATATTTTCGTTTTATCTTAATGCATTAGTTGATATCTAAAGAGATCCTCGAACAAAGAGACTTTAAGCCCTAAAGCTATCCTTAAAAGATCTTGGACTTGGTCTTCCGATCATCTTCATTTTGTCTTCATGTTTGTTATCATTAAAAACATTCTTCAAAGACATATGTTTAGTCGCATTCTCCTTGTGTTGAGCTTAATAGATATCTATTGCTTTCTTGTTGCAAGCTCACCCTTGGTATTTAGACTATCCTATAAAGTATTGCTCACTTAAACAAGCATAGTTAGTCTAAATTCATAATTCAATATTTTTATATGCATGATTCATAAATGTATAATTCTAGTTAGTTTAACATACATATAAAACTTTCATATACATATCTAAATAAAATATTTATCAATTATTAATGCATATGCTCTATATATGATGCAATAAAGAATACATTGCACAAAAGTCAAATCCAATATTAATTTATTTATAACTCATATAAAGCATTATTGGATATATTATATGATGAATGTTACATATATCATATTGCATGATTATTAAGTAAAACATAACTAGATAAGGTACGTATCATGCATGATACAATATATCACATTAAGCACATTTATCAAGCATAAGCATCATTCTATTTGTCTTGTATTTGTCATCATCAAAACTTAACATATAAAACCATTTGGGGCAAACTTATTCCACAAGATCAAGATATCATCGATAAACACCACAATAAATTGATCCAGGTAAGGTCTAAAGATCCAGTTCATATAATCTATGAACACTGCTAGTGCATTCGTCAACCCAAAAGACATCACGAGGTACTCATAATGTCCATACCTAGTTCTAAAAGTTATTTTAGGGATATCATCTTTCCTAACTGATAACTCCATGAAATATAGTTATTTGTGCCATATTTCTGTGCTATAAAGAATGCTTAATCCTTCTTTATGATGCATATATGGAAGGTTTTAAGCTTATATTTGTCAAATTCTAATTTTGATATCTTCCTATATGATATTGAGCAAATTGTGCATATTTTGTATGTGATTAAGTGGATTTGTATTTGTTATTGACTTGGTGTTTTCTCTATGTTAGGAAGGGCTCCAATCAAGCTAAAATTTAGAGGATTTGGACAAAAATAGAAGAGAAAGCCAAGTTTGCATATCAGCAACTAATGCCGCAGCGCAAGCATGTCAATGTCGCGGTATGGTGCATTCCCTTGCTTCAAAATAGAAACTCGTGGCTGGAGCGTTGCGGTGCAAAGTTTTAATGCCGCGATATTGATGACCTAAATTGAACATGCATCGTGGCGTAGGCATGTCAATGCCGTGGCGTGACTCTGTTTTCTGAGCTTATAAATACTATTTTATTAGTTTTGGTAGATAGAGGCTTTAGGTTTAGAGAAACTGCGCCTGGTTTTCATGTTTGGGGCTGAGAAGAAGCTAAAGGGAGTAAGGTTGGAGGTCATCTTCTTCATGGAGGAGGATTTAAGCATCAAAGATCATATCCATGAGCTTCTTTCTCTTTTCTCTCTTATTCCTTCTCTCCCCTGTATCATGAACATAGTTTTTGATGTATATTTTTGTGTTCATTGAGTAGCTCAGTTATATTAGGGATTACTTTGGATCCTTTTATGGATATTGTTGATTTTATACTTCTTTGAATTAATATAGATGTCTGATTTTTTTCAATCATATTGTTCTTAATACTCTTGATTGTTTGATCAACTTTTAAGTGATTTGTTAAAATCTGATGAACTTAGACATAAGAATTTGGATTTGAGATCATATGTGTAGTTGATGCATGTTCGATTTCATTTAATTGGCTTGGATAAGTTGATTCGCTAATGGGATAGAAATATACCTCTTAGCCATGCATAGCGGGTGTTTGAGAATAAATCTTAATGAGTGGAATTTGCATCTAGCTTTCATGGAAACATAGTGAGTTAGGTAAATGAAGCATGGTTGATTGACCTAGACATAGGCTTTTAACTAAATTATATTCTCAAGTTAACTAAACAATTCATTTATGTTGATTTGAAGGGTTGCATATTAGCAATTGAAGTAGGAGGTGAAGAAGGATTCCCTAATCTTTATCCATTATCTTTATTTTCAATTTATTACTTTTTAGTCTTTAGTCTTTATGCTTTCCCTATTTTTATGTTCTTGATTAGAATTAACTGAGCTATTGGTTAATATTTAGCTTTGGAAGTATCCTTATCCTCGTGGGAATAATCTCTACTCTTCATTATATTACTTGTTTGATCCGTGCATTTGCGGCCTATTAAGGGACAAACAAGTTTTTGGCGCCATTGTCGGGGACAACGGTTTATTTCTATATTGTTAATATTGACAATAAGCTTAGGTATTTCTGATTCAAGTTTTGTATAGTTCATTTTCATTTAAGTTTTCTTTATTTTAAGTTTTAAGTACAATAAAGAAGCTAGATGACCATAATCATATAAGGCCCTTAAGGGAAACCTTCGATCAAGTTCAAGAAGACCACTCATTTGCACAAACCATTTTGGTAACAAAATCTTGTCAGGACTGTAAATTAGGCCCTTCTTGGGAGGAAACCCAAGTTTATGTTAATTCTTGTCTTTACTTTTTGTATAAATAGGTAGTATGTTGTTTTGTATGTTAATACTTATTTGTTAGTATGTTGATTTTGTTAAGTTTTGAGTCTTATTTATGTTAATACTTATATATTCTAGTATGTTAATTTGGTAGTTTTATGCTTTTGTTAGTTTTTATGTTTTAGTTATGTTTTAAGTCTTGAATATGTTAGTATGTTGATTTTGTGGTTTTATTATGTTTTGGACAAGTTTTGTAAGTGCCGAAGACCATTTTCGGGCAGAACTTGCAGCAAAACTGATTTTGCTACAGAATTCTACAGACTGACTCCTCACGCTGCAGCGCAAGCTTTGTAACGTTAGGGCTTGAAAGCCTTTTATGCACATCTGGGCTAATTCCAGGGTGCTCAACGCCGCGACTTGAACTTCTGTACGCCGTGGCGTACCTGTAAAACTTGTGAAAAAAAAGTTTTGTACATAATTTGTTTATTTTTCAAGTTTGTACATATTTTAGTATGGTCAGACTAATAATGTGCATATTTTTGAAAAGTTTTAGGTAACCAATGCACCAATGAAAGTGACGATATTGTCTCACTTCGGTTTAGGGGAGTATCATTACATGCTTTGATTATTATGATGTATTAAGTATGCATGTGATGATGTTTACTATATGCAGTTGTGATAACCACCATATTTTCATGATTTTTTATTACTTTGGCTATTACTAAAGAGTAATGGTGCAAATATTTCAATTTTAAACATTATGAAAATGATGTTATGCATGTTAGAATTGAAAAAGTTGAATCTATTTGAATGCATGACATATTGCCAATTGCTAGTGTAGAATTGGTTGTCCAATGATATTAAAGTTTGTGAATTGCCCTCTTTTAAGTGAAACCTTATGTGATCTTGAAGCAGGTGAAACAATTTAGCCATTTTTTATACATGATTTACATCCCACTTATACGCACGTGTAACTTTGAAAGTGATAAGAGTGCATGTCTAGAAAAAGTTTATGGATGTACATGTAAAGTTTCGATTATCCTAGAAATTGTTTTTAAACTCTCTTGAGGCAAAATCCTAGGTTATGCGTGATTGAAGAAATGATTAGGACATTGTTTGGACCGATTGAGCCTTAAAAGCTTACCCTGACATGATTATATCCATAAGTCCCTTTTGAAGCTTTATAAATGTTTGGCCTTATTTGTTTTCACCACCATTGTATTCGTTAACCTGTTAACCATTCTAATGCATGTGAAAGTATTACATTTTCTTCCTTCTATCATTGTTTGTTGAGTACATAATATGTTATTTCTTGAAGTGAGTCTAGTGATTAGGGGTATTAATGCATATTCAATACAAAATGAGCCTGAATGAACCAGATGCAGTCAAAGAAAAAAGAAGCATTGCTTTGCAAAATAAAAAAAAATGAAAAGAAAGAAAGGAATAGAAAAGAAAAGCAAAGGAATGACTTTTCTTCTTTCACTGTTGAATACTCTGCTAATATCAATTGGTGGCTCAAGTCTTGAAATAGCATGTTATGTTTCTCAATATTTGTATTGTATTCTTTCCCTGTTTTTCTTATGCCCATTACCATTGGCTTTACATTATAAGCTGTTAAAGTCCTTTTTGATCCTCAGTTTTATGTGATTTACATTAGTGGAGAGAGAGTTTAGGATCAATTTGGATCTTATGATTCATATACATAAACTTATCTGAATGTGTATGATTTGACTACCAGAAGTTTATCTTGCATGTTTGTGGAAAATGTGAATTGCATAAAAGGATGCCTGAATTGTTAGCATGTTAAGGATTGCGTATGTGTGGAGTTGATTATAAGGCATTTGCACTTTTTGAGGGTTATACAATTATTATGCACTAGTTGTGGTTTAAATGAAAAATTAAAATTATAATAAATGCTGAATGTATGTTGAGCATTAGCTGTTAAGCATATTTACTTAGTTATACTTTGTTTTGCTCGAAGACTAGCAAAAACTTAGGTTTGGGGGTGTGATAACTCCATGAAATGTAGTTATTTCTGCCCTATCTTTGTACTAAAAAGAATGCTTAGTCTTTGTTTATGATGCATATATGGAAGGTTTTAAGCTTATATTCATCAAATTCTAATTTTGATATCTTCTTATATGATATTGAACAAATTATGCATATTTTGTAAGTGATTAAGTGGATTTGTATTTGTTATTAACTTGGTGTTTTCTCTATTTTAGGAAGAGCTCCAATTAAGCTGAAATTTGGAGGATTTGGACAAAAGTGGAAGAGAAAGCCAAGTTTGCATATCAGCAGCTAACGCCGCAGTGCGGGCATGTCAATGTCGTGGCGTGGTGCATTACTTTGCTTCAAAATAGAAACCCGTGACTAGAGTGTCGCGACGCAAAGTATTAATGCTGCGGCATTGGTGACCTAAATTGAACATGAGCTGCGGCGTAGGCACGTTAATTGTAACACCCCTCGATTTAATAACCACGACACAATCGTCATTATACTGTGGTCACTAAATTTTTGGCGTACTACAACTTCTTCATAATACATTTTCAAATTTGAATATATATATATATATATATATATATATATATATATATATATATATAGGAAATATGAGCCACGAATGCAATAATAAATAGGCCGTCATTAGCATATATAATTCAATAAGCTAAAAACAAAATACAGTTCATATGACTAGATAATTAATTTAAAGCATATCTAGCACGGCGCATTTCATATACCGCTCAAAATTAAATACATCAAGTTTGACTTCAGAATGCAGTTATACACAAAATACACCTTAACATAAGTAATGCAGAAGTAAGCATAAACTACCTATAAAGACATCTATGTCTAAGGAGTTGGGTACTCTATCGGATCCACCTCAGGATCCTCTATCGGCTTGTCTGAATATATAAGGACAGGACCGAGTGCGGTCCCACGGGCAGGTGCCCTAGCAGCTGATGCCATGGAATCATCGTCCTCTCTAGGGGTGTGAATCGAATCACCTCATAGTTCCTGGATAGGCAAGGCGAACTCCAGATGTACCGAAGTAGTAAGTGTTAGGACAGGATCTCTATCGCGGGTCCTCCTTACGGTCAAGATCAGGTCTCCAACATATCGTATACGCTGTCCAACTCAGTCAACTCGCCACGCATTGGCGCCACCGGTGAATACAATCCTAATGAACCCAATGGAACCTCTTCTTGACGACATTCTCGAAAGCAAGAGATCAATACCTAGTAAAGCCTAGGAAAAACAATCTCGTCCCCTCTACAGTCTTTAACCAAATATCACATAGAACAAGAATAGTACCAAAAAGAGGTGAGACATCCAACTTCATTACCAATTATGGTAGTAAGAAACATAAACGGCATAGGACGCTCACATAGCATAACAAAAATAATAAACAGTATCGAGAAGCAGATATTAAGTAGTTTAATAGTTTCAGGCAGTACATCATCAATAAGATAGTAAATCCAATTATCATATAAATTAAATGCCAAGTAATGTATTAACTCTCTATACACATGTACATGATATCAAATTCCTACTCCATGGAGCTAGACACAAACATTGGAGTGAATGATTAGGGAGACATGCCAGTATCTCGTCTGCCTAGGACCAAGTGCTTTCCAGAAACAGTCAATCAATAATGTTGCATATAAGGCTCTATACAGCGGCATTCTCATAAGATCGCGATATAGGACAGTGTCTCAGTCAGGATCGTCGATGCGTTTGCATCGGTCTGTCTCACGGTCCAGAGGGGCTACCAACTGCCCGCTATGAGATGCCCGCACCCCGACGCCCCCAAGGTCAACAGCAGGACCTATACTAGTCTATTCACACCCGCACTAAGGTGTGATTCAACTCCTAGGCAACATAGCCTTAACAAATAGTCCATCAGACTTCAACGATGCATGATGACTCAATGCATATATCATGTATATTCATCAATAATATACTTTCAATAATATGCCACAATTTTGGCTAAGGTAAGCATCAACCTATTCTTGATTCACTCATGAACCCACAATAAATATTATTAGGTCCTTAAATAATGCATTACACCTTTAGGACACATTATGAAATTATGCCTAAAATTTCAATATCCTCCTCGATAAGTTTCTCTTTTAGCAGAATTCTCTCACATTATTCATTTAATCATGATTATTTTAATTGCATAAGTCCATCATTAAATTTTTAAACCTAATTCCCTTAGAATGATTTAAATTAAATTATTTATCATTCTTACTTGCACTCATGGTCTTACTTTAATTAAAATTTATTCTAAGTCTTTGGATAAAACTTCATTCTTTGTTCTTTCCATTTTATGAGATCCTAATTTATTCATAATTATCTAATTAATTAAGTTTTACTTTAATTTAATATTTCTATGAAATTCTTCTCTAGAGGATTCTCTTGATTATTTAGTCTCATATTTTAATTTTATTTATATTCATTTAGAAAATTATTCTAGGTCTCACACATCCTTATTCACTTTCTTAAGTCCAAAAATTCCCTTTAGGTTATTAAATTGATTTCCTCCCATCTCATTGTCAACCACTTAATCACTTGATTAATTAAATCTCAAAGTTGTGAAAAGTCACATGATTGAGCCCTAAATGGCTCTTGAGGCTGTGAGCCTCCCTAAAATTAGGAACCCTAATTTTCTTTCCATTCAATACATGTTACTCTCTTAATTAATCATGTCTTTAACTAGTTATAAATTTTCACCAAGAACACCCTATTTGGGGCTTGAGGCCGTGAGCCTCTTAGAAGAGAGCAAGGATCAATTTGCGTCCATTAAGTTTCTGATCCATACCAATCAAACCAAGAGCACCAATGTACATATAAAATCAACTAATCAACTCAAACAAATTAAAAACAACACATAGTCATAAAAGTCATGCAACAAAGAGAGTAACCCTAGCAAGGGTTTCTCATAACTAATCAAAAATTCAAGTTCCCTACTACCAAGAAAGGTTGAAGAGGATTATCTCCCTCTTACATAAAGGAGACAACAAACAATGGATCTCCCTTGAATGCTCCAAGTGAAATTCAGATTCCATCAACACCAAAATCCTAGGGCATCAAACTTACACAAGAATCATAATCAAAGCTTGAAAAAGGCACCCATGATCACCATAGTGACCATGGATCACGAAAATGAAGAGAAAAAGGGTGAGGAAATAAGAACCTTACCCAAAAGCTTGAAGCTTGAAGCTTGAAGAAGAAGATGGTGAAGATGAAACCTTTTCAAGAAATCACCAACTAGATATGTGTTTAGAATGTAGGGGAGATTAAGAAAATGTGTTTAAATATAATTTTTGTGATGGTAGAGGGTGGAGAGAGGGTGCTGTGAGGCTCCTAGAGAGAAGGAGAAGAGAAAAAAATGAGAGGAAGAAGAAGAAGGTAGAGAGAGAAAGTAATAGTAAAGGTGAATGAACTTTTTGTGATTTTGAAATTAGAATGGCTTTGTTTAATTAAATGAATAAGGCACAAATTTGGCTCCAAGGAAGGCGGGGAGTGGGGAGGGAGGTAACACCCCAATTTTTGGGAAAAAAGACCGATGTATCCTTATTTAGGAGAAAAAGATGTTTCTTATGACTTTTTTTTGAAATGAAATAGACATATAATAAATGTCTGTTATTTTATTTGACCGTTTTGAGTGTTTTGCTTGGTGATGGGGAAAAATAGAAAAATGACCATTTCATCCCAAAGAATGTAGACTTGTTTTTGGTTTTTCTACATGATACAAAGGTGTTTGATATTATTCTGTGATTTTATTTGGACTTTTTGTGAGATTTGCTCGGGACGGAAAATAATAATTTTTGGTCAAAAAATATTATTTTAATTAATAGAAAAATGTAAACTTTGATCTTACTAAACCCAATTAGTAAGATTGATATATAAATTAGTTAGGAAAAGTAATTTTAGAATTTAATCATGCGATAAAATAATTTTTAGTATTATTTTATTACTCAATATAAATTTTGAAATGGATTCATGAGCAAATGATTTGTGTGGGACCCACGTATAAATAAAGTAACCAATAAAACAAGAAATGGACCAATAGAAAAAAGACAATTTCTCAAAAAGTCAAACTAATAAAGAGAAGTCAACAAAAAGTGGCTTACACCATTTTGGACCATTAGATTGAATCTTGGTGGAAAAGCTTGAATGATGACCATAGATTTCAAATGAATAAAATAACAATTGAATCTTGATGGATAATTTTTTGAAGATGACCATGGATTTGATCAATGGATAGGATTTAAAGATAATCAATGGCTTTTAGGATTAAGTCAAAAGTTGTAGGTTTGACTTTAGGATTAGTAATTAATTAAGCTTAGTTTGACTAGATTAATTACTTAATTTGCAAACTAATTAAACTAGTTTAGTTATAAAATAATTATAATCTAAATATTAATTAGATGTGCTAATATTGTTTAGAGATTATAAAATATGTAATTATGTGTCTAATTAATTAGTTATGTAATTAGATAAATAATTAAGTAGACTAGTTTAATTCTTAACTAATTATAATCTAAATGTTAATTAGATATACTAATATTAACTAAAGGCTATGATATATGTTAATATATGTTAAATTAATTAGTTATGTGATTAGTATATTAATTAAGATTTGTTAAGATAATTAACCTAACTAATTAACCAATTTATTAGCATATAATTAGATATATATGGAAAACATTCAAGTAGGAGGTGAAGATCAGGATTCCCTAATTTTTTTATACTTAATTAGTGAAGGATTTACACGGTTGGGCAGCTGCAATATTGGAGGCAAAATGGAATATTCAAGAACGTGTGACAAGGCTTGGAGTAGCCAATAGGAAACAAGCTTAGTGATTAAGATTTAATCTTGACCCTTGGTGGATTCTAAGGCTTAGATGGAGTCTTGGAGAGTCAAAATTGGTGGCCTTTTTGCATGTGCTTCCACGTGCATTTCACTTTTGGAGGAATCCTATAATTAGCCAATTCATGTTATATTTACTTTTCTCACAAATGCATTCCCAAGGAGCCATGCATTTAAATCAAAGTTAATTTACCTATTTAAATATATTTAGTCACTTTTCTAATTAGCTATCATTTAAAGAAGCAAAACAATAATTATTTCTCACTTTTTCTCAAGTGATTCTCTTGGGAAAACTTTAGAATGTTCACTCACCATAAGTATTTGGAGGCTTATTGGATAAGCTTTACAAAGCTTCCTAAGCACACCAACTAGATGTAATTCCAACCATTGAATGGATGGATGGTTAGGATAGTTTCCATGTGAATTTAATCACTTAATTGCACTCAAAACTCCCTCACAGACAACCAAATGCCAAGGATAACTTGGTATTCATTCTTCACTTTTATTTTCACTCTCCTCTGGACGTTGAAGACCTTCCATTTTCTCTCCAAAAACACCAAAACCCCAAGCTTCTTTCTTCTTCTATTTTCTTCTCAATCATTATTCGGTCAAGCTTCTTACCCACATAACCAAACCTCCATAATTTTTCCTCTTCATCTTTCTTAAATCAAAATCATATTTTAAACACTTTTCTTCACAAGATCTTGCCAAAATCCTATTCTATCTAGTTCAAAATCCATCATTTTTCTTGTTTCCTCAAGGGTAAGTTTGGATTCTTTAATTTAAATTTTGATTTTTAAAATTTTTAACCATGATTGTTCCATGATTTTTTCATATTAAACCTTGTATGAGTTTTTACTAATTGTTTTAAATTGTTAGGATTTTGTTTGGAGGCTACCCGAAATTTCAAGGAGAAGGAGTAGACTAACCGGTTATTTTGCTTCAAGAGGTAAGAGGGAGATTACCCTCATCAACCATGTGTTGGTGGTGAGGAATGTTTTTGTCTGTGTATGAAGAATCCATGAGGATTCGATTTGTGTAATTGTGGTGGTTTGAATGGATTTTTGTGGCTTGTGTTAATTATTTGATTATTTAAGTGTTTTTCGGTTGGTGATTTATTTATTTTTATATGCATGATTATAGCTTTAGAATATTTTGCATGCCTATAGTGTTGAAATATGTGGCATATGTATTGTATGTGTTATTATAATGTTAGAAATGCATGAGCATTCCAAAGAATACAAAACCCTATATTCGGTCATACCATTGAATGGAAGGAATTAAGGTGATTTACAATGTTTTTAATGAATATCAAGTGAATTCAAGTGAATTAGAACAAAGAAATGAATTTTTGGAATTTTATTTATACTATGAGATTTCGGCCAACATGCCAAAAAGTGAGAAAAATTGGATTCTAAATAATCTAAGGTAAGTAAGCATGTTAAAGGAAATTTTATCAAAATGTTTTGATTATTAAAAATGAAATGGTCGAATTGAATTTTAGAAACTAATTTAAGTATTGTTAGTATTTACAAAGATTATACATTAATTTGAAATATTTTACATAGATAGCTTGAGCTTGAAAAATATTTTAAATGGTTTTAAATTGCTTAATAATTTTGTTTATTAGTCAAAAATTGTTCGATTCCTTTGTTTATTTGAGGAAAACGGAAAAGAAAATGATTTAAAAAGCTTATGCGATTGAGAAAATGATATAAAATTATTAGCGATTGAGAAACATTGACAAATTATATTTACGCGATTGGAAATGTGATATATATTGTGAAAACGACAAGATTTTGAAAATAAAATAAAATTTCTACGCGATTGACAAAAACAGCAAATTTTACTATTGGGCCAATGTGGTGAACCCAGATATATGAGAAGTTATGTTGCGCCAAGTGGGTGCGTATTGTGATTTGGTTTTATGAAAAGATAAGTCTTCCCATATGCCTTCTCCAATCCAAAAAGGCCTTTCATTTAACATGTATTTTGAAATTTATGCCATTGAGGGCATTTACGTAATTATTTTTGCTATTGAGGGTGTTTTTGACATTATTTGAAATCTGAGGGCGTTTTTGTGATTATTTAAAGTTTAATGGCATTTTGTAAATAATGGAAAGTTTGATGGCATTTTTGTATATAATGGAAGTTTAGATGGTCCAAGGTTTTTGTAAATGATGGAGATTTGATGGTATTTTTGTAAATAATTGGAAATTGATGACACTTATATAAATGATTGAAATATTCGAGGATATTTTGGTAATTATTGCTTTGTTCATGCACCGAAATCAGTCGTGTCAATTTACGAATTGGTGATTTGATTGACGAGATGAATAACATCGTGTTGTCGATGTGATAGTGCATAGTGCGTTCGGTTCTACGATATGGACTTGGAGTTCATAGTGTGCATTATTCCATATGTAGACGCATGAGGTAGCTCTTCGGTAGTGGTGGTGACAACACACTTATGATTCTCGACAAGACTATCCTTAATCAAGTTTTGAGAGGACTATCGATGTACTGTAGTATACAATAAATTGATCGTGTGACGTCGGGTTGTATGCTTATGCCTTGCCATTATATTATTTTCGTGGGCTATAGACACAAAGTTTTAATGTAAATAAATTTCAAATAGCAACACAATAATTAACTATAGACACAAAGTTTTGACAGGCAATAATATAAGTGGTCGGGGTAGCCAAAGCTATAGACACAAAGTTTTGACATATTCATGATTGGAAATATTTGGATTGGCTACTAAAACTTTGCATCTTCATCATTTTCTACTAATAGAAGTCTCAACTCATTCTCTCTGATATCGTTGTGTGTATTGTAGCTCCATGGAGTAGGATTGTGTCACATTGTATATGTTTATATGTGGTACATTATTATCTTTTATCTGTGATCGTTTACCTATGATCTTTTATTTGGGATATTATATGTTGATATTGCATTTAATCTTTATTCTATATTATTATGATTTATTGTTATGGCATTTTATATAGTGTGAATTGTTATATCTATCCTGGTAATGTTATTGTGGTTTATTCGATTACAATATATGCTTATTAGAATTAATTGTAAATCGATAATATGACTAAATTCATGTATTGACTGTGTGTATGGAATGATCTAGTCATTCGTATCATTCTTTGCTACCGTACTGGTAAAGGTGAAAGGGGATCTCACCTCTTTATTGTATTGTTTTGTTTGGTTTGTATTGTTTAAATTCGTGTAGTAATGCTAAAGCGTATTTTGAGGCTTATTGGAGACAATATTCTCAAGATACATAACTTTTGAACCACTCTATAAGAAGTAATCTTCCAAGTTTCAACATGATGCGAATGTTGGTGAAGAAATGGAATTTTTTTAGTTGAGTTTTATTCTTCCTCGTTAGTGTTATTAACGTGCTATTAGTAGTAACTTTCTTTGGGTTTACTACTTGTTTCTCTAGCAAGTCAATGTAATTTTCATGTTTTAATTTATTGTTGATTATTTTGTGATGTATATGGTATATGTATGTTAATCAAATTCAATCTAATTTCATTGTTACTCTTAATTTTTGGTAAGTTTATATTTACGCGCTCAAAAAAGAAATTTTAAAATTTGTATTTTGAAACTCAAGCTTTTATAAAATAATTATAATTGGTTTAAGTTTTTATTTTAAAATGTGACGCCCTAGGGAGGGTGTTACAGGGGCTACTGCCGTGTGGGGAGTGTGAAGGAGGAGAGAAGAAAATGGTTGAGAGAAAAGAGAGAAGGAAAATCTAGAGAGAGAAGTTGATAGGAGAAAAAGGTGATGACTTTTTGACTTTGAAATTAGAATAGAATGGCTTAATTAAATGAAGCACAATTCTTAGGCTCCAAATGTGCTAAGTTTGAAGCATAAGTATTGGGGAGAGGGAGGAGGAGAGAGAAGATGAAGCTTCTTTGAGAAGCTTGTAGCTTTTTCCAACAAAGAGCATTTGATTAGACATAAAGGAGATTACCTTTGGATAAAATAATGTGATTTAGTAATTAAATAATAATGTGGTTAGGATTTTATTATAAGGTATTACCCAATGGATAATTATTGTAGTACACAAGCCAGTAATAATTATCCATCGGATAATAGAGCCGCATCTTGCAAAATTTTATTTAATAGTGCACTAGAGATTTTATTTATCAGATAAAATCTTGAAAAATGTAAACTTTGTAAAATGTGTCAACATGCCTCGGGTTTAGTAAGATCCCCGTCGACGCTTCCACAGTTCAAGGTTTATCAGCCTTAGGGAAAACATTTAATTTTCCTAAGATCCATCCAAGACGCACGTAAAACGAGAAATATACTAAAATATTTGACATTTTCAGAAAAATTCACAAAAATTCTCAAAAATTGAAAATATTAGAAAAAGGCCATTCATGATGAAGCAAACGATTTCCTAAGTGTTTACACTGACTCTGCTCAGTGTGCACGTCAAACGAAGAATATATTAAAATATTCAACATTTTCAGAAAAATACAGAAAATTTCTCAAAAATTACAAATATTATAAAATGACTATTTGTGATGAAACAAATAATTTTCAGAGCATTACATTGACTCAGGATATGTCCTTTCAGTGTACACATAAAACGAGAAATATATTAAAATATTTGACGTTTCAGGAAAAATCCTGAAAAATTCCTAAAAATCTCAAATATTATAAAATAACTATTTATGATGAATGAGATAATTTTTGGGATGTTACATTAATGCCGCAACGTGACTCTGTTTTTTGAGCCTATAAATACTATTTTATTAGATTTAGTAGATAGAGGCTTTTAGGTTTAGAGAAGCTGCACCTGGTTTTCACGTTTGGGGTTGAGAGGAAGCTAAAGAGAGTAAGGTTGGAGGCCATCTTCTTCATGGAGGAGGATTCAAGCATCTCCATGAGCTTCCTTCTCTTTTCCCTTTTCTTCCTTCTCTCCCCTGTATCATAAACATGGTTTTTGATGTATATTTTTGTGTTCATTGAGTAGTTCAGCTGTATTAGGGATTACTTTGGATCCTTTTATGGATATTGTTGATTTTGTACTTCTTTGAGTTGATATAGATGTTTGGTTTTATTTAATCATATTGTTCTTAATTCTCTTGATTGTCTGATCAGCTTTTAAGTGATTTGTTGAAATATAATGAACCTAGACATAGGAATTTGGATTTGAGATCATATGTATAGTTGATACATGTTCGATTTCATTCAATTAGCTTGGATAAGTTGATTCGCTAAAGAGATAGAAATATATCTTTTAGTCATGCATAATGGGTATTTGAGAATAGATCTTAATAAGTGGATTTTGCATCTAGGTTTCATGGAAACATAGTGAGTTAGGTAAATGAAGTATGGTTGATTGACCTAGACATGAGCTTTTAACTAAATTAGATTCTCAAGCTAACTAAACAATTCATTTATGTTGATTTGAAGGGTTGCATATTAGCAATTGAAGTAGGAGGTGAAGAAGGATTCCCTAATCTTTATCTATTATCTTTATTTTCAATTTATTACTTTTTAGTCTTTAGTCTTTATGATTTCCCTATTTTTAGCTATTGGTTAATATTTATCTTTAGAAGTATCCTTATCCTTGTGGAAACGATCTCTACTCTTCATTGTATTACTTGTTCGATCCGTGCACTTGTGGCCTATTAAGGGACAAACACTAACATTTATTTGATGATAACCAGACCTAAGATCAATCTTTGAGAAAACCACAGCTCCTCTCAGGTGATCCATTAGATCGTCTATTCTAGGCAACAGATACTTATTTTTAATGGTCACCTTGTTCAGCTGTCTGTAATCCACACAGAGCCTCATGGTACCATCTTTTTTCTTCACTAAAAGCATAGGTGCTCCCAAGGAGAAACACTCGTCCTAATGAATTGCCTATCCAACAAATCCTCGATTTGCTTCTTGAATTTTGCTAACTCTAGTGGCACCATTCTATAGGGTGCTATAGAGATAGGTCTCATCCCAAGCACAAGTCTATAAAGAACTTTATTTCCCACTCGAGTGGCAACTCCACTATGTCTCTTGGGAAAACTTTAGAATGTTCACTCACCATAAGTATTTCACATAGGCTTTGCTCAACCTCAGCACTTAGTGAAAACAAGAGACATATCCTAGAGATCCCTCCTCCAAACAGAGATTAACTTAATTTGCATTGAAATACACAGACTCAAATGAAATGACTCTAGTAGGTATATCTAATAAGAAAACTAAGGATTTTTCTGAACAAACACTACATGGTTGGCAGACAACCAACCCATGCCAAGGATAACATCAATATTTACAAGAGGCAAACAAATAAGGTTTACACTGAAAATCCTATCTTCTACATTTACACAACAATCAAGACACACTCTGGATGTTGTAACTAGTTTACCAGTAGGCGTAGATAGAGATAAGTCATATGAAAGTTCAGAAACATGTAAATTCAACTCATTCACACAATCATTCAAAACAAAGGAGTGGGATGCTCCTGAATCATACAACACAGCTAAGAAATGATTGTGAATAATGCATTTACTTTCAATAAGATCGGAAGATTGAGTCACCTCTTCACCACCTAGAGTGTAAACTCTCCCTCTGACTTGTGGTTTCTAGGTAAGCGCAGCTTCCTTCCTTGATGGACACTCCTTAGCAAAATGCCCAGGTTGCCCACATACAAAGCACACCGAGCAATGCCAGTTTCCATGTTGTTTCCCACATTTGGGACACTTAGGTCCCACAAACTCCTTCTGATCTGCTTACCTATATCCTGAGTAAAGCTAGATTTTGAAGATCTTTTCTTGAACTTGTCATCAACCCTCTTCCTCTTTTGAAGGTCTTATGACATAGGCTTCACTGAAAGCTTTTTAGAACGCCCTTCGATTATCCAGCACTTGTTAATCAAAGTTTTTAATTCTCGAATTTCAAACGGTTGGATGGCATTTTGAATGTCTTCCCTCAGTCCTTCCTCAAACTTAACACACTTCCATGATTCATCTAGGTTAAATCTGATGCAAGAAGAGAACTTAGACAATTCATTGAATTTGACCACGTACTGGCCAATAGATATGTCCCCCTGTTCCAACTTGAGAAATTCCATCTCTTTGGCATTTTGATGGTTTTGTTGAAAAAACTTCCTCATAAATGAACTTCTAAAGATCTCCTATGTCACATGAGTCCTTGACACCTCAAGAGCTCTCTTGGTATCCACCCACCAATCCTCTACCTCACCCTCTAGCATGTACGAAGCAAAAAACACCTTGTACTCATTTGAGCAAGTCATAACAGTGAAAATCTTCTCCATCTCTTTAAGCTAACCCTCAACTCTGACTAGGTTGTACTCCCCTTTGAAAGAAGACGAATTTGATTTCCTAAACTCTAAGAGGTCTTGGAAAGTCTTATTCCTCCCACCTACCTCTTAGTATGGTTTCCCCTGGTGGTGTGGTGGTGGTGTAGGTGGTTGATGTTGAGTGGTACTCATTCTCTCAAACATCATTGTTGTTGCAGCTGCTTGCTCTTTGATAGCTTCAGTTGTTGCGACTGTTTGCTCTTGGATAGCATTGCCAGTAGCAGTTGTTTGGTCCCTCATTGCCTCAGCTATTGCCATAAAGGCTCCAACCATGTCAGGGCCTTTATTTCTAGAGTTCCTACTCCCACGCGGTCGTCCTCGTGATGCCATAGTTTCTTATAAACACAGAACAATACATATTGAGGTAGCTAATCCCAATATCATGTAACCGTACAATAATAACTAAAATAGTCATAACAAAGGCAGGTCACATAATTTAATCAAACATCCCACACAAGAGACAGAAATGCACAACACAATAGGAACTCCTAACCATGCCAAAGCATAGTCAATCCACACCCTAGTTCAACAAGATGAACTGCTCTGATACCATAATGTAACACCCTAATACAATTATCGTAAAATAAGTGGAATATTTCAAGATAAATCACATTAAGTATGTCACTTCTAAAAATGTAGAAAATAAAAACCCATAATAACTTGTATAGTCATTATAAAGAGTCATGAATGATAGAAAGGTCATATATACATACATCACTGGCTAAGAAGCCATATTGTATACATAAGCTTTTACAAATAACCAGAAAAGTACAAATATACAAACTGGTTCAAAAAAGCAACATAACAACTACTCTAAGCCTTTTGTTTCTTCTTTTTCTTGCCTTTTTTCTCTTTTGGAATGACATCACCTAGATTTACATGGAACACACAGGGGTGAGAAATCATAATTTCTCAGTATTCGCATACCAAGACCAGCAGTTAATCATTTACAACAAATAAATGAACTGAACACATATAAACACCCTATGAAATAAAATATCTGAAAATCAATAACATCAAAGAATCGCCCATACAATCCTAAGATACCATTGAACAAGCAACCAAGCAAATCAACCGATCAAGCAATGAAAACTACCCATACAATTGTCAACCATGCAATGCTTTATGTTATTGAGGTATGATTATGCTCAAACAAAGTCCTAATAGAACGATTATGCAATGCTAATGCAAGTTTTAAATTTTGAAAATTCAAGCTTCTTACTTATTCCCAAGAACCTCCGTTCATTGTATATACTAGCAAGTGTTACCAAGTGGCTTCCAATACTCAAGAGGGGAGTGAATTGAGTATCAAATTTTTTTTTGCAAAAGCTTAAACAAATTAAATATGCTGAAATAAAATATCAAAAGACGTAAAAGAGGATGAGAAGAAGAGCATAAATAATTGCTAATAAATAAACTTCACAAAATAAAATTGCATAAAATAAAAGGATAGAGAAGAGAGAAACAAGCACGATATTTATCCTGGTTCGACCACTAATCCACTTGTGGTCTACGTCCAGTCCTCAAGAACAATCCGAGATTTTTCACTATGTATACAAGTTTCAATAAGTGCTTGTAATCGTTACATAAAAGAGCACTTTTCACACACAGAAAAACTCTACCCTTGTGCTAAAGCCTTATCCTGTAAGGATGCCTCACCCTTACACAAACCTTAGAGGGATACCTCACCCCCTTTATAGTAGAGCAAAAAATAGATGAAAAGAGAAACTCTCACTTAGAGCAAATAATACAAATTGATTGAAGTGCTAAAGGAGCTCACACAGAATATCTCAAAGTTTTGATCGAAAAGAAGCGTAGAAAATGTAATTCCCGAGTTAATGCAAGTAGAAAATTATTCAGAGTGTTAGACAAATTTAGAAAAGACCCAAAGCCTCTATTTATAGAGCAATTCAAGAAAATGGTCGTTGGGTGTAATAAAAGCTCGTAAATGTAGACAAATATGGTCGTTTATTTCCATATCAGAGTTCGTGTTCATTCGTGTTTATTCGAATAATTTATGTACTATTCGAATAACACATTTTATAGAAGCTTCGTAAAAACCAGTCTGATATAGGTTATTTGAATAACCTATATGTTATTCAAATAGCACTGTTAAAAATAATGTTATGAGAAAATGGGTTTATTTGAATAACTGATGAGATATTCGAATAACTCATTTTGTGAAAAGCAGTTCTGAAAGCCTTTTTATTCGAATAGCTAATGTGCTATCTGAATAGCAATTAAAAAACAGAAGCTCTCAGCAGGATTTGAAAGACATTATTCGAATAACTTAAATGTTATTCGAATAACAGTTTAAGAACTAGAGTCTACTAAAGGCTTTATTCGAATAGAAGGATCATGATTCGAATAAAACTATTAAAAAAATAATTTTAAGATAATTCTAGATTCATTTAAAAAACACTTAAGTTCCTTTTTAAAGCCAATTTTGATATTTTTATCTTATCTTTCAAAACAGTGAGATATTAAAGTAAGTTCCGTACAAAAAAACTCTAAGTCTTAAAGCTATCCTTAAAAGATCGTGGACTCGGTCTTCATCTTCATTTTTGTCTTCATGTTTGTTATCATCCAAATAATTCTGCAAAGACATATGTTCAAACACAGCAAGTTAAGCCTATAAGCCTATACCCACTTGGTAATAGGTGAATACCTTCCCCTCATAACCGTAAGGGTACTACTACCACCCCCATACCGGTAACCCTGACCATACAAGCATAAATGTAAGGAGAATTAGGATCTAATACCTCATTCCCAGGTCACATGGTTGTGCACACCATTCAGGTTATAATACATAGGAAAATAGTAAATATCAAGTTTGAAAACCAAAAGACAAGACACATTTCTTAAACACTAGCACACTTGGATCTTAGCCTCACTTATCCAACAAAGTGGCAAGAACCATGATACTAGCACTTTCGTATCTAGAACCTCACACCATCACTTCCCAAGTGATTGCCAAGTCAACCTCATGTTGGGCAAGGTTCTAAGTACTCCCTAAGGCATGCTATCTCTCAAAGAACACCTAAGGCTTCTCAAATTCTCATATATGGTAGGAGGTCATTCTCTCCAAGAAATACCTCCATTAGTGTCTTAACACACCTAGAAAGACATATATGAGTGGTCCCAACACTTAAGAAATCCCAAAACATCAAGAACACATTTCTTGCAAAGTTTTGGAACTCATGCCTAGGCTTGACATTCCCACGCCTAGGTGTGGTTTATGTCCTATCTCACGCCTAGGTTTAGTTTTACCACACCTAGGGGTGGTGTTCTCTGTCTCGCATGGACCAAAAACTAATCAATCCTCACCTAGGCATGGTCAAGCTACGCCTAGGCATGGTCAATTATGCAGAAAATTATGCAAAACCGAGCCATTGTTCCATTGGCTCCAAAACAGTTTCCAATCATGCAAACTTGCCTTTTAAGTGTTTTCTAACTCTAATCATGGTCTCTAAATATGTTAGAATCATTAAACACTAATTCAACTCATTAAATATGGATTTGAAACCAATTAAGCCAACAAACATCCAAAAATCTAAAATGCTCATCAAATAGGCCTATGGACATCCTCCAAGCTAAACCAGCAACCATGACACCCAATAAGTTGGAAAGGCTCTAACTCAACTCTTAGAATAAAAAACCAAGTTAAAAACAAAGATTTGGCTCACCAAACCACAAATTCCTATCCAAGAACCCTAACTTCATCAAAATGAACATAAGAGATAAAATGGACAAAAACCCCCTACCTTGAGTAGCAAAGATGGAGGTGAAAATGGAGATGATCACAAGTCTTCAAGCTTGCCTTTTCCCTTAGCTTTCCTTTTCTTTGTTTCCTCTTTTCCCCTTTTTCTTTCCTCCCTTGCTCCTTGTTCTTCTCCTCTTTCTGTTTCTGGATTTTTAGCCGTGAAGAAAGAATGAGAAAGTGAGAAATAAGACACAAATATCACATAAAAGGGGTCAAGGAAAGGGGCTGCTCGTGGAGGGCTTGGTCACTTAAATGACCATGTGATAATTCCCAATTTGCTAAGAACGCTTAGATTTCTCCAAATCAAGTTTTCTCAAAGCCAGCAAGTTTAAAATAAATGACGGGATTCATAAAAAATCTTGTTGTATCAAAACCATCATTTTTCATATCTGTGACTAGTCATCCTGACATTAAAACACATAACCAGTATTCCTAAAAATATCAAACTGACTTAGATTATTCTCAAATTTTAACCACATTACAAAATACATATTTGTGACTTAGAATAAATTATCTACATCTATTTTCATTAGCTAAGTCATTTATGCTAATATCAGAGTCATTTTAAGTTACTTTTCACCTTTCGACTTGTAACAAAGTGCCTAAACTAACTTAGATTGTCACAAAATTAAACAGGCATATTGAGCAAGTATTAAGTTACATATATAACTATTTACAAGTTTAACATATTGAAAAGTATGTTACACAAGCGACGTCAATTTCCAAAATTAAGATTTGCACCAAAATTACAAAACGCAATATTATACAATATATAATCTAATACCATGCTTGTATATATTTAATCAAACTTTTACAAAATTAACAACACTGAAAACAATCAATTTTTTTTCTTGCATCATAACTAGCATGCTTTTAATTTTCAAAGCATGAAGTGTCAAAACAGTATTATTTTATTATTAACTTTGCAGCACTAAAGAGAGTGTAAAGCATGAAATAAACTCAAAATCACATGCTAATCCCACAAGAAATCTACAAACAAGAAAAAGAAAGAACAAGTATTGCAATACGAAACCGTTCACCACATACTCATATGCATAGCTATTGCTATGTACATTTAAGTCATAATGATTTCAATGATCATATTCATATATAGTTAACACAATTGGCTTTGAATTTTCTTGATTTTAACCAAACAAAAAACCCAATTCGATGATGTTCTTAGAACTAATTTTAGGTCTTCATCAATTTTCAAAGAATAAGTGATTTCCTTAAAATCTCATTTAACAAAATCCCAATCTCAAAGAAAAGCATGTGATTTACAACCATAATAAATAAGATTGGTTTCAACAATTAATGAGAAACAAAATATGCATAAATAAATAAATTTTAATATGTCCAAGCTTATTTAAATAAGCCTTCCATATAAAAAAAATCTGAACAACAATGAAGGGCACAATCAACACAAATCTCTTGGCATCAAAACAATATATTTATCGATATCAATACTCTTTATCGCAGAAAATTTATCCAGATAATAAAATATCCAAAATTATCATTTTAATTGTAATTCTCACTTATTTAATATATGTAGTAGATATAATCACATTAGTTACCAAGTATCATAAAAGATAATATTCAATACCAAAGTGTCTATAACTATGAGAGAATAAGTTACAAAATTTTATTCCATGATTCCGATGAAATCTCTTACCACATCACGCACTTAAGGCATGAGGAGTTAATCCTTTATTTATTCATTTATTCATGATATAAATAGTGAGTATAAGCAAAATTATTCAAAACAACTCTAAGAATACCAAAATAAACTCTCAAATTTTAATTTGCAAGATAGTTTACAAAGGAGCTTCAATTTCCAATACTGAGATTTGCACCAAAATTACAAAACACAATATTATACAAAATATAACCTAATACCATGCTCATATATATTTAATCAAACTTTTACAAAATTAACAACACTAAAAACAATCAATATTTTTTTTTCTTGCATCATAACTAGCATGCTTTTAATTTTCAAAGCATGAAGTGTCAAAACAACATTATTTTATTATTAAACTTTGCACCACTAGGGAGAGTGTAAAGCATGAAATAAGCTCAAAATCACACGTTAATCCCACTAGAAATCTACAAACAAGAAAAAGAAAGAGCGAGTATTGCAATACAAAACCGTTCACCACATACTTATATGCATAGCTATTGGTATGCACATTTAAGTCATAATGATTTCAATGATCATATTCATATGTAGTTAACACGATTGGTTTTGAATTTTCCAGATTTTAACCAAACAAAATACCCAATTCAACAATGTTCTTAGAACGAATTTTAGGCCTTCCTCAATTTTCTAAAAATAAATGATTTTCTTAAAATTTCAATCTCAAAGAAAACAACCATAATAAGGGTTAAATTGACTCTGATATCGTTTGTTGAGCCATAAGGGAAACTCAAAAGTAGAGGAGATCTCTATCAATGGACTAAGTGAGAAACTATAATAATAGGTCTGACGTCATATTTTGATCAAAAACCTTAAAGCAATGAGTTTATGGGTTTTCTCACTTATATACTATTCACTTAACACATTCTTTATCATTGTGAGACTTCAACACTCACTTGAATTTCTAACACACCTAAAAAATTCTCATATAACTATTGATATAGCCATCACCTGTCATTGAATTTTATTTCTACCGTCCTATAAATAATTGGCATACTTGTTGATAAACAAATTATGTAAGCATTATCACTTGTTATTAATTTTTATTTATTTAATTAAAATGATTATGTGAAAGAACTATTTTTCTCTCTCCTACATTGACCCCGAAGACAGTCACAACATAATATTTAGTGAAACCTCTGAATTTGGCTGTGGCAGAATAATCAAGAGTTTTCTTAACTTGATGTCACTTTTATATTGAATAAGTTAGAGATTGCTTAATAAATTAGGAAGTTAAGGTAAAGAACTTCCACTTTTCTTTTTCCGATAAAAAACACATTAATGATATAGATTTAATTAATTACATTTATGTATTTATATATATTTAAAAAGTACTTTTTATTAGAAATAAAAAAATTATTAGAACGATGTAATAATATTCACTTTTTAATAAAAAATTTATATTAACAATAAATTAGACTTAAACTCTTAAATTTATATGGAAACAAAAACTAAAAAATTAAGATAAAAAGAACTATTGGTCAAAGTGGCTGATGGTTGGTCAAAAAATTGTTTGACCCCAATTTGAAGGTGAGGATGAGATTTGATTCTGTAAATGAAAAGCAAATTTGAGGAAGTTATGTATAAAGGGCGTGGAGCCTGTTTCTCACAATTTTTTTTTTACCTCTCACACTTTTCTTTCCACGCATACTCACGCCTTTCACGAGCACTCTATTTCAAAATTTCTCTCTCACACGTACCTTGCAACTCTCTCCCTTTCTAATGCTGAAAATTAATCCCACGGCCCACGTAACTTAATTATTTGTTGATGGTTAAATTAAAATTTTAGTTTTTGTATTTTACATTTATTTTTAATTTAATTTTTTATAATTTTTTAAAATCAATTTTTATATTTACAAATATTTTTGAAATAGTTTTTAATGTCAATTTCTGTTATAATATCGCTAATTTAGTTTCTATTGAATATTTTTAAAAAAAAGGAGCATATAAAAGAATGCATATTGAATAAGAAAACACTCACTCAGAAGAAAAGACCTCCTAAAGGAGCACTTATTAAAATGCATGAACATATATTGAACATTTTACATATAAAAGAGTATTTGAAAAAGTAATTACTGGACAAAGGAACATTTAGGAAGTTAGTTAACTGATGGTATTATAATAATGTTATAATAAAAATTGATGGCATGAACTATTTTAAAAATGTTTAAAAATGTGAAGACTGATTTGAAAAGAAAAAATTATAAGAACTAAATAAAAAATAAATCAAAAGTATAGGGATCAAAACTTTAATTTAATCTTTCTTGTTTTTCGATGCTTCAACTCTCTTATTTTAATTAATATTTATTTTTTTAGAAAAATTTAACATTGTATTTGGATATTTTTCAATAGCAAAATGGATCGAAATAAGTGAAAATAAACTAAAAACATAAGAAAAGAAATGGAACAAAATACATTCTCCTTATGTGAAAGATTAATAAAGAAACATAATGGAACTCTATTATCCTTAAATTCTCCCCATTTCAACCTAATTTTAGGAACAAAAAATGGGTCTATGAGGAGGGGAACAGAGTAGGAATAGATACCCTCGAGCTCCTTATACTTTTTTTTTAATCTATTTTTATACTTCCAAACTAGGAAACTTGTTATTCTTCCTCTCATTTTGTTTTTTCATTACTCCACTACTTATCTTTAGGGGTTTTCAAATCCAATCAAAATTGAAAACCAAATAAAAAATGGAATTGAAAAATCAAAATCCAATCAAAACTGAGTAAGTTTGGATCTTTTTGGTTTAATTTTTGGAAAACCAATTAGATTATATTGATTTTCAGTTTTAATTTTTAAAATTGATTCAATCCAATTCAAACTAATTAATATTATATAATATATTTATTTATTATTAAATTTATACTTTTACTTATAGTAACTCTAATTTCTCACACATTTTTTTACTTTACCTAATCGATATTATTTTAAACATATGAAATTGACTATTTTGATTCTTTATTTCTTTTTATTTCTTCATTTTATTTATAATCAGCTAAATCACTTTTAATTCACAAAATTTTAGACTTAAAAATCCTTGGTCAAAAGCCGATATAATTAATCGATCCAATCCAAATCGATTTAAATCGGTTTGGATTAGTTCAGTTTTTATAATGTAATCAAGTAAATCCAATCTAAACCAATATATGTAATATTGTTTGGATTAGTTGACTTTTTAACTCAAAATCGATCCAAAATTAATCACGAACACCCCTACCTGTCTCATCCAAAACACGTTAAGTCAATAATTCTAACATTAATTAACCTAGAGTAAAGCTACCTGATATTTTACTAATAAAAAAATTAATATTCTTTTTTGTCTTAAGGGTTTTTTTTAATATATAAAATGGTGATATTAAGATTTAAATCTATAATCTCATTCAAAACTACTCAAGTTTCTCACTACTAAGGCTTATCCTAAGGGTTATATAACTATTGATACAACTGACACCTGTCATTGAGTTATTTCTACAGTCCTATAAATAATTGTGCATACTTGTTGATAAACAAATTATGAAAGCATTGTCACTTGTTATTATTTTTATTTAATTATTTAAAATGATTATGTGAAAGAACCATTTTTCTCTCTCCTATATTGACCCCCAAGATAGTCACAACTCACAACATAGTATTTAGTGAAACCTTTGAATTTGGCTGTGGTGTATAATTAAGAGTTTTCTTAACTTGGTGTCACTTATGTTGAGTAAGTTAGCGATTGCTTAATAAATCAGGGAAATTAAGGTAAAGAATTTCCACTTTTCTTTTTACTACAAGAAACACCTTAATGATATATTTTAATAAATTATATGATATATATATATATAATTTTTTTAATGGAAATAAAAAATTAGTTATTAGAACAATGTTATAGTTTTCAAATTTTAATAAAAAATATATTAACAATAAATTAAACTTAAACTCTTAATTTATATGGAAACAAAAACTAACAATTAAGATAGAAAGAACTATTGGTCAAAGTGGTTGATGGTTGGTCAAATACTGTTGACCTAAATTTGAAGGTGTGGTTGAGATTTAATTCTACAAATGAAAAGCAAATTCGATGTAGGAATGTATAGAGGGCGTGGAGCCTGTTTCTCACCTATTATCACAAATTAATAACTCGAAGTCGTTAAGAAATCTTGTTGCATGGGACGTCGAATGATTTGATGCTCGACAATAACTAATGTTAGGCGAACACTTTGTTACTCCCTTTTTTTTAAGGTAGTAAGTGACAATCATTTTGGTAGTAATTTACAATTTCATTCTCACCCACTAGTTTATACACGTTGAAATTGGGTAGAAAAAAATAAGATACTTTATTCACTTGATACCGACTGAAGAGGTAAAAATTAATTTTTCACTTTTGCGTCCATATTATTTCAAGGGTTTGGGGAGAGATTATCAACAACATCGTCTCGCGGAGGAAACCTAAAGGGTTGAATGAGTTTCGATCGCGTTGCAACATTTTTCTCCATTGTGACTGAGATCTGGAAGGTAAACCCCAAATCTTAAAGGAGAACTAGTTGTTGCGTTCTCTTCCGTTCTACTTCGGCATGAGATGTAATATCCTAGAAAATCATGTTAGGCTTGTATATGGTTACAGAGGTAGCCTAATACTTACTTAACATGTCTGTGTAGTTTTGTGACTTTCTGAACACGTTTAATCACTTTGCTGTAACATTATGTATGAAATATAGTTGTTATTTGTCCCGAAAGTGACTTAAACTGCTTAGTTAATGGAAATAATTGTGGAGAGGTTGTTTCCAAGTCACAAATGTGGGAACTGTACTGCAGTTAAAATTTGAGAATTTTTAGAGTTAGTTTGACATTTTTAAGCATACTGATTGTGTGTTTTAGTGCTGGATTGACCAACAGCTAATATAGAAATATTAGTTTTCAGTGAAATAGAATTTTTAATGAATCTTAGGATTTATTTTGACTTTGTTGGAAGTTACGAAATCGGATTTGGAGAAATTTGAGTGTTCTTAGCAGATCGGGGTTTTGGTACCTATCTAAGAGAAATCAAATTTGACTTTCCTTGTTAAATATCCCACGGTTGGGATATTTGAGAAGCAGAAACACAGAAGAGAAAACGTGAAGAAAGAAGAAGAAGGAGAAAGAAGAAAGAGAACGAGAAGGAAAAAGAGGAAAGAAACCAAAGAGGAGGATAAACAATCAAGGAAGAGGAATTAAGAGGAGGTTGGCTTCATCTTCAAGACTTTGAGGTAGGGGGAAATTTGTGTTACTTCATGACTTCATCTTCTTCATTGGGTTTATGGGGACTTGATGGGGAATATGGGGTTTTGAAGTGTGAAGAATTCTGTTTATGTTAGTAAATGCATGAATCTTGTTAGAAAGCTTGAGAATAGCATGTTTTTAGTTTGCTAGAGGCATGAGAATAGTTTTTCATCACTTGAACACCCTTGAATGCCATTTGAGTTGAAAATGGGGGTTTTAGGTTTAGGTGGATGAATGATTTGTGATTGGTTGATTTATGTGAAATTGAGGTTGTTTAAGAGTTACAATATGTTGATGGACCTTGTGGAAGGTTGGAAATCACTTGGAGGTGAAGTTTGAGTGATTGGAAGAGGGGTAAGTTCCAATGGAACAGTACCCGGATCTGCAAAATTTTGCAGAATCCATGTTCTATTATTGGTGCCACAGCGCAAGGCGCTGCACGTCGCGACGTGAGTGTAATGCACGTCTAGTATTGGAACCCGAGAGCAGGGCGCCGCGGCATGGTTGAGTTTGTGCCACAGCGTGATGTCCAATTTTGGACAGAAATTGTTGTGTGATGCAATGGGACCTATGATAGGTGTAGTTGCTTCGTTTATACTTCTTTGTGAGTAATGAGACTCTAATAGGGGTATTTAATGAAGTGTGACTGTGTTGAATCAAATGGATTCGTAATGCTAATTATGTGAGATAATTAGGCATGATTATATACAAATAATTTGTATTGTGATGAATTGAGGATTTGAGTTTCCCTAAGTATGGGAATTATTCGTGTATACTCTTTTAAGAGTGATAAAGTACTTTTAGAAATATTTGATGATTTGTTGGTGAAATAAATTTGGAATGCATATAAATCAATTGTGAAACTAGTTATGGGAAGTAATTAGTAATTATATTGCAAGAGATATTTGTGAAACATATTGAGGTTTGTAATGCTAATTATAAGAATTTAATTAGGCAAGATGATATACTTGATTGCATGTGATGCCTTATTGAAAAGTGTGAGTCCCGTAGATGTGTGTGATCTATATTTAGGTAAGGTGGATTGTATCCTTCCTATTATAGAATTTTGGGGATGGATTTCCTCGTGCATTATCGATAATTATGTAGTTGATGGACTTCACTACCCAAGGGGAAATAGATTTTCTCTGTGATAATGTTGTGGCTGGATGGACTTCCAGTGCTTGTTCAAGGTTATGGTTTTGACTTCCATTACTTTGTTCAAAGTTTCATGCATTCATGACATTACCACGGAATTGTGTATTCCTGAATATGGTATCATGCATTATTCATTTTCATACTTAGGAATTATGCATAGGCAACATTAGATATAATTTGGCATAACATGGCAATTGTATGGGCGATTGCTTTCATAACATTAAACATGCATTGCAATTGTATGGGCGATTACGAGTCTCTGAGATGGAAATGTTGATGTTGCTTCTGTAATTGAAGTGTTAGTATGATAATTATAAATATCATCTGTTTGTACATATAAATGTATGTATGCTGGTATTGGAATACTCCTATTGAGATATATTTTCTCAACCCGATTGTGTTGCCATGTAAATCCAGGTGCGAGTTCTTTGAAAAGGAAGAAGAAGATGTATGAGGACTAGCATAGTATAGATGCTGTTTTGAGCTGAGCATATATTTGTTTTATATTTGCTTAGTTGTTTTGAGTTATGTTTAACAGTACCTTGATGTTGTGATGTATATATATAACTTTTGTTTTCGTGGCTCTTCATATTTACTCATCATGTATGAATTATATAGGTTAGACGTTGATGTATGTTGTAGTAGCAGGGTCAATATTGGGTTATTCATTTATATGACGATATATTTGGGTAACAAATAATGGCTGTTACATTTTGGTATCAGAGTCGTTCATCCTGTTGAGCCGGGGTATGGACTGACTATGCTTATATATGTGTGCTGATGGTTATGCATTTCTTATCTCTTACATATGATTGTTAGAGGGGAATTGCATGTTTTGCCTTTGAGATGTTTGCTTTAGCTACTGTAACACGATTACATGATATGGAGCCTAACTAACTCAATATGGATTGTTTTGTGTTTACAGAAGACTATGGCAGCACAAGGGCAACCACATGGGAGCCGAAATAGGGACTCTGGTAATGAAGGTACAGAGATGGCCGCAGCTATTATGGCAATGGCCAATGGCATGACGCAGCAGACTGAGCAAGCAACAACGACTGCTAGAGTTTTAGAGAGGTTGGTACCTCAGCAGTAAGTACCACCATCGGTACCACCACCAACACAGGAGGTACTAGTCGGGAGAAATCATAATTTTCTCGATATTTCAGAGTTCAGAAAGATGAGTCCTCTGATATACAGAGGTGACTATGATCCGATTAAAGCGGGAGAGTGGTTGACCGAATTAGAGAAGATCTATGAGGTCATGGTATACTCTAAAGAGCAAGAAGTTTCTTTTGCTTCCTTCATGCTGAGAGGGGAAACAGAGCAATGGTGGCGAAACACCAAGAGACTGCTCAAGACAGCAGGGACTTTGATCACATGGGTTGTGTTCAAAGGGACTTTTTTGGAGAAACATTTCCAAAGAGTTTATAAGATGATAAAGAGAAGGAGTTTTTGGGTCTTCAACAAGAGGACATGACGGTTGGACAATATGAGGTAAAATTTCATGAGTTGTCCAAGTTTTCTTCACAGTTTAGGCAAAATTCGAATGAGAGCTGGAGGTGTGTCAGGTTTGAGTCCGGGTTGGGGGGAAATATAAAAAGGTTTGTGAGACCTTTTGAAATCAGGGATTTTCCATCCTTGGTGAACATGTGTAGAATTGTGGAGCCTGAAAATCTCCAAGTTCAGGCCGAGCAGAATTTATAAAGTTTTTAGAAGAAGAAGAAGGTGGATGGTGGATATGGGAAATGTAGTCCTAAATCTAGTCACCCACAAGAGAAAGACCAAAATGTTTAGAAAGAAGATCGGCAAGAAAATTGCAACAAGTGTGGTAGGTATCACGGGAACAATGTGTGTTGGGTGGACCAGATAACTTTGTATAAGTATGGTGAGAAGGGACATTACGCCAAGAGTTGTTCTCAAAGGCAAGAGAACAAGACTGAAGATAGACCTATTGCTGGGGGTAGAGTTTATGTTGTACAAGGCGAGGAGGCATCACTATCTCCTGGTTTTGGAAAAGGTGAGTACATAGTTGTACATGTTTAGTAATTTTGTTTTCTTAAAATTTGGTTGTATCTGTGGTTGTATGTCAGTTATTAGAACTCTATACATAGGGTAAATCAAATTTTGGGGACAAAATTCTAAAAGGTGGGGAGAATATAATACCCTAGAAAATCATGTTAGGCTTGTATATGGTTACAGAGGTAGCCTAATACTTACTTAATATGTCTGTGTAATTTTGTGGCTTTCTAAGCACGTTTAGCCATTTTGCTGTAACACTATGTGTGAAATATAACTGTTATTTGTCCCGAAAGTGACTTAAACTGCTTAGTTAATGGAAATAATTATAGAGAGGTTGTTTCCAAGTCACAAATGTGGAAACTGTGCTACAGTTAAAATTTAAGAATTTTCAAAGTTAGTTTGACATTTTTAAGCATACTGGTTATGTGTTTTAGTGTCGGATTGACCAACAGCTGATATGAAAATATCAATTTTCGGTGAAACATAATTTTTAATGAATCTTAGGATTTATTTTGAATCTGTTGGAAGCTACGAAACCGAATTTAGATAAATTTGAGTGTTCTTAGCAGATCAGGATTTTGGTACCTATCTAAGAGAAGTCAAACTTGACTTCCCTTATTAAATATCCCATAGTTGGGATATTTGAGAAGCAGAAATAGAGAAGAGAAAATGTGAAGAAAGAAGAAGGAGGAGAAAGAAGAAAGAGAAAAAGAAGGAAAGAGAGGAAAGAAACCAAAGAGGAGAATCAATAATCAAGGAAGATGAATTAAGAGGAGGTTGGCTTCATTTTCAAGACTTTGAGGTAGGGAAAATTTGTGTTACTTCATGACTTCATCTTCTTCATTGGGTTTATGGGGACTTGATGGGGTATATGGGGTTTTGAAGTGTGAAGAATGTTAGTAAATGCATGAATCTTGTTAGAAAACTTGAGAATAACATGTTTTTAGTTTGCTAGAGGCATGAGAACAATTTTTCATCACTTGAACACCCTTGAATGCCATTTGAGTTAAAAATGGGGATTTTAGGTTTAGGTGGATGAATGATTTGTGATTGGTTGGTTTATGTGAAATTGAGGTTGTTTAAGAGTTACAATATGTTGATGGACCTTATGGAAGGTTAAAAATCAGTTGGAGGTGAAGTTTGAGTGATTGGAAGAGGGGTAAGTTCCAATGGAACAGTATCCGGATCTGTAAAATTCTGCAGAATCCATGTTCTGCTGTTGGCGCCACGGCTCAAGGTGTTGCACGCCGTGGCGTGAGTGTGATGCACGTCCAGTATTGGAACCCGAGAGCAGGGCGCCGCGGTGTGGCTGAGTTTGTGCCGCGGCGTGATGTCCAGTTTTGGACAGAAATTGCTGTGTGATCTAACATCCCGAAAATTATCTCATTCATCATAAATACTCGTTTTATAATATTTGAGATTTTTAGGAATTTTTCAGGATTTTTCCTGAAACATCGAATATTTTAATATATTCATCGTTTTATGTGTACACTGAGTAGAGTTAGTGTAATGCTCTAAAAATTATTTGTTTCATCACAAATAGTCATTTTATAATATTTGTGATTTTTGAGAAATTTTCTGTATTTTTCCAAAAATATTGAATATTCTAATATATTCTTCGTTTTGCGTACACACTGAGCAGAGTCAGTGTAAACACTCCGAAAATCATTTGTTTCATCATGAATAGCCTTTTTCTAATATTTGTGATTTTTCGGGAAAACGAAATGTTTTCCCTGAGGCTGGTAAACCTTGAATTGTGGAAATATCGATGGGGAATTTTACTAAACCCGAGGCCGGGCACAGTTTACAAAGTTTACGTTTTTTGAGATTTTATCTGATAAATAAAATATCTGTATGCACTGTTAAATAAAATTTTGCAGTACGCTCTATTATTCGATAAATAATTATTACTGGCTTGTGTACTACAACAATTATCCATTGGGTAATAGCTTGTAGTAAAATCTTAACCACCTTATTATTTAATTACTAAATCACATTATCTTATCCAAAGGTAATCTCTTTTATATCTAATCAAATCTTCTTTATTGAAAAATGCTACAAGCTTCTCAAATAAGCCAAGCACACTTCTCTCTCCTCCCTCACACTCCTACACGGTTGCATGCACATTTTGGGGAGCCAAAAATGTGCTTCACCCAATCAATTATTCCATTCTAATTTCAAAGTCAAAAAGTCATCACCTTTTTCTCCTATCAACTTCTCTCTCTAAATTTTCTTTCTTTCTTTTCTCTCAACCATTTTTCTCTCTCTTCCCTCCCCCACACACCATATGGTAGCAGCCCCAAATATTGGAGCCCAAAATTGTGCTTTTCACTTTAATTCATTTCACTTTTCCAATTTCAAATCCTAAAAGCTACTATCACTTTCTCTCTCTAAGCTTTATCTTTTCTCTCAAAAGAAATTCTCTCCACCTTCTCTTTTCTCTTCCCATGGCAGCCCCACATCCTTCCATCCTCCACGGATGCTTGATCTCAAGTTCACATAATTCTTGTTTCTCCTCATCATCCTAAAGTTTTTCTATTTGGTGAACATCTTCAAAAACTCAACATTTCTCCTCCATTTTCTCTCCTCTTCCACAGCCAAAACCACCATTATTGGCCATCCAAGCTTTTTCATCCAACCAACCTCTTTTCCTACCATTTCTCATCACCATTAACCTTTTCTCTTTGGAAAGCATCACTTGGTTCATCCATTTTCACCATTTTCATTTTTCTCCATCAAGCTTTAAAGTTGGAGACTTTGAGGTAAAAGTTCATAACTTTATCATCTTTCCATCCCATTTTCGTGATCTATGATCACTATGGTGATCATGGATGCCTTTTTCAAGCTTTAATTGTGATTCTTGTGAAAGTTTGATGTCCTAGGGTTTTGGTGTTGGTGAAATCCGAATTTCACTTGGAGCATTCAAGGGAGATCCATTGTTTGTTGTCTCCTCTAGGTAAGAGGGAGATAATCCTCTTTAACCTCTCTTGGTAGTAGGAAACTTTATTTTGTGATTGGTTGTGAGAAACCCTTGTTAGGGTTACTCTCTTTATTTGTATGATTTGTATGATTACATATTATTTTTAATTTGTTTAAGTTATTTGGTTGATTTTATATGTACATTGGTGTTCTTGGTTTGATTGGTATGGATTAGAAACTTAAATGGAAGCAAAATAAACCTTGTTCCCTCCTAAGAGGCTCACAGCCTCAAGCCCTAAATGTGGTGTTCTTGGTGAAAAATTGTAACTAGTTGAGGACATGATTCATTAAGAGTATAATATGTAATAAAGTGACTAAAAATTTAGGGTTCCTAACTTGGGAGAGGCCACGGCCTCAAGAACCATTTAGGCTCAACCATGTGACTTTTCACAACTTTGAGATTTAATTAATCAAGTGATTAAGTGGTTGACAATGAGATGGGAGGAAATCAATTTAATAACCTAAAGGGAATTTTTGGGACTTAAGAAAGTGAATAAGGATGTGTGAGACCTAGAATAATTTTCTAAATGAATATAAATAAAATTAAAATATGAGACTAAATAACCAAGAGAATCCTTTTAGAGAAGAATTTCACAAGAAATATTAAATTGAAGTAAAACTTAATTAATTGAATAATTATGAATTAATTAGGATCTCATAAAATGGAAAGAACCAAGAATGAAGTTTTATCCAAAGACTTAGAATAAATTTTAATTAAAGTAAGACCATGAGTGTAAGTAAGAATGATAAATAACTCAATTTAAATCATTCTAAGGGAATTAGGTTTAAAATTTAATGACGAAATTATGTAATTAAAATAATAATGATTAAATGAATAATGTGATAGCATTTCTCAAAAAGGAGAAACTTATTAAGAAGAATGTAGAAATTTAGGCGTAATTTCATAATGTATCCTAAAGGTGTAATGCATTATTTAAGGACATAATAATATTTATTGTGGGTCCATGTGAGGGACCAATGATGTGTTGATGCTTACTTTGGCCAATTGAGGCATATGGTGAAAATGTATGTAATGATAAACATACATGATATATGCATGGAGTCATCATGCATTGTGAAAGTCCAATAGGCGATTTGTCAAGGCCATGTTGCCTAGGAGTTGAATCACACCTTAGTGCGGGTGCGAATAGACTAGTGTAAGTCCTGTAGTTGACCGTGGGGGCATCGGGGCGCGGGTGTCTCACAGCGGGCAGTTGGTAGCCCCGCTGGACCGTGGGACAAACCGATGCAAACGCACCGACAATCCTGACCGGGCACTATCCTATATTGCGATCTTGTGAGAATGCCGCTGTATAGAGCCTTGTTGCGCAAAATTGTTAATTATGAATTCTGGAAGCACTTGGTCCTAAGCGGACGAGATACTGGCATGTCTCCCTGATCATTCACTCCAATGTTTGTGTCTAGCTCTATAGAGTAGGATTTTGATATCATGTATATGTGCATAGTGAGTCAATACATTGCTTGACATTTAATTTATATGATAATTGGATCTGCTATCTTATTGATGATATACTGCCTAAAACTGTTAAACTACTTAATATCTGCTTCTTGATACTGTTTATTATTTTTGTTATGCTATGTGGGTGTCCTACGCCATTTATGTTTCTTACTGCCATAATTGGTAATGAAGTTGGATATCTCACCTCTTGCTTGCACTGTTATTGTTCTATGTGATATTTGGTTAAAGACTGTAAAGGGGACGAGATTGTTTTTCCTAGACTTTACTGGGTATTGATCACCTGCTTTCGAGGATGTCATCAAGAAGGGGTTCTATCAGTTTCGTTAGAATTGTATTCACCGGTGGCGCCAATGCGTGGCAAGTCGACTGGGTTGGACAACGTATACAATATGTTGGAGACCTGATCTTGACCGTAAGGAGGACCCGCTATGGAGATCCTGTCCTGACACTTACTAGATCGGTACATCTGGAGTTCGCCTTGCCTATCCAGGAGCTTTGGGGTGATCCGATTCACACCCTTAGAGAGGACGAGGATTCCATGGCATCAACTTCTAGGGCATCTGCCCGTGGGACCGTACTCGGTCCTGTTCTCATATCTTCAGACGACCTGGGGGAGGATCCCGAGGTGGATCCGATGGAGTATCCAACTCCTTAGATGTGGATGTCTTCATGGGTAGTTTATGTTTTCTTCTGCATTAATTATGTTGTGGTGTATTTTCAATATATTTGCACTTTGAAGTAAATCTTGATGTATTTTATTGTGAGTGGTATGAGAAATGCGCCACGCTTTGTATGCTTTAACTTAATTATTTAGTCCTATGTACTGTATTCTGCATATATCTTATTGAATCATATCTGTTAATGACGACTTATGTATTATTTCATTCGTGGATCATATTTCCTTTATATATATGAAAAAAAAATATTCAAATTTGGAAAAGTATTATGAAGAAGTTGTAGCATGCCAAAAATTTAGTGACCGCGGTATAATGACGATTGTGCCGTGGTTATTAAATCTAGGGGTGTTACATATGATGCAATGGGACCTATAATAGGTGTAGTTGCTTCGTTTATACTTCTTTGTGAGTAATGAGACTCTAATAGGGGTATTTAATGATGTGTGAATGTGTTGAATCAAATGGATTCGTAATGCTAATTATGTGGGATAATAAGGCATGATTATATACACATAATTTGTATTGTGATGAATCGAGGATTTGAGTTTCCCTAAGTGTGAGAATTATTCGTGTATGCTCTTTTAAGAGTGATAAAGTACTTTTAGAAGTATTTGATGATTTGTTGGTGAAATGAATTTGGAATGCATATAAATCAATTGTGAAACTAGTTATGGGAAGTAATTAGTAATTGTATTGCAAGAGATGTTTGTGAAACATATTGAGGTTTGTAATGCTAATTATGAGAATTTAATTAGACATGATGATATACTTGATTGTATGTGATGCCTTATTGAAAAGTGTGAGCCCCGTAGATGTAGGTGATCTATATTTAGGTAAGGTGGATTGTATCCTTCCTATTATGGAATTTTGGGGATGGATTTCCTCGTGCATTATCGATAATTGTGTAGTTGATGGACTTCACTACCCAGGGGAAAATAGATTTTCTCTGTGATAATATTGTGGCTGGATGGACTTCTAATGCTTGTTCAAGATTATGGTTGTGACTTTCATTACTTTGTTCAAAGTTTCATGCTTTCATGACATTACCATGGAATTGTGCATTCCTGAATATAGTATCATGAATTATTCATTTTCATACTTAGGAATTGTGCATAGGCATAAACATTAGACATAACTTAGCATAACATGGCAATTGTATGAGTGGTTGCTTTTATAACATTAAACATGCATTGTAATTGTATGGGTGATTGCGAGTCTTTGAGATGGAGATGTTGATGTTGCTTTTGTAATTGAAGTGTTAGTATGATAATTATAAATATCATCTGTTTGTACATATAAATGTATGTATGCTGGTATTAGAATACTTCTACTGAGATATGTTTTCTCACCCCGATTGTGTTGCCATGTAAATTCAGGTGCGAGTTCTTCGAAAAGGAAAAAGAAGATGTATGAGGACTAGCATAGTATAGATGTTGTTTTGAGCTGAGCATATATTTATTTTATATTTGCTTAGTTGTTTTGAGTTATGTTTAACAATATGCCCTTGAGGCTATGATATATATATATATATATATAACTTTTGTTTTCGTGGCTTTCCATATTTACTCATTATGTATGAATTATATAGGTTAGACGTTGATGCATGTTGTAGTAGTAGGGTCAATATTGGGTTGTTCATTTATATGATGATATATTTGGGTAACAAATAATGGGCTGTTACATGAGAGGCTGCAATGATTTCAAAGATGGTATGCTCCAAAATTATCCAATTTATTGAATTTATATTCCGTGTTTGTTCAATAAATTAAGTACCTAAAATTTAATTAGCTGAAATGTTTTGTCTTGGCTTGACAGTCTATTATCTGTCGATTAGAAGTGTTGGAGAAGTTTGTTACTAATTTGAAAAGTGAAGTTGATAAGCTATCAGGGCACGTGGAAGAACAAATAAGGAGTTTTGACATATTGAGGTACGAGTTGATGAATTTATTTACTATTAATGAGAGTGAGAAGGGTGGGAACCCAGAGGGGCAGAACCTAAGGCCAAGGTGGAAATGGCCTTGGTTAGTTATAAAATTGAGGCCAGTGGTAGTGAGAAGGCATGGGTAGCAGTTGAGGTGGAAGGAAGAGGCAAAAGTGGGTGGTACAGGGATTGATGCAGCCTTTTCGCATAAGCGTAACCATAAGAGGCTGGTGTAAGAGCAAGTGGAAGCACATGGTCTTGGCATAGTTGATGTATGTATAGGTTTAAAATTCAAGTTTTATTTGTGTGTTTATTTAGAATTTAATTTATTTTGAGTTTTCTTTTGTAATGAATTGAAGTAAGAAATTTGCGTGCAGGGAGAAAAATAGGCAGTGAAATTAGTAATCAACTTGAAAGTCGTGGCAGGTATGGTTGCATCATGAGATCGATGGCAAAGAGAAGGGTGGGAAATAATTAAGTTAAATTTTAGGGTTTATGTGATTGAGTTTACATTGCTATATAGAGGCGTTGATATTTTAGTTAGTTTTCCTTTGTGCAATAATTGTGAACTAATACATTGGAAGGATTAACTTTATTGTCATTCACGAATTTTCAACTGTATATTTGTGGTTTGACCTTGGATGGTTGATTTATTTGTGTATTAATTTGATAGTGAATTTGTGCTACATAAATTCAATTGTATTGCTTATAAATTAGATTTGATTATATTATTTGATGGATGGAAATAAATGCATGTGGATTGTATGGAACATGATAGGAATGGTAGATATCCATTTCAATGAAGTCAGTGATTTGGGGGGGGGGGGGGAAAGGGCAGGATGTGAATGTAGTTGACTACACTGGCATGGGTACTTGACTACACTAGCCTTTGGTATATTACAATAATTTGGAAATGATAATATTGGCCTATAAATAATGGCATGTGTAGTTGAGTAGAATGTAAATATATTGACTTATATTTGTTTGGATTAGAGAAGATATAGATTGTGGTAATCAAATCGACTGAATTGATAGTAAAAAGTGTAATATTAATTAGTTTTAAATGAACTGAATTGGATTGGTTTTTGAAAATGAAAATTGAAAAAAATCCAATTCGATTAAGAATAAATTAATATGATAAAGTAACTTGAATCTAACCAGAGTGTTATTATACAATCAAGTGTTACTTGAATGTTAATAGAATGGAAAAAAAAAGTTACCTAACATTGGCCTAAAGTGACCCTAAATTGGAAAATGTTACTAAAAAATGATGAAAAGTTACCCAGATTTTGTATCTTATTATCTTGATTTGAAAAAAATTTACCCAAAATTGGCGAAAAGTTACCCACATTTTAGACTTTGTTATCCTGATTTGGAAAAATATTATCAAAAATTAGCGAAAAGTTACCCAGGTTTGAGACTTTGTTACTCATATTTGGAAAAAAGTTACTCAAAATTAACAAAAAGTAACTCATATTTTATACTTTGTTACCCATATTTGGAAAAAAAGTTCTCAAAAATTGGTGAAAAGTTACCCAAATTTGAGACTTTGTTACCCATATTTGAAAAATAGCTGTCCAAAATTGATGAAAAGTTACTCAGATTTTGTACTTTGTTACCCATATTTAGAAAAACGTTATCCAAGATTGATGAAAAGTTAACCAATTTTTATACTTTGTTACCCTAATTTGGAAAATAGTTACCCAAAATTGGTGAAAAGTTACCCAAATTAGGGACTTTGTTACCCTAATTTGGGAAAAAAAGTTACCTAAAATTGGTGAAAAGTTACTTGGATTTTGTACTTTGTTACTCATATTTGAAAAAAAGTTATCCAAAATTGGTGAAAAGTTATCCAGATTTGGACTTTGTTACCCTGATTTGAAAAAAGTTACTCAAAATCAATGAAAAGTTACCCAATTTTGAGACTTTGTTACCCATATTTAGAAAAAGTTACCTAAAACTAATGAAAAGTTACTTATATTTTGTACTTTGTTACCTATATTTGGAAAAAAGTTATCCAAAATTGATGAAAAGTTACCTAGATTTGGGACCTTGTTACCTATATTTGGAAAAAAGTTAATCAAAAATTAACGAAATGGTTCCCAAATTTTGTATTTTGTTATCCATATTTTGAAAAAAATTACCCAAATTTGACAAAAAGATTCCTAGATTTTGGGCTTTGTTACCCATATTTTGAAAAAAGTACCCAAATTGCAGGGTCTTACTCCAAAATAAGGTGACATCTCTGACATACTGAATGTGCCTCGTGTCCCAAAGGACATTCCACACTTCGATGCCCCCATAAAAATGTAGTCTAGTGAAACCTCGTGGATCTTGCCTTGCCGCCATCACAATGTTTACAGGCATGAGCATAAAATAGAAACAGATAGAATAATACAATAAAAGAGGTGAGATCCCCTACATCAAATACCATTATGGTAGTAGAGAAACAATACGAACAACAAAGTCATTCCATATATACAGATATCGCAAGTATATTCATGTTATGGATTCATAAATAATTATGCAGTAAACATATCTCACAATAACATAAACATTCATAATACCGTGACAACATATATCAATAATGTATGCACAATGACTATATCACCACAATGTGTACCTTGACCATGCTATGACAATATGTATCTTGACCATGCCACAACAATATGTGCACTCACCATGTGCATGCCAAATGAACCAGTTCCTACTCCATGGAGCTAACTCAAATTCAGAGATGAACGCTCTAGAAGATTTGCCCCTCTCAATGACAATCTACGCTAGACCATGAAAAGAATAGTGTTTGTCGGGTCCTCTTTAGTGTGTTGCAACAGTTTTTCATGGCCAGGGGTATACAATGTGACAACAGATCACTAAGTGAATCACCTCGCCCTGACATCCCCTGAGATCCATCAGGGATCACACTATCCAAATTCTCGTTCACTCCTAGGCAACAAAAGCCGACTGTGTAATGCTTAAATGTATGAACAATGAAATCAAACCACGGTTGTACTGTTCCCAATGGTATTAAAGCAACCGCCCATACAATTGTCTAATACCATTAGTATCAATAATATTATATAACCGGCCATACAATTACATAAAACTAATGATCCACACGGATCCAGTTTGTCGGTCCCGCAGTAACTTTACTGTTATTTTCAGGCACAAGATATCTTTGTCACATAATTCAAGAAATCATCATTCGTCATCTTGCTTTCATAAATTCGTTTTCCTTTCCCAAAATCCTAAAATGCCTTAATTTTTTATTATTGTAATTCCTCAAATTATCATTTGCTAATCTTCTTTCCAAAACTTACATTATTTTAATATAATGAAACATTTTCCATCATCCTTATTAATATCCTCTTAAATTAATTACCTTAAGATTCAACTCAATTCGCAATCCTATCCCTCAATACCATAATCGGAAATCATTCTTTATGCTTAATAATAAAAATTTATTCATTTCTATCCTTATCTTACAAATACTTATTTCCTTATCATTAACCAACTAGATTCATCACTAATAAGTTATTTTCATTATTCTAATAATCCCCCAAAACTATTTCCATTGATATAGCTAAGAGTCATTACTCCTCAAATCATAACATTGTGATTATCTTTTCTTTTCACTTATAAATCCTTTGATCCTAATTAGTCCCGCAAATCATCTAAGTAATATTTTCTAATATTTTTTTCTAAAACTTTCATTATTCAAATTCTAAATAAAATCATTTTCATCCTAATTACTCTTCTATCATATTATCAAATATTTTAGGTCTCCAATTCACTCTTTTATCTAATTATCAAATATCATGGCTTAAAAATCAATTCTCTTCAATGGTAAAAACTTTGTTTCTTTCCCTTTTTCAACTTGTAAAGTCATAAATCATATTCTTGCTACCTAACTATCTATGTCCTTGATCAATATAATATTTTAGCCTTGAACACCCTATTCTCCACATCATGGCCATGAGCTACATTGTTTATGGGGACCAATACTTTTCCTTTCTAGCACAATTTTAAGCCATACAACAAGATTTTGAGCATCACAGTCATGTTATAACAAGTTCATACATAACAACAAGGTAGTAAAATCACATAAAGCATATAACCACAAGTCACAAAGTCATACAATCATGGTGAATAAATTCTCACATGGATTTATCACTCACAAAGTAATTCGTTCCTCACCACCATAAGTGGTTGATAAGGTTAATCTCCCTCTTACCTCAAATGTAGCTTCCTAGTTCTTGGTAAGTCCTCTTGAAAAAACTTCTCCTTCCAAGAAGATCCTTAAAACAAATCAACACACAAGCATCAACATTTAGGGCTTGAAAATAAGATGATTTAGGAGAAATCCATAACAACAAAGTGCCTTAGGATGGGATTTTGATTCAAGAAATGTGGATAGATGAAATTAAAGAAGATTAAAGAATGGGTTGAGGGGTGTGGCCATGAGGCTTTCCAAGAGAAAAAGAAGAGAGTTTTGTATTTTGGCTTCTTGATTCTTGGTAGAAAGATAGAAATAAACTAAGTGATAACAAAAAAAAATCAAATTTTTGGTCTTCCAAGGACCTATAGCCGTGAGCTTTGGGAGAAAGAAATGGAAGAGAGTGCTTGAGAGATGGTTATTCACAAACAAAACAAGAAAACTTTAGGAGAAATAAGAACTTTACCTTAGAGGCTTTCAAGCCCTAGATTGAAGAAACACTTGGAAAAAGAGGAGTAAAGTTGAGATCTCTACACTAAAATGCCTTAGATAGGTAGTTTAGATTCAAGAATGTAAATGGTTGAAATTAAAGAATATGAATGGGTGGTGGAAGGGAGTGTGGCCATGAGCCACTAGAGAGAAAATGAGAGAAGAGAAAAGTAAGAGAGAAAGATAGAAACTTTTGAGATGAAAAGGAAAATGAGACATGAGTGAAAAGATGACAAAGTGGTCATCTTTTCTCCTCCAAAATCATGCACCTCCTAGGAGAAAGGAGCCAAGCTTCTCCTAAAGCTTCTTCAAGAAGCTTCCTCCAAAAGTCAAAGATGATGTCACTTAGTGTAATTGGTTGTTGGACAATGAATATATGTTTTGATGATAACAAACATGAAGATGATGACAAGATCAAGCCAAAGACTAAGTCCAAAGGAAGATTAAATAGTATAACTTATAGGACTTAAGATCTTTATGTAAGAAACCTTATGGATATCTCAAATATATTTTTTAAATCTTTACAAATGATTTCCAAATACTAAAATGTCCAACAAACAAGTTTTGAAAAGCTAGTTATGGTAATAGTTTAAAACTATGAAAAATAGCCAAGTTTGAGTTTTGCAAAATTAACCTTTGATTACTCTTTTGATCATAACTTTCAAAATACTTTAAGTTTTGTTTTGAAACTTATTTCATTTGAAAATAAACTCAAAGATATTTCCAATGAGTTATCATTTGCTTTAAATGGATAAGAAATGAAGAAGTTATGACCATTTAAAGTTAGTTTTCAAAACCAAAGTGGTTTATTCGAATAAGGGATGTGTTATTCGAATAACACACTCCAGAAAACATTCCAGAATGTGTTTTTAAAGATTTATTCGAATAACAAATGTGTTATTCGAATGACACGATCCAGAAAATGTTCCTAAACATATTTTTGAAGATTTATTCGAATAACAATGTTGTTATTCAAATAAACACGTCCCAGAATCACGCAATGACTATTTTCTAAGCTTTAATTACTGAAATTTAATACCCCAACAACTCTTTTTCTTAGAATACTATAAATACATATTTTTGGGTCATCTTTTAGCAATACCCAATTGTCTGAAACAATTCTTTCTTGATTTAATTTGTGATTCATATTTTGCCAAATTCTTGTGCTCTTTTTCGCCAAAATTTGAGATATCCTAAAAGAGTTTTATACTACTTCAATTTGTAATACACACTCTTGAAAGAGTTTCTTTTTTCTTCTACTCCTTAATTCTTAGTAGCGAGGGTAAGGTATCCCTCATAGAAATTGTAAAGGTGAGGTAACCCTGAAAGTTGAGACTCAAACACAAGGGTGAGGTATCCCAAGGTGTGAGGAGCGCTCTAGTTTCTAACAGTAGCAAGCACTTCTTGAAGCTTGCATTAATAGTGGAAAATCTTGGGTGGTTTACTTGAGGACTGGACGTAGGCCACAAGTGGTTGGTGGTTGAACTAAGATAAATTCTGTGTTTGCTCTTCTTAACTCAAACTTATTTATTTCTTGTACTTTAATTATATATATTTGAGTTGAATTTGATATCAAATTTATTTTCTTAATTTATCTCATAATCCAAGTTATTTTTGAGTAATCTATAGTATTTATACTTATTCCGCTATATGTGTTGATTGAAAATATTAAAATGCATAATTTCTTAATGTTGTTTTAAAAATTTGTAATCACTGAATTCACCTCCCCCATTGGGTGATGGTTGCCATGACTAATAAGTGGTATCAGAGCTTCGTGCTCTATTAAAAGCTTAACTGCTTAGAGTTAAAGATCATTATTTATTGGCAACCTTGAAAGCTTTTCAAAATGGAAGGTTTTGAAATTGATAAACCACCATTCTTTGATGGTGTGCATTTTGTTTATTGGAAAGCTAGAATAGAGTTTTATATGCAATCTATTGATTTGGATTTGTGGGATGTTGTGCTAAATGGATTTGCTTACAAATCAAAAAAAACTTGGAATAGTTATGATAAGAAATGCTTTTCCTTGAACATTAGAGCAATGCAAATGTTGAGAAGTAGTTTGAATGATGATACTTATGCTAAAATTAAAAATTGTTCTAGTGCCAAAGAAATTTTAGACACCATTGATGCTTTTTATATTGCTAATAATGATTTTTTACATAAAGTCGTATATAAAGAGCAAGAAGAGCAAAAGCCAATGAAGGAATCTTGTTATGAAAAATATCCTCAAAATGGTGTTCAATTTGAAGAGGTGACAAAGTAAAACCAAATGGTATATACGCTTGAAGCTTTAATAGGAAAAAATGAGGATGATGACTCCTATGAAGAGTCATTGATGCAAGAAATTGAGACAAGCTCTCACTTGACTCCAAAGAACCTTGAGGTAAATGATACTTATCTTTTTTTATAGTCCTTCCTAGGGATGGAAATAGGCCAGCCGGCCTGTCAGGGGCCTGTGGCCTGGCCTGTTTTAGGCCTGGCCTGGCCTGGCCTGTTTAGAAAATGAGCCAGGTTCAGGCCTTTTTAAAAGCCTGTTTTATTTAGTAGGCCAGGCCTGGCCTCTCAGCAAAGCCTGTTAGGCCTATTAGGCCGGCCTGTTTATATTTATTTATAAAAAAAAAATTTATTTTTTTTTTCAATGGCCTTTTAAGGCCTGTTTAAAGGCTTAGGCCTATTTGAGGCCTATAAAACTGTTGGCCTATTTAGAGGCCTTAATATAAATCAGGCTTCTAAACAGGCTTCAGGCCAGGCCAGGCTTCTTAAACAGGCCAGGCCAGGCCCAAAAAAAAGCCTTTGACAGGTAACAGGCCAGGCTCAGGCCCAATATTTGTAACACAGGCCTGGCCTGTTTAGGGTGAAGCCTGGCCTGGCCTGGCCTGTTTCCATCCCTAGTCCTTCCTATGATGAGTTACAATGTGTATATGGTGAATTATATGATGACTTCTTGTTTTTAGAAAAGAAAAACTTATCTTATTTGGAAAACATTTCTTCTATTAAAAATGAAATTGAGACTTTGAAAAATGAATATATTTTTCTTAATGAGGAAATGCCTTTGAAATATGAAACCTCATCTTGTGAAAAATGCATTAATTTAGAAAATCAAGTTGAGGACTTATCTTTCAAATTTTCCAAAGCTAATGATTCTAATTGCTTATATTCTATGCTTGTTAATGAAAATAAAATTAATGTTATTCCACATGAAAATTCAAGTAAAGCTTGTGGCAAAAATAACATAGAATGTAATAACAAGAAAAGGCTTAATTTTTTCAAAGATGATTTTCAAAAGACCAAACCATCATTAAATTCAATTGTTTACAATTTTTGTGGTCAACTAGGACATATTTCTCATTTATGCAATTATAGAAGAAATTCTTATATGAGAAATAATATGATATAGGTTCCTAAAAATCTTAAAGGCTCTAGTATTAACATTCAAGGACCCAAAATGAAGTAGGTACCAATGTCCTCCTAGTGTTTTAATTTTGCAGAAAATTTCTTAAAAGGATGGACAAATTTGGTCAAAAGAAAGAAAAATCATCAAGGAGAATGCTTCTAAAGCCCAATGATAGAAACTTTGGTCAAAGAAGGAAGATGACTTTAACTAAAGTTTCTCAAGTACAAAATTTAGAACTTGTAAAGTTCAAGACTCCAAAAGAGAAGCAATGAATAAGAAAAAGTATTCCCTTAATTACTAAGGCCAAGGTATCTCATCTTTGGGTATGTTTCCTTCTCTCTAATTGTATCCCTGTATACGCCTATTATTATCTTTCTCATAATTTTATTCGAATAATCATGTGGCTATTCGAATAAACAAAGTCAAGTGCTCAAAGAAATGTGTTGTGCATCTATGTTATTCAAATAAAACTCAACCTATTCGAATAACTTGATTCAGGAAACTAAAGTCTGCGTGTTTTATATCTGTGGTATTCGAATAAAACAAATTTTATTCAAATAAACTGATATCTAAATCAGTTTCTCACAAGCTTTTGGCTTCTGCCTTATTCAAATAAAGCCTAGTTTATTCGAATAAGTATGTTGCGTGTGCTGTGTTATTCAAATAACAGCACTGTTATTCGAATAATGCTTGGCTGAAAGCCAAGTCTAGTTGTTTTTCATAAGTTTATTCGAATAAAGAACATCCTTTCGAATAAACATAGTTTTTATAAAAGATTCTACTGTTTTTCCCCTTTATTTCTCAAGAATTTGATGTACATGTTAAATTCTTTTTTATTAGACTGAAACTGCAAATGCTTAACCAAATATAATTAGCTATTATTTTGATGAAGATATGTACTTGGCTAAATTGCTCAATGAAATAAAATATATTTTGTCCTTGTGAACTCATTTGTTGTTTTATTATTTTGAATGCTTATTTTCTTATAAGTTTGACATAATGACTAACCTCTATGGATCCAAAATTGATGGATACCAAAGAAGATACTTTGAATTGTATTGTAGGATGCTAACTACCTTAAGCAAGCATTTAAATAGAATAAACTTATTCAACTTAAGGATAGTAAAGTTTAAAAGGATTCAATTTTTAAAAGGAGTACAAAGAATCTCTATTCCCTTATGAAAACTTGAAGCTTGGAAGTTAGAGTTACCTACAAAAACTCAAAGAGTACACTTTTGTCATCAAATATTGAAATGTTAAGCATATGTGGATAAATGAGAAGAGTTGAATGAAGAAGAACATGAGGAGACTTTCTTCAAGTGCAATGGAATGGAATACTCAATGAAAGAAAGCACAAACTCAAAGGACAAATAAATGAAGAACACTCTAAAGAAGCATCACTCTCTATCTAAATCAATAAGTATCTCTATCCTTAAGTTACTGTGATATTTTATATGTTATGGATTGTATGATACTTGTTGATAAATTAATCTTAAAATGATTAGATGCTTTCCTTACATGACAAGTATGCTTAGCATTGACAAAGTGCCTAATTGGATATTAACTTGCTAATTTTTGTCATTGCATATAGGATGGATGATGTTAGTTCTATACATGCTTTTATAGCATATTTAATCAAGGTGAATGTTTGATATTTATGATTCTCTAGATCCATGGCTAACATATGGCAAAATACTAAAAAATTAGTAAATGTAATTGAATTGCAAATGTAAATGATTATTTTGATGACTATACAATGTAATTGGTTGATCAATGAATGAATATATGTTCCTTTGAACTTCTTTGTGGTTGATGTGCTGAATATTGTGTTTATCTTACTAAATTTATAATATTAGACTTTGATGTTATTCTGGTCTGCTATGAATGAATATATCTTGTTGGACTTAAATATACTTTGTTTTAGCTTTATGCTTTCTCTTACCCCATCTTTTTTATCATAACAAAAGGGGGAGAAAAAGCTTGAGTACTTATAATTTGAAAATGTTTTTGAGAAAAGATAGGTAAAACTAAAATGGATCTTGGGATTTCAAAAGTAAGGGGGAGCAACGCACATCTCTGATATAAATCACCTCTTACAAAAAAAAAGGGAAGTAAGTTTCTCTAAAAACTTTATGGATTCAAATTTAATTAAACTAACTCTTTTCTCAATAATAGTTTGTCATCATCAAAAAGAGGGAGAATATAATTAGCTGTTGGACAATGAATATAGATTTTGATGATAACAAACACAAGGATGATGACAAGATCAAGCCAAAGACCAAGTCCAAAAGAAGATTAAATGGTATAGCTTAGAGGACTTAGGATCTTTATGTAAGAAATCTTATGGATATCTCAAATATGTTTTTCAAATCTTTACAAATAGTTTTTACATGCTAAAATGTTCAACAAACAAGTTTTGAAAAGCTAGTTATGGTAATAGTTCAAAACTATGAAAAATAGCCAAGTTTGAGTTTTGTAAAACTGACCTTTGGTTACTCTTTTTATCATAACTTTCAAAATACTTTGAGTTTTGTTCTAAAATATTTCATTTGAAAATAGACTCAAAGATCTTTCCAATGAGTTATCATTTGCTTTAAACGGATAAGAAATGAAGAAGTTATGACCATTTAAAGTCAGTTTTTGAAACAATAGTGGTTTATTCGAATAAGGGATGTGTTATCCGAATAACATACCCCAGAAAATGTTCCAGAACGTGTTTTTAAATATTTATTCAAATAAAAAATGTGTTATTCAAATAACACGACCCATAAAACATTTCAGAACATGTTTTTGAAGATTTATTCGAATAACAATGTTGTTATTCGAATAAACACGATCCAGAATCACGCAATGGCTATTTTGTGAGCTTTGATTGCTAAAATTTAATACCCCAACAACTCTTTTTCTTAGAACGTTATAAATACATGTTTTTGGGTCATCTTTTAATAACACCCAATTGTCTGAAATAATTCTTTCTTGATTTAATTCATGATTCATATTTTACCAAATTCCAGTGCTCTTTTTTGCCAAAATTTGAGATATCCTAAAAGAGCTTCATAGTGCTTCAATTTGTAATACACACTCTTGAGAGAGTTTCTTCTTTCTTCTACTTCTTGACTTTTAGTAGCGAGGGTGAGGTATCCCTGAAAGTTGAGGCTCAAACACAAGGGCGAGGTATCCCAAAGTGTGAGGAGCGCTCTAGTTTGTAACGGTAGTAAGCACCTGTTCAACCTTGCATTGATAGTGAAAAATCTCGGGTGATTTACTTGAGGACTGGAAGTAGGTCACAAGTGGTTGGTGGCTGAATCAGGATAAATTCTGTGTTTGCTCTTCTTAACTCAAACTCTTTTATTTCTTATACTTTAATTATGTGGAAATAGGTTTGCCCCAATGATTTAATATGTTAAGTTTTGATGATGACAAATACAAGACAAAAAGAATGATGCTTATGCTTTATAATTGTACTTAATAAATGACAAATGTATCACAAAAGAATGTTGACCATGTTACATAAATGTGTTTAATGAGATATATGTAACATTCATCATATAATATATCTAATAATATTTTATATGAGTTATAAATGAATTAATATTGGATATGTCTATGAAAGTCTTGTATGCATGTTAGACTAACTAGAGTTATACATTTATGAATCATGCATATGAAGATATTGAGTTATGAATTTGGACTAACTATGTTTGGTTAAGTAAGCAATACTTTGTAGGATAGTCCAAGTATCAAGAGTAAGCATTGCAACAAGAAAGCAAAAGATCACAACTATGCTCAACTCAAGGAGAATGAAAATGAAAAGATGTTCTAAGCTTTTGCAAGTTTTGAAGAGAAGATTTTCTTTGTAAGTTTGGATTACATCAAGAATTGATGGAAGTGCAAAGATCAAGTCCCAAGACTCTTCAAGCTTAGCTTATAGGACTTAGATCTTGTGTAAAGGTATAAAGGAATCACATTAAGCTCAAATAAGTTTTAAACATATTTATAAGTGTTTCTAAAATGTTTAAATACCCAACAAACTATTTTGGAAAGCTAGTTATGGTAATAGTTCAAAACTATGAAAAATAGTCAAGTTTGTGTTTTACAAAACTGACCTTTAGTTACTCTTTTGATCATAACTTTCAAAATACTTTGAGTTTTACTTTGAAACTTATCTCATTTGAAAATAGACTCAAATATCTTTCCAATGACTGGTCATTTGCTTTAAATGGATAAGAAACGAAAAAGTTATGACCAATTAAAGTTTGAGTTTTGAAAATATGACCTTTGGTTACTATTTTGATCATATCTTTCAAAATACTTTGAGTTTTGTTCTGAAACTTCTTTCATATGAAAATAGACTCAAAGATCTTTCCAATGAGTGGTCATTTGCTTTAATTGGATAAGAAATGAAGAAGTTATGACCTTTTAAAGTCGGTTTTGAAAACCAGAAATGGTGTAATCGATTACACAAGTCATGTAATCGATTACAACGTTGACAAAGCCGTGTAATCGATTACCTGAGTATGTAATCGATTACAAAGTACCTGAAAGCTTGTAATCGATTACATGAAGCTTGTAATCGATTACAAAGTGCTCAGAAAGCTTGTATGTCGATTACATGAAGCTTGTAATCGATTACAAAGTGCCCAGGAACGTTTCTAACGGCTATAAACGGCTAGTTTTCATAGAAAATCATTTCTAAACCCCTCCAACGGCTCTAAAACTCATTGGGCTATAAATAAAAGTGTTTGGGCATCAAAAACAAGTTGGAGAATATTCTGAAAATTACCCTTGAACATTGAAAACGAAATTCATCATTTTTTTCTCCAAATTCTTTGTTTTGAGCTAAGTGTGTAAATCCTTTATACCCATTGAGCTTCAACTTGTATTATCTACTCTTGAGAGAGTTTTCTATCATCTACTTTGTTCTTCAAGTTGTATATCCACTCTTGTGAGAGTTTCTATTCTTTCTCTTCATCTTGAAATCATTGTAAGAGGGTGAGGTATCCCTCAAGAGAGAAAAGGGTGAGGTATCCCTTATAGTGAGACTCAAACACAAAGGGTGAGGTATCCCAAAGGTGTTGTGAGTGCTCTTCATTGTAAAGGTCATCAAGCACCTGTGAAGCTTGAAGAATTGGAGGCTCTAGCACAAGGGTGAGGTATCCCAAGGTGTGAGGAGTGCTCTTGTATGTACAAAGGTTTTTCTAGCACCCGTAAAGTTTAGGAGATAGTGAAGAAAATCTCAAGTTAAGCTTGAGGACTGGATGTAGGCCACAAGTGGTTGGTGGCTGAACCAGGATAAATTCTTGAGTTTGATTCTCTCTTCCCTACACTCTTTAAATTCAGTATTTGGTAGAATATATTTATTTATTGCATATGTTGATGTTTTGATTGTTACAACTTGATATCTAGCTTATTCACTTAGTTCATCATATATCCCAAGTTGTATTTGAGTAATCCTCAATAGTTGTACATTTATTAGACTTATTCCGCTGCATTTATTAATTGAGTTATTCAAAATGCATAATTTGTCAAAGTTGCATTAAAACTAGTTATCACCCAATTCACCCCCCTCTTGGGTAATGGTTGCCATGGCTAACAAGTGGTATCAGAGCTTCGTGCTCTGGTAAAAGCTAACTTGACTTGGAGTTAAAGATCTTTATTTGTTTGGCAACCATTAAAAGCTTTTCAAAATGGAATGTTTTGAAATTAATAAACCACCATTCTTTGATGGTGTGAATTTCGTTTATTGGAAAGCTAGAATGGAAATTTATATGCAATCTATTGATATTGATTTGTGGGATATTATGCTTGATGGATTTACATGCAAATCAAAACAAACTTGGAATGACTATGATAAGAAATATTTTTCCTTGAATATTAGAGCAATGCAAATATTGAGAAGTAGTTTAAATGATGATGCTTATGCTAAAATTAAGAGTTGCTCTAGTGCTAAAAATATATGGAATGCTCTTGATTCTATTTATCTTGCTAATGATGATTTTGTACATAAAGTTGTATATAGAGAGCAAGAAGAGCAAAAGTCTTTAAAGGAAGACAATGTTGAAAAATGTCCTCAAGAACATGTTCAAAGCAAGAAAATGAGTTCAATGCCTCTTAGTGATGATGGTGCTCAATTTGAAGAAGAGGCAAAGTAAAATAAAATTGAGAAGGAAGATATTCTCAAATTCTTGATGGACAACAATGAGGAAGATGGTGTATCCCTTGAAGAGTCATTAGTGCAAGAAATTGTGACAACCTCCCACTTGACTCCAAAGAACCTTGAGGTAAATAATGCCTATCTTGATTATGGTCTTTCCTATGATAAGCTACAATGTGCATATGATGAATTGTATGATGGCTTATTGAATTTAGAAAAGAAAAACTCATCTTGTTTGGAAAACATTTCCTCTATTGAAATTGAAATTGAGACTTTGAAAAATGAATATATTTTTCTCAATAAGGAAATGTCTTTGAAATTTGAAACCTCAACTTCTTGTAAAAAGTGCATTGATTTAGAAAATCAAGTTGAGGACTTATTTTTTGAATTTGCCAAGGCTAATGATTTTAATTGCTTACATCCTATGCTTGTTAATGAGAATAAAATTAATGTTATTCCACATGAAAATTCAAGCAAGGCTTATGGCAAAAATAGTTTAGAATGTAATAACAACCAAAGGCTCAAGTTTTTCAAAAATGATCTTCAAAAGACCAAGCCATCATTGAATTCACTTGTTTGTAATTTTTGTGGTCATCTAGGACATATTTCTCATTTGTGCAATTATAGAAGAAATTTTTATATGAGAAATAATATGGTATGGGTTCCTAAAGATCTTAAATGCTCTAGTACTAATATTCAAGGACCCAAGATGAAGTGGGTACCAAAAAGTCCTCCTAGTGTTTCAATTATGCAGAAAACTTCTCAAAAGGATGGACAAATTGGTCAAGTAAAGAAGGAATCATCAAGGGGAATGCTTCCAAAGCCCAATGGTAGAAGTTTTGATCAAAGAAGGAAGATGACTCCAACCAAAGCTTCTCAAGTACAAAATGTGAAACTTGCAAAGTTCAAAACATCAAAAGAGAAGCAATGGGTAAAGAAAAGAGTTTCCTTGATCAACAAGGCCAAGGGTGACCATTAGCTCAAGCATGCAAATGAAGTGAAAAACAACCGTGCTACTTGAGGTTGTGAAAACTTAAAATGGTCCAAGTTCTCCAAAAGTGATGAAAAACATAAAAAGAAAGACATGGAGAACCACAATATTCTCAAGGGGCCTTGAGGCATAGAAGTTGGAGTCACCTACAAAAACTCAAAGAGTATACTTTTGGTGATATCAATCTTTTATCCTTACTTATGCTTTAATTTGAATATCATGTGATATTTGGATAAGTAGATATTTGTTTTATGCCTTAACATGCCTTAAATTGTGCTTTTCTAGCATTATGTTTTAAAAGTGTTTTTACATATGCTAACATGCTAGATATGCACACAACTTGCTTGGAATGACATATTATGGTAATATCTTTATTCTTGGCTTGTGACCATTTCTCCTTATTCAAATATGAAAATTTCACATGCTCATAAGTAGTTCTAATCCTTTCTCTTTGATGCTTAATTGTCTTATATATTTATTTGGAGATTGGAAAATAAAATGTCATATGTCTTTTGTTTGAAATTGCTTGACATGTTCATATCTTGAAAACAAGAAGTAAATGATTCATTTTGTGTCTTGAACTTGTATTTGAACTTCAATGGTTTTTACAATGAAGTATATCTTGAAATGAATCATAAATATCCAAAAGTTATAGTTCCATGGTTTTTGAATTCTTTCACTACAATAAGAGTTTTCTTGTTGTTGATTGGCATGTGTACATACTAAAATTCCTTACTTGATATTACATGCCTTACATGATCATTGTTTGACCCAAAATGCTTATATAAGTTTTGATGTTAATCATGTGTTTCTTGATAAACTTGAATCTTGCCTTGAAAATGCTCAAACTATGCTTTTAGATTCAAGTGCATATATCATTCTTTTGTTCTCTTTAGAGCTAACAATTCATGGTTGATAATGTGGTACATGTTTTACATTTTATATCAACCTAAATTATGTTTGTAAATAAGTTTAAATGATATTTGATGTTAACCTTTTTTTTTTGAGAACTTTTGAAATATAGTCATCAAATATTGAAATGTCAAGCATATGTGGATAAATGAGAAATGTTGAAGGAAGAGGAACATGAGGAGACTTTCTTCAAGTGCAATGGAATGAAATACTCAATGGAAGAAAGTACAAGGACCTATAAATGAAGAACATTCTAAAGGAGCATCACTTTCTATCTAACCCAATAAGTATCTCTATCCCTAAACTATTGTGGTATTCTATATGCTATGGATTATATGATACTTGTTGATAAATTAATTTTAAAAGATTATATGCTTTCCTTACATGAGAAGTATGCTTAGCATTGACAAAGTGCCTAATTGTACATTAAATTGCTAGTTTTGTCATTGCATATAGGGTGGATGATATTAGTTCTATATATGTTTTAATCTCTATAGCATATTTCATTAAGGTAAATGTTTGATATATATATGATTCTCTTGATCTATGGTTTTTAGTGGTATAAACTTATGAGAATCATGCTCTTGTTTTGAAAAGAATTTCTAGTTTGATTAATATTTCTTTTAAAAAGAAGCTTTTCAAGTTCCATATCCTTGAGAATCTTTTGAACTTGTCTTAAGATTTAAAAAGTATTATCATCTCCTAATTGTCTTGAAAATTTAGAAATCATTCAATTTGTGCTATAAATGTAGTACTCTCTACATTGCTTTGAAATGTCTATTAAATTTTGAGAGAGTATTTAAGAAAGTTTTCTAAATAAATTTTTTGAAATGATCTATAGAGATCAATCTTCATACTTCAAAAGATAAGCCTTGTTTAAAAATATATATATATATATATTTTATCTTTTCAAGGCTCTTGTTTAATGTGAAAAAGAGGATATGTACTTTCAAATACTCTTTTGACTTAGATTTGATCACTCTCAAGGAATATGTGATTTCAATATAAATCTCTTCTACCCTTCTAAAATGCTTTTGAAAATGTAATGTGTTATTATAAAATTCTTTTTGAAAGGAGGAGAAGTTTTTTAAAATGATTTTGTTTGAGGGATTAAGAATATGTATCTATGCCTTGCTTTTCTTTATAGTAATGTGCTTATATGATCTTGGCATGCATATTTTCCTTTATCTATCTTGTGCTTCAATAAGGGGGAACTTATCTTACATATCATTCTTCCATATCCTTGTTGACTAAGAACATATGCATAACTATGTTAAACCATTATATTTGATATTTTGATAACATGCATATTGTGAGGGGGAGCCTAGCTATTAGATTATTGCTTATATCTCTTGGCTTACATTCTTACTTGACATGAAGTGTTTTATTGTTAATACTATCAACATGTCAACAAAGATCATCGTTCATTCTCTTTTCCTATATCAATGAAAGAAGATAAACATTCTTAAACTTCATATCTTTTGATTCTTTCATTGAGAAATGCTTGATATGTGACAAGTTGTATGATCTTTTATTTGAAAACCTTAATTCCATGATCTTACATGAATATTTTGTATCCCCTATCAAGTGATATCAAGTGGTACTTATTTATGACGTGGTATGCAAGATATTATATGTTAGACATAATTTCTTAAGCTTATTGCTATCATATGCTAAATGTTGAAGTACCAAAATATGACAAGTATTGCATGAATAATCTTTTATATCTTGAAAGCATACTTATTTCATCTCTCCTTTCTTGAATTAGGTATATAATTAAATAAGGAGAGATAGTGATGAGTTGCATAACTTGAAGAAGTTTATGGTTTTGATGATCCTACTCTTTTTGACAACATGGTTCTTATCTTTAGGGGAGAGAAAAATATTATCTTTCCTTCCTAAGCCTTTTTGTTGATGTCAAATAGGGGAGAGAAAATTGGAAAGAAAAATATGTGCTTGTGCTTAATTGTTTGATATGCTTACATGAATATCTATCCTTATATATTGCTAAACATATTTTTTCTTTGGTGATTTGTCATCATCAAAAAGGGAGATTGTGGAAATAGGTTTGCCCCAATGATTTAATATGTTAAGTTTTGATGATGACAAATACAAGACAAAAAGAATGATGCTTATGCTTTATAGTTGTACTTAATAAATGACAAATGTATCACAAAAGAATGTTGACCATGTTACATAAATGTGTTTAATGAGATATATGTAACATTCATCATATAATATATCTAATAATATTTTATATGAGTTATAAATGAATTAATATTGGATATGTCTATGAAAGTCTTGTATGCATGTTAGACTAACTAGAGTTATACATTTATGAATCATGCATATGAAGATATTGAGTTATGAATTTGGACTAACTATGTTTGGTTAAGTAAGCAATACTTTGTAGGATAGTCCAAGTATCAAGAGTAAGCATTGCAACAAGAAAGCAAAAGATCACAACTATGCTCAACTCAAGGAGAATGAAAATGAAAAGATGTTCTAAGCTTTTGCAAGTTTTGAAGAGAAGATTTTCTTTGTAAGTTTGGATTACATCAAGAATTGATGGAAGTGCAAAGATCAAGTCCCAAGACTCTTCAAGCTTAGCTTATAGGACTTAGATCTTGTGTAAAGGTATAAAGGAATCACATTAAGCTCAAATAAGTTTTAAACATATTTATAAGTGTTTCTAAAATGTTTAAATACCCAACAAACTATTTTGGAAAGCTAGTTATGGTAATAGTTCAAAACTATGAAAAATAGTCAAGTTTGTGTTTTACAAAACTGACCTTTAATTACTCTTTTGATCATAACTTTCAAAATACTTTAAGTTTTACTTTAAAACTTATCTCATTTGAAAATAGACTCAAATATCTTTCCAATGACTGGTCATTTGCTTTAAATGGATAAGAAACGAAAAAGTTATGACCAATTAAAGTTTGAGTTTTGAAAATATGACCTTTGGTTACTATTTTGATCATATCTTTCAAAATACTTTGAGTTTTGTTCTGAAACTTATTTCATATGAAAATAGACTCAAAGATCTTTCCAATGAGTGGTCATTTGATTTAATTGGATAAGAAATGAAGAAGTTATGACCTTTTAAAGTCGGTTTTGAAAACCAGAAATGGTGTAATCGATTACACAAGTCATGTAATCGATTACAAGCGTTAACAAGCCGTGTAATCGATTACCTGAGTATGTAATCGATTACAAAGTGCCCAGAAAGCTTGTAATCGATTACATGAAGCTTGTAATCGATTACAAAGTGCCCAGAAAGCTTGTAATCAATTACATGAAGCTTGTAATCGATTACAAAGTGCCCAGGAACGTTTCTAACGGCTATAAACGGCTAGTTTTCATAGAAAATCATTTCTAAACCCCTCCAACGGCTCTAAAACTCATTGGGCTATAAATAAAAGTGTTTGGGCATCAAAAACAAGTTGGAGAACATTCTGAAAATTACCCTTGAACATTGAAAACGAAATTCATCATTTTTTTCTCCAAATTCTTTGTTTTGAGCTAAGTGTGTAAATCCTTTATACCCATTGAGCTTCAACTTGTATTATCTACTCTTGAGAGAGTTTTCTATCATCTACTTTGTTCTTCAAGTTGTATATCCACTCTTGTGAGAGTTTCTATTCTTTCTCTTCATCTTGAAATCATTGTAAGAGGGTGAGGTATCCCTCAAGAGAGAAAAGGGTGAGGTATCCCTTATAGTGAGACTCAAACACAAAGGGTGAGGTATCCCAAAGGTGTTGTGAGTGCTCTTCATTGTAAAGGTCATCAAGCACTTGTGAAGCTTGAAGAATTGGAGGCTCTAGCACAAGGGTGAGGTATCCCAAGGTGTGAGGAGTGCTCTTGTATGTACAAAGGTTTTTCTAGCACAAGTAAAGTTTAGGAGATAGTGAAGAAAATCTCAAGTTAAGCTTGAGGATTTGGATGTAGGCCACAAGTGGTTGGTGGCTGAACCAGGATAAATTCTTGAGTTTGATTCTCTCTTCCCTACACTCTTTAAATTCGGTATTTGGTAGAATATATTTATTTATTGCATATGTTGATGTTTTGATTGTTACAACTTGATATCTAGCTTATTCACTTAGTTCATCATATATCCCAAGTTGTATTTGAGTAATCCTCAATAGTTGTACATTTATTAGACTTATTCAGCTGCATTTATTAATTGAGTTATTCAAAATGCATAATTTGTCAAAGTTGCATTAAAACTAGTTATCACCCAATTCACCCCCCCTCTTGGGTAATGGTTGTCATGGCTAACAAATTATATATGTTTGAGTTGAATTTGATAACTAATTTATTTGCTTAATTTATCCCATAACCCAAGTTATTTTTGAGTAATCTACAATAGTTATACTTATTCTGCTGCATGTGTTGATTGAAAATATTAAAATGCATAATTTCTTAATGTTGTTTTAAAAATTTGTAATCACTCAATTCACCCCCCTCTTAGGTGATGGTTACCATGACTAACAAGACTTAGGTGATGTCACATAAAGAGAACACTCTAGAAAAGATAATTAGCACTTTACTAAAAGTTATTATCCAATGGAAAAAAGTTACAGTTAGTAAAGTCGATATCTATTGTCCAATGGATAATAGAGTGTACCTAAATTTTATCTGTCAGATAAAATCTCAAAAAAATAAAAATTTCATAAACTGTGTCTGGCCAGGGATTTAGTAAGATCCCCCAGTACGCTTCCACAGTCCAAAGCTTTCTGGCCTCAGAAAAATATTTTGTTCTTCAGGCCCTGCTTGTAACACCTCGATTTTTCATTTTTCTTGAAATAAATAAGTTTTATAATATTTATGAGTTTTTGTGAATTTTTGGGAATCTTTAATTATTTTGAATATTTTAATATTATTTTTTAGAAATATTCCCGAACTCCATTTTTTCTAAAAATATATGAGTTTTATAATTTTTATGTTTTTTGAGAATTTTTGTGGAATTTTCTGAGTCTGTGTTTATTTTAATATTATTTTAAGCTGTATGTGTGCTTAAGGCAGGCCCAAAAGAATAACATTTTTCCTGAACCAGAAAGTTTCAGACTTTCAAGGCGGGATCAGAGGATCTTACTAAACCCGAAACTGAGAACAGTTGATAGAGATTTTCTTTATCTGAGTTTTCTATTACTCATTGTGTAATAATAGCAGTAGCTATTATCCATTGGGTAATATCTGTTAGAAAATATCTTGATGGCGATGGGTCAAAGCGATGGACCAATGGTAAGCAAGAAGAAGGCAAATTGGATACTCAACTGGAAGAGGACAAATTCAAATTGGCTACTCAAGCTAGAAGACACATCCAAATTGACTTCTTAGACTAGAAGGCAAATCCAATTTGGCTACTTATTCTTTCAAGATATTTAGAGCTTGTCTTGTCATTCTTTTTCTAAAAGCGATGACTCGCCATATTCTGGAAGGATATGGAATGTTGACTCACCTTGTGACTCGCCACAGTGAGTCACACTTTCTAGAAGTTTCTCTTGATGACTCAGCTGTTCTAGAAGATTCTATGATGACTCATCTAATAAATATCTAAGGATAAATATCTACGGATAAATATCTAATGATAAATATTTAATGAAAAATATCTTACTAAAATATCTCAGTAAAATATCTTAGACAAATATCTGAATACAAATATTTTTTTGAAAATATCTAGATGAAAATATCTAAGATATTTCTAATCAGAAAATATCTACGCTAAATATCTTAAGTGTAATCATGAAAGGTGAAAATATCTAAACTAAATATCTTAAGGATAATGATGAACCATCATTACATAGCATTAATGATCAACCAATTAGAATCAAGTTAGTTTGTTAGAAAGCCAACAAAAATGGCTAGTTTAGTTAGTTAAGTAACTAGATATTCTAACTAAGTTACTTAAATAGACTAAGTAGTAACTAAATGGAGCAAACTAAGTCTGCAAATGCTTAGAGTCTTTAGTTACTAGAAAAATATCTAGAATTTCTAGAATCATTACCTAAGCATGACACTGCATGACTTAATCATGTAACTAGATGGTTAGAAGGTGATTAAATGATCTAACTAAAATAGTTTAAATGCAACTAGATGAATTAACTATCTAAGCTAAGTGTAACTAGAATTTAGTTGGAAATAAAACTTGGTTACTTGCCTTCATGAGTCACACGGCCACTAGACTATGTTCTAGTGTGTTCTTAAAATATCTAATGATCAAAGGATGACTCCTAAATGACATATGCCATGTGAATGCATGTGATATTTTTTAATCTTGTTAAACAAGTCATAATTCTCCTACACACTCAACTCCACAGCAATCACTTGATGAACTAGCACTTTTCACTTCATTTCCTATCATCTTTAAGACTTAAACTTTTCTATCTATTCTCTCTCATCCAAAGAAAACCAAAGAACTCCATTCTCTTTATCTAGTGAAGCTCATGGCCCCTATATGTTGGGAATTGCGGATATATCACGCAGCGAAAAATAGGGATTCTCACCGAGGATCCATGCGAAAAAGCCATAATTTGAGTTTTTTAAATGATTTACCTCTTGAAGCGTGATCAAAAGGAAGGGCGTGAATCACCAACACCGTAATAGAAACGATGTCTCTGCGGTATCCACACGAACAAACTCACGAACGTCTAACATTCGCAAAGAGGAGCTTCATGTCTCTCACACAGTGCTAGCTGCGAAGAGAAGAGAAGATACCTGTCGCTCTCTCACTCACTTTTTCTGTAGGCGCGGCTAGGGTTCTGAAATTTTGTTATCTTAGCAGCCCCTTAGCAGTACTATTTATAATAGTGACTGCCTTAAGTGAGTGTGAGCAGCAGCAAGATAAGCTGTACAACCCTAGACCCATCTGTTATGAGTCTGGCCCATATTTGAATCTAAGTCCAACTTGGATCCATTGCTCCAATTTTAGTCTGCTCTATGTGTGTGACCCTGCAGGTTCTTATTACGTTGGCAATAATATTAAAATACTTATTTTAATATTACAAGCAGTGAGCAGTATCTAGCAACGCATCACTGCTGCCCAAGTAATAAGAATGTCAGTGATTTGACATTACCTTTCCGTGACCAATGTTACCGTGTTGTTTAGTCCCTTTGTCAAGATATCTAGATTGAACACAAGGCATGGAATGCGTCACCCTTGTATAGTCCAATCTTGTTACCAAGTGGCCTCAATACTCAAGAGGGGGGGTGAATTGAGTAGTTAAAAATAAGTTCACAAATCTTTCGCAAATCGTTTGACAATCAATTTTCGTTGAAGCTATTGAATGATCAGAAATAATTGAATAGATGAGTTAAGCACTTTTACTAATGAACGTAATAGTCAAGGAGACAATATCCAAATAGAACAATGAAACAGTGCACAAAGATAAACAGAGGAGAGTTTAGAGAAACAAACACAGTCGTTTATCCTGGTTCAATCACTACTCCACTTGTGATCTACGTCCAGTCCCCAAGCAACACCTTGAGATTTTCCACTATATCTTCAAGCTTCAATGGGTGCTTGAAAAACCACTACAACCTTGAGCACTCAACAGTATGGGATACCTCACCCAAAAGCTTGAGCCTCTATTTTCCAAGGGATACCTCACCCTTACAATACTTGAGGGATACCTCACCCTCACTAATCAGAAAATATAAGATTGAAATAGAAGAAGCTCTCTCTAGAGCAAGTGTTTACAAATTGAAGCTCTAATATGCTCTCAAAGATTTTTCACATTTTTAGTCAGAAAACAGAGCAAGAAATGATTTTAAGGATTGATTCACGTTTTGAAGTATAATGATCAGTTTTTGGTTCAAGGTCAACCGTAAACAAAGACCCAACTTGGGTATTTATAAGTTTCTCAATTAATAGAGCCATTGGAGGTAGTTGGGCATGCATTTAATGCATTTAATATAGCCGTTGGACGTTGTCAGGATGCGTGTAATCGATTACATATCTCAGGTAATCGATTACATTATTGTTCCAACGTTTTTACGAACTTTCACGGGCTCGTGTAATCGATTACATTCTTGAGGTAATCGATTACATGGCTTCGACTTTGCTTGTAATCGATTACAATGCTCATGTAATCGATTACATGACTTCGACTTCTTGTGTGTAATCGATTACAATATCCTTGTAATCGATTACATGGCTCGTCGAACGTGTTCTTTAAGTTTCGGGTTTTGTGTAATCGATTACATATATTGTGTAATCGATTACATTTCTTGTCGAACGTGTTCTTTGCCTTTCTGGGCTTTGTGTAATCGATTACATATCTTGTGTAATCGATTACATAACCTCGACTTTCTTGTAATCGATTACATTGTTCATGTAATCGATTACATGCTTTCTGTTTGATGTGTAATCGATTACAAACATTGTGTAATCGATTACATTTGCCTGCTGAACATATTTTTCAAGTCCAATAACTCTTGTAAGTCATTTCCAACACCTCAAGGTACTTGTTTAAACATAAATCCTTTTAAGAGTGTTAGATTTAAAGTTGAAACTCAGGTTTTATTGAAAGCCATGTTTATCTTTGAAATTTCCCATTTATTTTGAAATCATATATATTGAAAAACCATTTGAGAAATCTTGAGAGCATTTAACATTAATGTCCTAAGTCTAAATAACTAATTAAACCTTCTGTCTTCTTTCTTTGATCTTGATTTTTCCTTTTGTGCTTGATCTTCTCTTTTGCTTTTGTTATCATCAAAAACCTTTCGACATGCCTTAGAGACGTAAGCATTCACATTCTCCCCTTTTTGATGATGACAAAGTGATCATAGGAAAAAGAAAGAGTTTTTGCATTTGTATATCATAGTCATTTAGTTACAATGCTGTCCCCGGAGATTATGCATGATATTGGGTTAGATTTTGCATATGAAAAGCTTAATAACTTAAAAGTTCAATAACTCCCCCGTACTCATGCAACCTTTAATTACATTTCATTTTTCCTTATTTTCTCCCCCGTTGGCATTATCAAAAAGACATAAGCATTTAAAAAAAAAATGGACAGCATGACAGCTATATTTCATGATTCCCAATTTGTTTGCCATAACAGAAAAGTCATAAAGATCAGTCCAATCAATATTCCAACAGCCAACCATTCAAGGTGAGAACAAGTTTATGTATTAATATTTAGCATGTACAAATAAACATGTCACAACCAGTAGGCAATAATCAAAAGATAACTATAAAGGTATACCAATTTTATATAATCAAATTTAAAACAGAATAAGTACAAGATAGTCATCAATACAAGAAAATATATCAGGGCTATAGGCCATGATCACTATCGATGTCCTCATTTGTCACAAAAGACATCACCCTCTCGGATCCGCAGCAGAGTCTCCTAGATCAATGTCATCATCGGCTGGGCATAAGGTCGTCATCGAGTCCGAAGCTCCTCATCATCGCCGGGAACTCCGGATGGACCGGCGAAGGATATGGGATCCGGAGGGCGAGAGGATGTGGGGGTGCAAAGCAGCGGCGGGACTCACAGAACGGGAGGTCCACGTAAGAGGGAGCGAATGGAGGCAAGCTCCTGGTCTGAGTAGTCCATCCTCAACTCAAGATGGTCGATCTTTTACTCTATATGGTCCATGCGTGTGTTTACGTTGGCGCTCAGGTTGCGCATTTCTTGGAGCAGAAGATCAAGAGAAGCTGGAGCAGGAGCAGAGGCAGGGTACTGAGCCTCCTCATCATCACTATCTGGATCGTGATGGATATGGCCAAATGTGCCATGAGTAATGTAATGCCACCTATCTTCCATCTTGTAGAGCTGAAGCTTCTTCAGAGTATGCAGCCCAATTGATTGGGGTCCCTTTGAGCTAGTGTCCTTGGACTCTTCAGTCAGCGAAATGCGACAGTACTCAAGGATTGTGGTGACTAACATGGCGAAGGGGAGAGCAGAGTTCTTCTTTTTCTTGATGTCCAGCATATGCTCTAGAATATAGTATCCCCAGTTTATTGGGTGCCCTGTGGTCATTGCCCATAATGCCACTACATCATCCTTGAGGACTTGGGAGTAATTCCCTCCTCTGGGAATCAATCCACGAACCAAGAGGTAGTGGAGGACCCTATTTTCCATAGTGAGGCCAGTGGCCATTATTCTGCGTCTAGGATCACTGGGGAGGTGGTAGCCAGTCCTAATCAAGGAGAGAAGAGCAGCCTTGTGCTCAAACTCATGCCCCCAGACTTTGGCATTCCCACAGAACTGAGCTCCATCAGGAGTGAGCTTGGTGAGCCTATACCACTCTGCCATGGTTAACCTGATTTGTTACTTTTTCACCTCAGAGATGATGCAATTATCTTCAATCTTCAGGTTAGCATAAAACACTCGGACAAGGTTAGGGTAGATGGCCTTCTCTATACTTAGGAATCCCAAGCAAGCCTAAGTTTTCTATTGTCCTAAAGCTCTCTAAGGGTTCACTCTCTCACAGAAGGTGATGGGTAGATACACAGGAGAGATGATTTTGCGAAATTTGGAAGTTCTTCGGAACAACTCGGCTTTCTTCACGGTGGAGAAGTGCCTTGTGAGGTCCGGGCCGAAATATTGCGTGTAGAGCCACCGGAGGAACCTCCAACGGCGGCCCCTGTTCTTGGGCGCTTCGGCGATGGGAGGATTCGGCCATTGATGAGAAGGAGAATCAAGGGTTGAGTGGTAAATGGTTGGGGATGAGTGAGGAGAGAGAGGGACGAAATTAGGTCAGAAAAGTGGAGAGGGTGTTCGTGAGAGAAGATGGGGAGATTTGGATGAGGGATTTGAGGGGATTTGATCGGTGGGTTATGTGGAGAGGTATTTCCGAGATTGAGAGAGGCGAAATGATGGGTTTTGATGGAGATTTGAGTGAGAAATGAGAGGTTTTGAGATCGAGGTGCGTGGGAGCGAAGGAGAGAACGAGGAAGATGAACAGGGCCAAACAGAAATGACCACTACGAGCGTCAGGAGCCTTTTAAAACACAGTATGTAATCGATTACAAATGTAATCGATTACAAAGGAATTGTAATCGATTACAAGACTCTTTAACTCAGATTTTTGCGTTCCAAACAAAGCATATAATCAATTTTAATCCATCCAAAACAGTTTTAAAGCAACTTAAATCAATTCAAATCATCATCCAAGCATATAGACTAATCACATTATGATTCAACTCATATAATTGATCAAAATTATCATTTTTACCAAGAATTTCACCCTTTTTGGTGGAATTTGAGGTTGTTGAATTTCTTGTCAAAGTTGGACATGAGGGAGCACCTGCAAAATAATTTAGGGGAAACCTTCGACGCTCAAGTTAGTATGGGATTCAAATATTTATAATGAAAATTCAGAGATTGTGCAGCAGTGTGGCATAACTATGCAGAAAAACGCAAGCTTAGGCTTTTGTTTTAGGATTATGCAGCAAATATTTAATTTATGCATGAATGGTCCAATATACCCAGTTCGTTTCTAATGTAGAAAAATGCTTCTTTTGCAAGGGGTTTGGTGAAAATATCAGCTAATTGCTTAGTTGTTTCAACAAATTCAAGTATGCAATCACCTCTTTGAACATGATCTCTAATGAAATGATGTCTTATTTCAATATGCTTAGTTCTAGAATGCAAAATGGGATTTTTTGACAAGTTAATTGCACTAGTATTATCACATTTTATGGGAATGTGATTAAGCTCAAGACCATAGTCCAAGAGTTTGTTTCATCCAAAGGACTTGAGCACAAGCAACTCCCCTGCAACATATTCAAAACTTCATTTGTGGACAATGCCACACTATTTTGTTTCTTCTTTGTGCCAAGAAACTAGTGAGCTTCTAGCAAGTGGCATGTCCCACTAGTGCTCTTTTGATCCATTTTGCATCCAAAGCAAAATCAGAATCGGAATACCCAATAAGACTACATGAGGCACCCTTAGGGTACCATAAACCCATTTGTGATGTGCCTATTAGATATTTCATTATTCTCTTAACAAAGACTTAGGTGTGATTCCTTAGGATTAGGTTGATATCTAGCACACATGCATACACTAAACATTATATCAGGCCTACTTGCAGTGAGATAAAGGAGTGAGCCAATCATACCTCTATATTTTGTAATTTCTACCGATTTACCTCCTTCATCCTTGTCCAAATAGCAAGAGGTGCCCATAGGAGTAGCCATATGCTTGGCATTGTCCATTCCAAACTTTTTAAGCAGCTCCTTGCAATACTTGGATTGGCTTATAAATGTTCCTTCTCTTGTTTGCCCGATTTGTAGACCAAGGAAGAAGTTGAGCTCACCCATCATGGACATCTCAAACTCACTTTGCATAATATTTGAAAATTCTTTACAAAGAGAGTTGTTAGTAGCTCCAAATATAATGTCATCAACATAGATTTGAACTAGAAGAATGTCATGCATTTTGTGTTTTATGAAAAGAGTGGTGTCAACTTTACCTCTAGAAAAGCCTTTTTCTAAAAGAAATTTGCTCAACCTTTCATACCAAGCTCTAGGAGCTTGTTTCAAGCCATACAAAGCCTTTTTCAATTTAAAAACATGGTTGGGCATTTCAAAGTCCTCAAAACCAGGAGGTTGTTCTACATACACCTCTTCTTGTATAAAACCATTTAAAAAAGCACTTTTGACATCCATTTGATAGAGTTTGAAATCCATGATGCAAGCATATGCAAGTAGCATTCTAATGGCCTCTAATCTAGCTACGGGAGCATAAGTTTCTTCGTAATCTATGCCTTCTTCTTGATTATATCCCTTAGCTACAAACCTAGCTTTATTTCTTATTATTAAACCCGTTTCATCAAGTTTGTTCCTAAAGACCCATTTGGTGCCAATTATAGGATGATCATTGGGCCTTGGAACTAATTCCCAAACTTGATTCCTCTCAAATTGGTTTAGTTCTTCTTGCATGGCCAAGATCCAATGCTCATCATTAATGGCCTCATTTATGTCTTTAGGTTCAACTTGAGAGACAAAGGCTAGATGATTACATGCATCTCTAAGTGAGTTTCGAGTGATTACCCCTTTTGATACATCACCTATCACCTTGTCAAGAGGATGATACCTTGAAGTCCTCCATTCCTTGGGTAGATCCGAGATTTTAGAATTTTCTTGCCATGAGTGATCAAGGAGTCTCTCTTCTTTCTTCTTGGACTCTATCTCTTGATTTTCCAAGTGCGTCTTTGCCAAGATTTCTGCAACATCATCAACAAGTTCCTTTCTCGGCACATTTGGGTTAGTTTCATCAAATGCAACATGTATGGATTCTTCTATGGTCATAGTTCGTTTATTATAGACTCTAAAGGCCTTGCTATGGATAGAATAACCAATGAATATTCCCTCATCAGATTTTGCATCAAACTTCCCAAGTTATCCTTTCCATTATTCAAAACAAAGCATTTACATCCAAAGACATGAAAATGTGACACATTAGGTTTCCTTCCTTTGTACAGTTCATATGGGGTTTTCTTTAAAATTGGCCTTATTAGGGCTCTATTCATAACATAACAAGCGGTGTTAACCGCATCATTCAAAAGTACTTAGGAAGATTGGCCTCATTGAGCATAGTTCTTGCCATTTCTTCTAAAGATCGATTTTTCCTTTCTACAACACCATTTTGTTGTGGTGTTCTAGGGGCAGAAAAATTATGCTCAATGCCATGTTCATCACAAAAAGTTTCAAATTCATGATTTTCAAATTCACCACCATGATCACTTCTTATGGATGCAATACAAAAACCTTTTTCGTTTTGGATAACTTTGGCAAGTTTTCTAAATGATTGAAAAGCATCATTTTTGTGAGCCAAGAATAATGTCCATGTAAATCTAGAAAAATCATCCACAATCACTAATGCATAGTAATTCCCACCAAAGCTCATAGTTCTAGAGGGTCCAAAAAGATCCATGTGCAAAAGTTGTAAAGGTCTAGAAGTTGAAACTATGTTTTTAGCTTTGAAAGAGACCTTTACTTGTTTTCCCTTTTGACATGCATCACAAAGTTTGTCTTTTTCAAATTTGAGCTTTGGAAGACCAATTACTAGTTCTTTAGAAACCAATTTGTTTAAGTGATCCATGTGAATGTGAGCAATTCTTCTATGCCATAACCATGAATCATTTTCTCTACTCATAAAGCATTTAGCATCATTTGAGGAAATGTCATCAAGACTAATCATATATATGTTATTGACCCTATGACCAACAAACTTAACTTGCTTGTCATCCTTTCCCTCAATTATACAACAAGAGGAATCAAATATAACTCTATTTCCTTTATCACACAATTGACTAATACTAAGTAAATTATGTTTAAGTCCTTCAACAAGTAAGACATTATCAATAGATGATGAAGGGATCTTACCAACTTTGCCAATTCCAAGAATCTTCCCTTTGTTGTTGTCACCATATGTGACATGACCATGTTTCTTGTGTGTAAGGGAGGAGAACTTGGAGCCATCACTCGGTCATGTGCTTGGAGCAACCACTATCAAGATACCAACTTGAGCTCTTGGTCTTCAAGCACACCTACAACACACATTCAAGATTTAACTTTTGGTACCCAAATTGTTTTGGGTCCTTGTGTGTTAGAATTAGGTATGGTGCCTTTAGGGACCCAAACCCTTTGATTCCAACCTTGGTGTTTATGTTCTTTCTAACATTGCAAGTGGATGCACTATGCCCTTTCCTACCACAATGAAAACATTTAACAAAGGGGCTTCTTGAAGTTTTTGAGGAAACAAAGAAGTTCTTATAAGATTTTTGATGGTTGTTTGGATTAAATCCTAAACCGGCTTTTTGGAAAACACATTTTTGTCTCCCTAACAACACATTCAAGTTGTCTCTTCCAAAAGTGAATTTTGCAAGAGTGTTGTTCAAGTCTTCAATTTCTTTTTCAAAAGCTTTGCATGATAAACAAGGTAATGATATGGATGCATTTTCATGTGAGGAACAAATCATGCATGATGAATTAGCATCTATGAGTCCTAAAGTCTCATTTTCAATTTTAAGTTCATTTATCTCCTTGGTTAAAGTAGAAACTTTCTTTGTCAATAGGGAGATTGTTTTATTGGAAGACAAAATCATTTTTGTGAGCCTCAAAGATTCATCATGCAATTCTTGAAAGGCATCTTGCAATTCATCATAAGAAGGTGGAGGTTCTAGGTTAGAAGAGGTTACCTCGGTGTCGCTTTCTCCACTTTCTTCTCCTTGAGCCATGAGGCAAAGATGGGCTTCCTCATTTTCAGAATCATCGGAAGAGCTTAAGTCATTGTCCTCCCAAGCTATATATGCTCTTCTTCCTTTCTTTTCCTTGGAGGGTCTTTTCTCAAACTTCTCCGTCTTCTTGAGATATATAGGACACTCCATTTTCATGTGCCCCGGTTTTCCACATTCATAGCATTTTGGAGGAGTGGAGGATCCTTCTCCTTTGTGATATGCTTTCTTTTGAGGAAACGGTGGTCTTCTTTGAAATCCCTTTTTCTTCAAGAATCTTCCGAATTTTCTCACAAGGAGACTAAGATTCTCCTCACTTAGCTCAATATTTTCAGCATCCTCTTCACCATCTTCATCATCATCTTCAAGTATGGGAGAGGTGACCTTGAGTGCAATTCCCTTCTTCTTTTTGTCATGTTCTTCATTTTGATTGAGCCTACTTAGTTCCAGCTCATGCTCTTGAAGTTTTCCGAATAGGGTGGCTAGAGACATGGTTGATAAATCTCTTGATTCCGTAATCGCCGTTATCTTGGGTTGCCAATTCCTGCTTAGACATCTCAAGACTTTGTTAATAAGATCCTCATTAGGAAATGTATTTCCCAATGAGATGAGATGATTAACAATATGAGTAAATCTCTTTTGCATATCTTGAATACTCTCATCTTGATTCATTCTAAACAATTCATATTCATGAGTAAGAGTGTTTATTCGAGATCTTTTTACCTCACTAGTACCTTCATGAGTTACTTGTAGGGTATCCCACATTTCTTTTGCGGTCTTACAATTTGACACCCTAAAGAATTCATCATACCCCAAAGATGTGGTGATGATGTTTTTGGCTCTCAAATTATATTGAACATTCTTTTTATCATCATCGGTCCAATCACTTCTAGGTGTATTAATTGTCACACCATCCTTAGTTTGTGTAGGGACAAAAGCACCATTTTCAACTGCGTCCCACACATCTAAGTCAATAGCTTCAATAAAAATTTTCATCCTTTCTTTCCAATAGGCATAGCCATCCCCATTGAAATAAGGAGGTCTATTTATAGAAGAACCTTCATTTGAAAAACCATTTGAAGCCATCACTTCTCTTGAAGCTGCTAAGCTCTTTATACAAGAGTCTAGCTCGATACCACTTGTTACCAAGTGGCCTCAATACTCAAGAGGGGGTGAATTGAGTAGTTAAAAATAAGTTCACAAATCTTTCGCAAATCGTTTGACAATCAATTTTCGTTGAAGCTATTGAATGATCGAAATAATTGAATAGATGAGTTAAGCACTTTTACTAATGAACGTAATAGTCAAGGTGACAATATCCAAATAGAACAATGAAACAAAGTGCACAAAGATAAACAGAGGAGAGTTTAGAGAAACAAACACGGTCGTTTATCTGGTTCAATCACTACTCCACTTGTGATCTACGTCAGTCCCAAGCAACACCTTGAGATTTTCCACTATATCTTCAAGCTTCAATGGGTGCTTGAAAAACCACTACAACCTTGAGCACTCAACAAGTATGGGATACCTCACCCAAAAGCTTGAGCCTCTATTTTCCAAGGGATACCTCACCCTTACAATACTTGAGGGATACCTCACCCTCACTAATCAGAAAATATAAGATTGAAATAGAAGAAGCTCTCTCTAGAGCAAGTGTTTACAAATTGAAGCTCTAATATGCTCTCAAAGATTTTTCACGTTTTTAGTCAGAAAACAGAGGAAGAAATGATTTTAAGGATTGATTCACGTTTTGAAGTATAATGATCAGTTTTTGGTTCAAGGTCAACCGTAAACAAAGACCCAACTTGGGTATTTATAAGTTTATCAATTAATAGAGCCGTTGGAGGTAGTTGGGCATGCATTTAATGCATTTAATATAGCCGTTGGACGTTGTCAGGATGCGTGTAATCGATTACATATCTCAGGTAATCGATTACATTATTGTTCCAACGTTTTCTGAACTTTTCTGGGCTCTGTGTAATCGATTACATTATTGAGGTAATCGATTACATGGCTTCTGACTTTGCTTGTAATCGATTACAATGCTCATGTAATCGATTACATGACTTCGACTTCTTTGTGTAATCGATTACAATATCCTTGTAATCGATTACATGGCTCGTCGAACGTGTTCTTTAAGTTTGGGTTTTGTGTAATCGATTACATATATTGTGTAATCGATTACATTTCTTGTCGAACGTGTTCTTTGCCTTTCACGGGCTTTGTGTAATCGATTACATATCTTGTGTATATCGATTACATGGCCTCTGACTTTCTTGTAATCGATTACATTGTTCATGTAATCGATTACATGCTACATTTGATGTGTAATCGATTACAAACATTGTGTAATCGATTACATTTGCCTTTGAACACATTTTTCAAGTCCAATAACTCTTGTAAGTCATTTCCAACACCTCAAGGTACTTGTTTAAACATAAATCCTTTTAAGAGTGTTAGATTTAAAGTTGAAACTCAGGTTTTATTGAAAGCCATGTTTATCTTTGAAATTTCTCATTTATTTTGAAATCATATATATTGAAAAACCATTTGAGAAATCTTGAGAGCATTTAACAATAATGTCCTAAGTCTAAATAACTAATTAAACCTTCTGTCTTCTTTCTTTGATCTTGATTTTTCCTTTTGTGCTTGATCTTCTCTTTTGCTTTTGTTATCATCAAAAACCTTTCGACATGCCTTAGAGACATAAGCATTCACAAATCTTTCGTTTCCTGATACTCGAGTAGACTTTGTAACAACAAATGAGATCAATATCGCATATTGACTCATTTGAGCATGGCCATGCATTTCGCAGTCTCACTCAATCAGGGGGCCCGAAGATATCGCTCCTGTTATGTAGGAGTGACAAATCCCATCTAGGTCACTCACATCCCTCTGCATGATTCGCGGTATGTCCAATAACTAACTTTATAATCACCTTGTTACAGATGACGTTTGATGACATTAAAACACATAACTCCTCATGTAGGAATCCTAGTGATTTCAGGTCAAAGGACCACAAACACCATTGTCACTATGAGAATCGCTTATGACACTCATGTAACGATTCATATAGCATTCTCATGGTAGGTCAGTCCAGTACATCATTACTCTAATATATACCCATGTGAAGACTTGATATTTCATATCCATGACCCGTGAGATGTGGTCATCAATCTATGCACATACTAGTCTCAATGTATTATTGTTGTCCTAATTAATAATAATACTTGACTAGGGATATTTAAGAATAGTGTTGTAACCAAAAAGGATTTCACGATCAAGTCATCCACTTGATGTCCTATGGCATTAAACTTACTATTCTAAGGACTTTATTATGTTTATAAAAAAGAACACAATAAATGAAATACCTCATATATTAAAATAAGCATAATAGAATGTATGTAAATACAGAAAAAGTATCGGCCTCTAGGGCATACACCAACACTATACCTAATACCATCATCCACTTTTCAATAATTCTATCTAATCCTATTTTCTAAACCTATATACAATTCTAAAACACTTTGTAGTTGAGATCTTAGCCTAGTTCTATCATCTTCAATCCTGCTCTTTAAGTTGAAGATCAAAAAGTTTCAACCTTGTCCATCCAAAGAAGCTCATGGCCAACTACCCAAGAACCATCTTCAAAGTTTGTTTAATTTTATCCAACCATACTTCTTGAATCCTCTCATCAATCTAAGCAACTTTCATGTTGTGATCAAGACCTAGTTCTATCATTTTCAAGTTTGAATCTTGGATTTAAATTCTAAGGTTTCAAGGTAAAAATCTTGAAACTTGATTTCTTATTTAATTCTTAGAATCCTAAGACCATGATTGATTTATGGTCATCTTGATCAAGCCTTAGATACCAATTTGTATGTGTTTGTTTTGATTCTAAGATTTACTTGGTGGTGAAAGATTGATACAAAAAGAGTCCTACGAGGAGCTAGGAGGACATCAACTAGGTAAGAGAAAGATTAACCTTATCGACCATATGTGGTGGTGAAGGAATGGATTGTTTGTGTTTGTGAGTGAAAAATTCATGTGAGGATTTATTCACTCGGATTATGTGATTATTGATTTATGATTATCTGATTTGGTATGATTATGTGTTTTATGTTCTGCTGTATGTGATTTTGTTGCTTATTAATTATGCATGATTTATATATGTGGGATGGCATGATTCTGATTAAACTGTGATTAAATACTTAATATGATGTTGATAAGCATGAATATGTGAAAATGGAAATATCATGAGGGATACGTTGTGTATGGCAAGAATCATGTGAAAAGAAAACTATTTCGGTTTTGTAAAACCAAGAGGCTCACGACTATTTTTAGGATTTTGGAACTAATCATTTGAAAATATTTTACTAAGTATGAATCTTGGATGATTAGGTAATAAGTAATCGGATTAAAGATTTTTACAAAGAAAAAGGAAATAGGAATTGAATAAACATTTGATTATGCAATATTAAGTGATTTTCGGCTAACACTTCAAGTATTAGTTTTATGGGAAATAAAAGTTAAAGTTTACTGATGTATAGCTCATTTTTTGGGTTTTGAGCGCATTAGGAAACTTTGAACTACGATGTTTGATTAAATCTTGGAAGTGTAAAATTTTTTAAAAGAAATATTATTTAGATGAGTTTTGGCAAGAAAATAATTTTAAGAATGATTTGATATCTAAGATATTTTATTTAAGAAAGTTTTGTCAAGAATCAAGAATAAAGATTTTAAGATATCTTGAATTAATTAAAATAGTATAAGTTTTATGGAAAACGTTGGGAAATATTAATTAAAGGAAATTTAATGAGAAAATGTTAGAAACATTATTTAAAGGTGATTTATTATGGAAATAATGGAATTAAAGTCAAATTTTGATAATAAATGAGAAAAGTATTATTTTGAGCTTAGAATATGTTAGAAATATTTTACGCGATTGAAAATACGTAGAAAAACTCTTACGCAATTTAAAAATAGTAATTTTTAGCTACGCGATTGAGAAAATATTTTAAAATCTTTATGCGATTGAGAAAATGTTGAAAAATCTTTACGTGATTTGAAAATGTAACAGAAGTGTTTCGCGATTGTGAAAATGCGATGATATCGATATGCGATTGAAAGAAACAACGAGTTATGTTGTAGGGTCAACAGACTAAATCAAGTAATTTGTGGTTGTAACATTGTGATTGTGGAAACTGGAGTACTGGACCCGAGTGGATCTTTGGTATTATCGATTGTATGGGTGGTTATATAATACCATAGATACTAATGGTATTAGACAACTGTATGAGCGGTTGCGTTAATATCATTGGGAATAGTACAATGGTACTTTGATTTGATTACATATGCATTGAGCATTGAACAATTGATGGCTGATTGGGGCATTTTATGCCTAAAGAATGAAAGAATGAACGTGAACTTACAAGATAGTGGATCGAGATAGATCTTGGGGGATGTCAGGGTGCGGTGATTCACACGGTGGAGATGTTACCACCCGTGATTATTATATCACGTAATACCCCTAGCCTGTGGACACTGATTGCAACGCACTGGCAGGCCTAACAACCACTATTACTTTTGATGATCCAGCATAGACTGTCTTTTATGGGAGATCGATCTTCTGGAACATTCAACTTTAATCTTGAGTTAGCTCCATGGAGTAGGATCAAGTTGCATTGTGCATAATGATGGTCCTTGTACTCATTGAGTATGTGCATAGTTTGTGTACACATTGTTCATGAGCATACTCAGCATTCACACTGTGGTGATATAATATTGTGGTGATATAATATTGTGATGGTATAATATTATTGTGGAATTATCATTATGTTTGTTATTGTGCTACAAGCTTATTGGATTATTTATCTATTAAATGCTATGAACATATCTGCTAATTTTATATTATTCTGTGGACTGTGTGTATGGAACAACATTGTTGTTCATATCGTTTCTTTGCTGCCATGTTGGTATACGATGTAGGGGATCTCACCTCTTTGCTATATTATTTTGTCTGTCTCTATTTTATGTTTACGTCTATGAAGATGGCAATGGCTGCAAAGAAGGATTTCTCTGATTACGTGCAAGTGTAGTTCCATGGAGGTACTGAGGCCTGGCATGTTGACTCAGATACTCAGCGTTTTAGTTATGTAGGAGAGGTGACCCTAATCCAAAGTGAAACATATCATAGAAACCCGACTATTACGTATAATGCTTGTGTAGAGTTGGAATTCTCCATGCCTATTGGAGAACTGTGGGACATGGCTTACAATTTGTCTAATGAAGACTCAACGGAGTTAACTGCTCGGACTCCTGTCAGTAGAGACACGTCTCAACCAGAGAATGTGTCGGTAGAAGACTTGAGAGAGGATCAAGTTCAGGACCTTACTCTCCAGGTTTTTGGGCTTAGGCCAGGTCAAGTTTTTATATGGTAATTGCATACTATTTAGAGTAAACAAGTTTTATGTAATGTCACAAATCTATGCTATGAGAAAGGTATTTTATTCAGTTATGATATCTTGTGTTTTTCTAATGCAATAAAGTTTATGTCTTCCGCGAAAAAGAAATTTTGAAACCCATATTTATTTAATAATAAATATTTTATAACTTGAGAAATTAATTATAATGAGTTGGTATGAATATGATACCCTTCGGAGGAGGTGTTACACCGCTTATGTGCACACAAATTGAGAAATATAATAATATAATCAAAGTCACCTAAATAATTCACAAAAAGTCACAAAAATCACAAATAATATAAAAAGCATACAGAACTAAAAATAAGGAATTTCAGGAGTGTTACAATTCTCCCCTTCTAAAAATAAATTTTGTCATCGAAATTTGTTATACCTTAGAACATATGTGGATATTGCTCCTTCATTATATCTTCTAGCTCCCACATTGCGTCTGTAATTACATCATTCCAAATCCCTTTTACTGATGCAATTTTCTTTTCCTCTGAGTTGTTTACATCTTGTCCTGAGTGATCTTAATTTTATCCATTGTTTGTTGTACAAGTTCGAGTCTTGACTCAAAATTTTTCCCATCTTAGTGCCAACACAAAGGTGTTCGAATTCGTCGTCCATATAATACCTCATATTTAGCTCTCTCTGAGCAAGCAGATACTTCAAGCTCTAATGATCACGGTAGATGCTGAATATTGCTCCATGTAGATAATGTCTCCAGATCTTCAATGCAACCACAACAGTTAACTTCGAGTTTGTGTAGGGTAGTTCTTCTCATGTACTTTCAATTATCTTGAAGCATATGCTATTGTCCCTTCCATTCCACACAAGCAAGCGTTTTAAACTCTAATGTGGAGCATCACAAGACACCTCGAAAGGTTCATTGTGATTAAGTAGAATCAACATCGGCGAAGTAGTCGAGTGTCTCTTCAACCCTTGAAAAAAAATTTCCTCGCATGCATTAGTCCATACAAAAGCTTGACTCTTTCGTGTGAACTGGAAAAGAGGTCCTGCTATCTTGGAAAATCCTTTGATGAGTCTTCGATAATAACCAGCTAATCCCACAAAGCTACGAATCTCCGTTACGACCTTCAGTCTTCTCCATTGAAGAATCACTTCAACTTTCGACGGATCCACAGCAATCCCTTCCTTTGAAGTCACATGAGCCAAAATTTAAACTCCTCCAACCAAAGTTCGTACTTTGATAACTTGGCACACAACTTCTTTTTACTCTTGACCCCCAAAGAAGATAATAGCATGCATCCTTGAGCTCTTCCCTCAATAAAGCTTCAATCTTGGTCAGTCGTAAAAATCCAGGAATCTTAGTCTTAGTAAACACTAAGGTTTATTCGGAATGATCTAACAGGATATGATTAGAAAATAACCAATCCCTTCTAGATTGCTTGTAATTTTCTTTCCTTCGTATCGCTTCACTCCCCTATCCTTGTTCTAAACATAAAGTGTCTTGCCAGTCAAGTTCTCTTTCAACCGTACTGTATATGATATTATGACATGATTTGGACCAAAAATATTATTTCTTGCAATTGCAGTGTATAGAAAAACACTAGGAAGGTCAAGAAGAAAAAAGTAGCAAAACTATCTGATATGTTACTGGACATATCCATCAAAGAATTTGATATGGTCCGATTTTAGAGATGAATTTCTAAAATTTTATTGGAACAATTTAACAGGATATAGTTGGAAGATAACTAATCCATTTTCAAGATCAGATCTAATTTGTGAAAGAGGTAAACAAATCAAATCAACAGAAAAGATTCAGTCTTTAACAGGCATAGGATAATTTAAGCAACTTGGTTATCAACAACAAGTTTTTGTAATAAAAGTAGAAATAACTTAGTTAAAAGATAACGAAGACACAGATAACTCTAATTGATCCATGTAGTCATATGCCATAAAGAAATGGGTTACCCCCAGAATTATACAGTATAGTCAAAGGATCACCTCTTGTGGCACAGTAACCTCGTTTTGGTCTTCAGTCTGGGATGCTTTTACTCCACTTAGGGAATTGACTCTCCCTTCTTCGTGAGATTTTGAAGCACATACATCACTAACAGAAGGCTTCGTCTTTTGTGAAGTACAATTCCTAAACACGTGTCCTGGCTTTCCGCACTTGAAACAAACTTTTCCCTTGATCATACAATTCCTTGTTGCATAACCTTTTGCACACTTCTTACATATCTGTAAAAGTGCCACGGGCTGACTGGGTCTACTACCACTAGCACTACCTCCATATAGTTGCTGTTGTTGTTAATTTCCTAGTGGTTGCAAATAGGACTTCTGCTGGAATCGCTTGACCTTACGATTTCTCCTTTTTCGGAACTAATATAGTCCAATGTTATGGGCTCCCATATCCTGTTACTGAATCAACTCTAACAAAATCTAAGCCTCTACTATCAATTCCTGCTGCTAAGTGGCCCTCTGATTCTATTGTACTATTACGCTAGCCATTCTTTGTATTGCTTCTGCAGTCACAGCCATCCCATCATTGTCGTATTCCGCATTCACACGTGTACGTCTATCGCGAGCCATTGCCTTTTCTTCGAAAAAAGACAAATCAAAACACAATGGAAATAAGAAGTAACCTTTTCAAACAATATTGTCTCCTTTCGGAGACCAAACACAGAGAAACACACAACACAAACAAGGCAAACCTACCCACAAACTCAAAAGACTCAGACTTGGACTTTACTCACACTAGAGGTACCACTCCAAAGGGTGTAGGTACAAATAATTTTTCCACGAGTTCAGTCATCCAACTGGACTTTCACCAGAAGAACTCCAAATTCTCTTAGTTTGCCTAGTTGAAGTCATAGTTTCCTGTCCATACAGAATATTACATATTGAGTTAGGCAGTCCTCAACATCATGTAACCGTGTGACAGTAACTTCTAATATTCAATCTAAAGCAACTTAGGCAATCCTCTTTTAACGTCTCAAACAAGAGACAAGGAATTGCATAACACACATAGGCATTTCTACAAGCCTAAGCATAGTCAGTCCATACCCCGGCTCAACAAGATGAACTGCTTTGATACCACCTAATATAACACCCCCTTCTATACGAAAAAGGGCATTACGTTTCAAAGTAACTCCTTTTCAAACAATGGAATTAAAACCTTACTCAAACAATGAAATAATTGACATTATAAAACATGAGTTTCAAAGTCCCTTTTTAAATGAATGACATAAAATTACCAAAATAGAGAAACTCGAGTTATAAGAATTGAATAAAAGACTTTTTATAAAACAAAGTTTACTATAACCATGAATACATTATACTTGTTCCAAAAACATAAAACTTACATATTCCCAGGAACACATCTAACTACCATATAAAGATTGAGCCTAGTCCAAGTCCAAACACTTGAAGAGTAGGGTCCTGCACCCGATCTTCCACCAAATCCCCTTCGGGATCCTTATCAGATAAAACCCCCAGTCGGGGCATGCCACTACAGACGAGAGTCCGAGCAGTCGACTCCACAGAGTCCTCCCTAGAGGTAGCTCTACGATCATCCCAAAACTCCACAAGAGGCATACAAAACTCCAAGTGAACAGCTACATCCACGGTAAACGTAGTAGCGTCATGCCGGGTCCTGCTCCAAAATAAGGTGATATCTCCAACATACTGAATGTGCCCCGTGTCCCAAAGGACATTCCATGCTTCGATGCCCCCATGAAACTGTAGTCTAGTGAAACCTCACAGATCTTGCCTTGCTGCCATCATAATCTTTATAAGCATGAGCATAAAACAGAAACAGATAGAATAATACAATAAAAGAGGTGAAATCCCCTATATCAAATACCATTATGGCAGCAGAGAAACAATATGAACAATAAAGTCATTCCATACATATAGATATCGCAAGTATATTCATGTTATGGATTTATAAATAATTCTGCAGTAAAAAAATCTCACAATAACATAAACATTCATAGTATCATGACAACATATATCAGTAATGTATGCACAATGACTATGTCACCACAATGTGTACTTTGACCATGCTATGACAATATGTATCTTGATCATGCCACAACAATATGTGCACTGACCATGTGTATGCCAAATGAACCAGTTCCTACTACATGGAGCTAACTCAAATTCAGAGATGAACGTTCTAGAAGATCTGCCCCCTCAATGATAGTCTATGCCGGACCATGAAAAGAATAGTGTTTGTCGGGTCCTCGTTAGTGCGTTGCAATAGTTTTTCATGGCCAGGGGTATACAATGTGATAACAGATTACTAAGTGAATCACCTCGCCCTGACGCCCCCTGAGATTCATCTGGGATTACACTATCCAAATTATCGTTCACTCCTAGCCAACAAAAGCCGACTGTATAATGCCCAAATGCATGAACAATGAAATCAAACCATTGTTGTACTATTCCCAATGGTATTAAAGCAACTGCCTATACAATTGTCTAATACTATTAGTATCAATGATATTATATAACCGCCCATACAATTACATAATACCAATGATCCACACGGATCTAGTACGTCGGTCCCGCAATAACTTTACTGTTATTTTCAGGCACAAGATATCTTTGTCACATAATTCAAGAAATCATCATTTGTCATCTTGCTTTCATAAAATCGTTTTCCTTTCCCAAAACCCTAAAATGCCTCAAGTTTTTATTATTGTAATTCCTCAAATTATCATCTACTAATCTTCTTTCCAAAACTTACATTATTTTAATCTAATGAAACCTTTTCCATCATCCTTATTAATATCCTCTTAAATGAATTACCTTAAGATTCAACTCAATTTGTAATCTTATCCCTCAATACCATAACCGGAAATCACTCTTTATGCTTAATAATAAAAATTTATTCCTTTCCATCCTTATCTTACAAATACTTATTTCCTTATCATTAACTAACTAAATTCACCACTAATAAGTTATTTTCATTATTCTAACAATCCCCCAAAACTATTTCCATTGATATAGCTAAGAGTCATTACTCCTCAAATCATAACGTTGGGATTATCTTTTCTTTTCACTTATAAATCCTTTGATCCTAATTAGTCCTGCAAATCATCTAAGTAATATTTTCTAACATTCTTTCTAAAACTTCCATTATTCAAATTCTAAATAAAATCCTTTTTATCCTAATTACTCTTCCATCCTGTTATCAAATATTTTAGGTCTCCAATTCACTCTTTCATCCAATTATCAAATATCATGGCTAAAAAATCAATTCTCTTTAATGGTAAAAACTTTGTTTATTTCCCTTTTTCAACTTGTAAAGTCATAAATCATATTCTTGCTACCTAACTATCTAAGTCCTTGATCAATAAAATATTTTAGCCTTGAACACCCTATTCTCCACATCATGGCCGTGAGCTACCTTGTTTATGGGGACCAAAATACTTTTCCTTTCTAGCACAATTTTAAGACATACAACAAGATTTTAAGCATCACAATCATGTTATAACAAGTTCATACATAACAACAAAGTAGTAAAATCACATAAAACATATAACCACAAGTCACAAAGTCATACAATCATGGTGAATAAATCCTCATATGGATTTATCACCCACAAAGTAATTCGTTCATCACCACCATAAGTGGTTGGTGAGGCTAATCTCCCTCTTACCTCAAATGTAGCTTCCTTGTTCCTTGTAAGTCCTCTTGAAAAAGCTTTTCTTTCCAAGAAGATCCTTAAAATAAATCAACACACAAGCATCAACATTTAGGACTTAGAAATAAGATGATTTAGGAGAAATCCACAACAACAAAGTGCTTTAGGATGAGATTTTGATTCAAGAAATATGGATAGATAAAATTAAAGAAGATTAAAGAATGGGTTGAGGAGTGTGGCCGTGAGGCTTTCCAAGAGAAAAAGAAGAAAGTTTTGTATTTTGGCTTCTTGATTCTTGGTAGAAAGATAGAAATAAACAAAGTGATAACAAAAAAAAATCAAATTTGTAGTCTTCCAAGGACCTATAGCCGTGAGCTTTGGGATAAAGAAATGGAAGAGAGTGTTTGATAGATGGTTATTCATAAACAAAACAAGAAAAGCTTAGAAGAAATAAGAACTTTACCTTAGAGGCTTTCAAGCTCTAGATTGAAGAAACACTTGGAAAAAGAGAAGTAAAGTTAAGATCTCTACACCAAAATGCCTTAGATAGGTGGTCTAGATTCAAGAATGTAAATGGTTGAAATTAAAGAAGATGAATGGGTGGTGGAAGGGAGTGTGGCAGTGAGCCACTAGAGAGAAAATGAGAGAAGAGAAAAGTGAGAAAGAAAGGTGGAAACTTTTGAGGTGAAAAGGAAAATAAGATTTAAGTGAAAAGATGACAAAGTGGTCATCTTTTCTCCTCTAAAACCGTGCACCTCATAGGAGAAAGGAGCCGAGCTTTTCTTGCAAGCTTCTCCTAAAACTTCTTCAATAAGCTTCCTCCAAAAGTCAAAGATGATGTCACTTAGGTGATGTCACATAAAGATAACATTCTAGAAAAAATAATTAGCACTTTACTAAAAGTTATTATCCAATGGATAAAAATTACAGTTAGCAAAGTCGGTATCTATTATCCAATGGATAATAGAGTGTACCCAAATTTTATCTGTCAGATAAAATCTCAAAAAACAAAAACTTCATAAACTGTGTCCGACTTTGGATTTAGTAAGATCCCCCAGTACACTTCCACAGTCCAAAGCTTTCTGGCCTCGAAAAAATATTTTATTCTTCTGGCTCCGCTTACACACACATAAATTAAAAAATATAATAAAATATCAAAGTCACCCAAATAATTCACAAAAATTCACAAAAATCACAAATAATATAAAAAGCATACAAAATAGAAAATAAGGAATTTTCAGGATGTTACATAAAGTATTTAGTATCATTTGAGGAAATATCATCAAGGCTAATCATATATATATTATTGACCATATGACCAACAAACTTGACATGCTTATCATCTTTACCCTCAATTATGCAACAATTGGAATTAAATATCACTCTATTCCCCTTATCACATAGTTGACTAATGCTAACCAAGTTATGTTTGAGTCCTTCAACAAGCAAAACATTATCAATGGATGAGGAATGGATCTTACCAACTTTACTAACTCTAAGGATCTTCCCTTTGTTGTTGTCACCATATGTCACGTGACCATTCTTCTCGGGGACAAGGGAAGAAAATTTGGAGTCATCACCGGTCATGTGCTTAGAGCAACTACTATCAAGATACTAACTTGAATTTTTGATTTTCAAGCACACCTACAACACACATTCAAATTTTAACATTTGGTACCCAAATTCTCTTAGGTCCTTATGTGTTAGCATTAGACAAGGTGCCCTTAAGGACCCAAGCCTTCTTAGTTCCAACCTTGGTGTTGATATTTTTTGGGGTTGATATTCTTTCTTATATTATATGTTGATGTGCTATGCCCTTTTCTACCACAATAAAGCATTTGATAAAGGGGCTATTTGATGTACTTGAGGAAACAAAAAAGTTATTGTAAGACTTTTGTTGATTATTGGGATTATACCCTAAATCGACTTTTTGGAAAACACATTTTTATTTCCCTAACAATACATTCAAGTTATCTCTGCCAAAGGTAAATTTTGCAAGAGTGTTATTTAAATCCTCAATTTCTTTTTCAAATACTTTTGCATGATGAGCAAGGTAAAGGTATCGATGTGTTATCATGTGAGGAGCAAGTCATGTATAATGAGTTACCATCAATAAGTCCTAAGGTCTCATTTTCAATCTTAAGCTCATTAATCTCCTTGTTTAGAATAGAAACTTTGTTTACTAATAAGGAGATTGTTTTGTTAGAAGATAAAACCATTTTTGTGAGTCTCATAGATTCATCATGCAATTCTTGAAAAACATCTTGTAATTCATTATAAGAAGGTGAAGAATCTAAATTAGAGGATGTTACCTCGGTGTCACTCTCTTCACTTTCTTCTCCTTGAGCCATCAGACAAAGATGAGCTTCTTCATTCTCTGAGTTATCAGAAGAACTTATACCATTGTCCTCCCATGCTATATATGCTTTTCTTTCTTTCTTTTCTTTGGAAGGCATTTTCTCAAATTTCTCCGTCTTCTTAAGATACACAGGACACTCTATTTTCATATGTTCTAGTTTTTCACATTCATAACATTTTGGAGGAGTTGAGGATCCTTCTCCTTTGTGGTAGGCTTTCTTTTGTGGGAAGGGTGACCTTCTTTGAAATCCCTTCTTCTTTAAGAATTTTCTAAACTTCTTCACAAGGAGACTAAGATTATCCTCACTTAGCTCAAGATTTTCTGCATCTTCTTCACCATCTTCATCATCATCTTCAATTGTAGAAGAGGTGGCTTTGAGTGCAATTCCTTTTTTCTTCTTATCATGCTCTTCATTCTGATTGAGCCTATTTAGCTCTAACTCATGTTCTTGAAGCTTTCTAAATAAGGTGGCTAGCATTATTGTTGATAGATTCCTTGATTCCGCAATAGCCATCACCTTTGGTTGCTAACTCCTACTCAAACATCTCAAGATTTTGTTAATGAGGTCCTCATTAGGAGAAATATTTCCCAATGAAGCAAGATAATTTATGATATGTGTAAATCTTTTTTGCATTTCTTGAATACTCTCTCCTTAGTTCATTCTAAACAGTTCATATTCATGAGTGAGAGTGTTTATTCTTGATTGTTTTACTTCACTTGTGCCCTCATGGGTTACTTATAAGGTATCCCACATTTCTTGGGTGATCTTACAATTTGACACCCTAAATAATTCATCATACCCTAAGGATATGGTAATGATATTCTTGTCTTTCAAATTGTATTGAACCTTCTTGTTGTCTTCATCAGTCCATTCACTTCTAGGTGTATTTGTTCTTACACCATTAATTATGCGTGTGGGAACAAAAGTACCATTTTCAACGATATCCCACACATCAAGATCAATAGCTTCAATAAAAAATTTTATCATTTTTTTCCAATAGGCATAACCATCCCTGTTGAAATAGGGAGGTCTATTTAAAGAAGAACCTTCATTAGAAAAATCATTTGAACCTATCACTTCTCTTTAAGCTGCTAAGTTCTTTACACAAGAGTCTAGCTCTGATAACACTTGTTACTAAGTGGCCTCAATACTCAAGAGGGGGTGAATTGAGTATATAAAACATTTTCGCAAAACCCTTATAAAAAAATTGATTACTAATTTTCGTTAAAGCTATTAAGTGATAGAAATGAATGGATAGATAAGAAATAAGGCCTTCACTCACAAATATCACAATCAAGCAAGATACTATTTAGGCAAGTCTAATGAAACAGTGCACAATATTAAAGAGTAGAGTTTAGAAGAACAAACACAAAATTTATCCTAATTCAGCCACCAAACCACTTGTGGCCTACATCTAGTCTTGAAGTAAACACCCGAGATTTTTCACTAATTGTTCAAACTTCAACAGGTGCTTGATGACCTTTACAAGTTAGAGCACTCAACACCTTGGGATGCCTCACCTGTGTGCTTGAGTCTCTTCTTCTAAGGGATACCTCACCCTTTACAAATATGAGGGATACCTCACCCTTTCTTTTCTGATTATACAAAGATATAGATGAAAAGAAACTCTCTCAAAGAGTAGATAATACAACTTGAAGTTTATGGAATCAAAGAATCACAAACTTAGCTCAAGAACAGGGGTTTTTAGAAAAAATGATGATGAAACACGAATTTAATGCTCAAGTATGTTTTTCAAATTGTTCTCCAACCCTTCTTTAATGCCCAAACACTTTCATTTATAGCCCAAATCAATTTAGAGCCATTGGTAGTTGTTGGGGCCATTAAATGCTCCAAAAGAGCTGTTGGGAAATGTTTTTTGCTATCCTAAATAACAGATTATTAGTTTCCAATAACAAATTATTTGGTTTCTAGTAATAGATTAGTGGTTTTTCCTAATAGATTATTTGTTTCATCAGAAAATACTGTAGCACGAAAATAACAGATTATTTGGCACCCTTAATCAGTTAGGAACATTTAAAAACTAAGAGAGAACATTCCCAACATACAAATAACCTGTTATGTACTTTTCATAACAGATTATTCACTTTAAAACATCAATTGGAATGTCTCTGCCAAGGTGAATAACCTGTTATGAATTTTAAATAATCTGTTATTTGAAATCACATAATTAATTATTGTTCTCACATAATCTATTATACAAAACACCTAATTTGTTATTGGTTCACCAAGAAAACAAGATTTCTAAAGGATTTCATATCCAAACTTTCCCAAATCATTTGTCACCCAAAAAGTAGTAAAAAGAAATGCACTTGTAGAATTCTTGGCCAGTCAACCTATGGAGGATTATGGGTCTATGCAGTGTGAATTCCCTGATGAAGATATAATGGCTTTATTTGGAGAAGAAGAATAATCCTCGGAAAAAGAAAAGTGGACTTTGTTATTTGATGGAGCTTCTAATTCACTAGGACATGGAATTGGAGCCATACTAATTTCCCCTTAAAACAATTTCATTTCAATCATTGCTAAAATGTGCTTTGATTGTACAAACAACATAGTTGAGTATGAAGCATGTGCCATAGGAATCTCAAGTAGTGATAGAATTAAAGGCAAAAGTTCTTGAGGTATATGGAGACTTCGCCTCAGTTATTCATCAGCAAAAGGGAGAATAGGAAACTCGAGATGCCAAGTTAATCCCTTATCATGCTTACATCAAGGAATTGATTGAACAACTTGATGAAGTCACATTCCATCATGTCCCTTGGGAAAATAATTAGTTGGCTGATGTTTTAGCCGCATTGTCGTCAGTGTTCAAAGTAAGTCATGACAGGGACTTGCCATTTATAAAAATAGAAAGTCATAACCAACTGACATATTGTCAAATGGTAGAAGTGGAGCCAGATGGGAAACTGTGGTATCATGACATCAAATGCTTTATCCAAAGTAGAGAGTACCCTTCATATGCTTCAAAAAATGACAAAAGGACCCTCAGAAAACTCGCAATGGGTTTCTTTCTAAATGGGGAAGTGCTCTACAAGAGGAACCATGACATAGTGCTGCCAATATGTGTTGATGTAACAGAGGCAAAGAAAATCATTAGAGATATTCATGAAGGTTCTTTTGGAACTCATACAAATGGGCATGTAATGGCAGGAAAGATCCTAAGAGCTAGGTATTATTAGTTGACAATGGAAATCGATTTCTTCACTTATGTGAAGAAGTGCCAGACATATGCTCACAAGGTTCATGCACCACCGGTACCTTTGAATGCTTTAACAGCACCTTGGCCATTCTGATATAGGGAATGGATATCATAGGGCCCATTGAACCGAAGGCCTCAAATGGGCATCGCTTTATTCTTATTGCAATTGATTACTTCACAAAATAAGTTGAAGCTGCTTCTTATGCCAACGAGACAAGGAATGTAGTGATCAGGTTTGTCAAAAGGAAACTAATTTGTCATTACAGTTTGCCAAGCAAAATTATCATTGACAATGCCACTAATCTGAACAATAAGATGATGAAGGAGATGTGTGAGATTTTCAAAATTGAGCATCACAATTCCTCACCCTATCGCCTTAAGATTAATGAGGCAGTTGAGGCAGTAAACAAGAACATCAAGAAGATTATCCAAAAGATGGTTGTAACATACAAAGATTGGCACGAAATGCTACCATTTGCATTGTATGGCTATTGCACGTCTGTTCGTACTTCAACTAGGGCAACCCCTTTCTCTTTGGTTTATGGAATGGAAGCAGTACTCCCTATTGAAGTGGAAATCCCATCATTAAGAGTGAAAATGTAGGCAAGATTAGAAGAAGCTAAATGGGTCCAAACTCAACTTAATCAGTTGAACCTCATTGAAGGAAAGAGATTAGCTACACTATGTCATGCCTAGCTATACCGAAAAAGAATGATGAAAGCCTATGCGCAAAAGGTGCGTCCTCGATAGTTTCAAGAAGGAGACCTAGTACTCAAGAAGATTCTTCCCATTCAAAAGGATCATCGAGGAAAATCAGCTCCAAACTATGAGGGACCTTATATTGTGAAAAAAGCCTTCTCAAGAGGGGCCTTGATTCTCACAAACATGGATGGTAAAGATTTACCACTTCTTGTAAATTTAGATGAAGTCAAAATGTATTATAAAAGAAGAAGAAGAAGAAGAAGAAGAAGAAGAAGAAGAAGAAGAAGAAGAAGAAGAAGAAGAAGAAGAAGAAGATTTACCACTTCTTGTAAATTTAGATGAAGTCAAAATGTATTATAAAAGAAGAAAAGTGGCTTGCTAGGCTAAAAACCTGATCAGGCAACATAGACAAAAGTTAGAGCGACCCACTATGTTAAAAACTCGAAAAGAGCAACCTAGGCAAAAGTTAGGGTAAAAAATGGTACCTGACACATTCAAAGAAGTGGAGTTACATCAAGTCACAAACTGAGGTAGTTTGAGTTTATTAAGGCCAAACTGGGGCAATATGAATTTATAATGAAAAATCATGAAATGCTTAGATACACGAAGATTTCGACCGAATTAAGGTAGATTGAATATATGAAGTCTTGTCATGAGACACTCCTAATGTCAAATTGTAATGTCCTAGTATGATTTACAATAGTGTACTCGAAAGTATACATATGTAAATAGGATTAGGTCGTTACTGCTAGTTTTTAAATATAAAATCCCTTTAAACTATAAATTTTGAAGATATATATGTAATTGAAAATAGAGCCTCAAAAAGAAAGTACTCGAAGAAAAGTACTCGAAACTATCCTTCATAAACACATAACTAAAAACTTTTAATTCATTACTAAAATATCAAAAATTACATAATTTGTACATAAGTATTCGAATATAATGAGGCCTTCACGACATTTATACAACATATACAAATCAAAATAAACCCTACTTGAAACTACTTTTCCTCTTCTTGGAATGTTCTTGATTTCGATCTATAAAAGCCAAAGGAATAAACAAACAAACAATAAAAGGGTGATAATTCAAAAATCCTCAGCAGCACACCATCAGACAGAAACATTCAAAATATAAATCTAGTAAATATACATTACCACATTTCGAGTAAAATATGCATAGGTGCTCATCGAAATAATAATTTTTAATGATGATGCAATATGTTATGTTGATGCATATGAGATGATAAATGTTAATGGTGATGCTTATGCGATGTCATGTACTTGACAAAAGGTTTTTCTCGCTTCTTTGACCTTAGTAAAGTGCTTTTCTCGCTCCTTTACTCTTGGTAGAGTGCTTTTCTCATTGCTCTACTAATTTCGACAAATGGACTTTTCTTGCTCTTTTGACCTACGTTGAGTGCTTCTCACTCTAAGTCATGCAATGATGTTTATGATATGTCAATGCAAATTCTGATCTCAGTTAGTCAAGTAGCATCTATAGCCTTTTAAAACGGCACTAAAAACACCACTTTGGGTTTTACCTTTAAAGTATCTCACTTGTCTTTTCGATCACAATCGAAAATATGTCTTACTTTGCATATTTGATCGAAATCGAAATACATGCTAGTCGAATAACTCTCAAGTCTATTTCAATTATTCTTGAAATTACACTTGTAGAATATCTATCTATTCACTGTCTCTTTCGAACATAATCAAATACTTGCTAGTTGAATAACTACTGTAGTATGTTCGATTAGCATCAAACTCTTGTCAATCGAATTGCTCTCTTAGTCTACTCTGTTAGCCTAACTTACCATTCTGAAATGGTTTATTTGAATAGTTCTCAGTCTATTCGATCACTATCGAAAGTATATATATCATTCTGAATTGCTGCTAGAAAATCCAACATAACATTTCGATTAATATTGAAATCACTGTTAATCAAATGAGACACTTAGTCTACCCGATTAACACTAGTGATGTCTTTCTGAATAGTGTCGATCGAATAACTCTTCTTGTATATTTCAATTAGCCTTAAAATCATACCATTTCAATTGCTCACTTAAAACTACTCAATTTATCATTGAAATCAGGCAACTTCAAATATATAACACTTCAAAACTAGAACAATCTGTAACATTCTTTCGAATTGCCCCCATAAGATTTACTCAAAAAGAATAGTATAGAAAGACATTATTTGAACGACCCCTTGGCCTATTCGAATAGCACTCATCAGAAAGACAATATGAAATATCATAATAACAACTTTCGTATTTATCTCACTGTTATACCAAATACTTTACAAGAATCTAATAATACCATAAATCACTTAGAAAAGTATTGGAAAATCATCAACAACAAGCTCTGGTAGTTGTTCTCATATAAATACATGTCTATGCAAATATATGTTCAAGTATCATAAGAAAAACTCTTATTACACTCAATCATGATTTTTCTTTGAGTATCATGAAGAACTCTGTTCTATTCACTTTTTGTCAGATCTCTCAGAACAAAGAATGATAAACACAGAAAACAAACACAACAACCCCTACCTTAGTTTTCTATGGATTGAAGTTCAATTATGTTTCTTGTTCTGCTTTTAGTTCTTACTTCTTCCTCCCTTTCTTTCTTTTGATTCAACTTTCTCTTTTCTATTTCTTTTCTTTCTTCTTTATTTTCTTTTTTTGTTTCTATCTCTATCTTTTCTTCTTATTTTTACTGATAACAACTGTGTGAAATGAGAGAAAATGAGAGATATACATGCATAAGTCAAAGACGGTGGAAGGAAAGAAGATTTAGATAATATCTCTTTGACTTTGAGGTAACTTAAATGTTACACTGCTTAAGACATTTTAGTGTTTAATGTTCATCAAAACTGCCATTCTGCCATTCTATTACTTTAACTCATATTATCGCATTTCTATAATCAAATTAAAACTAATAGGTTAGGAAGGATGTTACATAAATCATATTCTTGGAAATAAATAAAAGGGTGTTTAAGGTTGCATACATGAAAAATTAGCACTGATCATCCTAGAGAACATCATTGGAAAAGCTGGAAAACTCCACTCCAACATTTCTTTTGTAAACCTTTCAATTCTAACCCCTTTTGTACTGCTTTTCCTGTACTTTTCCTTTCTATAATGATAATCCCTTTTCGTTGCAACCTATTGTTGATTCAATATGCATTTCTCATGATAGATTTATATTGAGACACAAAACATGTGGCAATATTGAAAAAACATTTAGATTTGCTTTAACAATCTCAAAAGGTCATAGAAAACACAATGAATTCTTAATAAGAGTATTGATGAGAAAAGAAAGAATAACCAGGCAAATCATAAAAAAAAATTAACAAATTTTGTTACTATTCGACCTTGATCCTACTGTGGGAAAAAGTCCTTAAGAGTTATGGAGCCAAGAGTAACTCAATTAAAGCTATGAAGTGTCAAAATTGTTTACCCAATTTGTTCATGGAAATCTCTACAGCAGGACATCCATAGTATCTTGCATCATCTCAGGCATCACATGCAGTTACAAAATCAACATCATTTCTTTCTAGTTCCCAGGTCCTCGCACTCATTGCCTTTAGGTTCTGTTAAGTTTCGGTGGATACCTGACTCCGCAAGCTTTTTACCTTTTTTGCTTTAAATTTTTTGCCAAGCTTCGGTGGATACTCGACTCCGCAAGCTTTTTACTTTTCTGCTCTAATTTTTTGGTTAAGTTTCAGCAGATACCCGACTTCGCAAGTTTTTTACTTTTTTCACTTTAAGTTTTCTATTAAGATTCGGTGGATACTCGACTCCGCAAGCTTTTTACTTTTTGATTTAAGTTTTTTGTTAACCTTTGGCAGATGCTTGATTCCGCAAGCTTTTTACCTTTTTACTTTAAGTTTTCTATTAAGCTTTGGTGGATACCTAACTCCACAAGCTTTTTACCTTTTTTCCTATAAGGTTTTTGTTAAGCTATGACAAGTACCTAACTCCACAAACTTTTTATCTTTCTGCCTTTAAGTTTTCTATCAAGTTTCAGCAGATACCAGACTCCGCAAGTTTTTTACCTTTCTACTTTTAAGTTTTCTCTCAGGCTTTTTACTTTTCTGCCTTTAAATTCTCTATCAAACTTCAACGGATACCTGACTCGACAAGCTTTTTACACTTCTGCTTTAAGTTTTCTATTAAGCTTTGGCAGATACCCAATTCCACAAGCTTCTTACCTTGTTCCTGTCAAGCTGCGGCAGATACCCGGCTCTGCAAGCTTTCTTAGCCTTTTGTTAAGCTTCAATGAGTACCCAACTTCTTAAGCTTTTTACCTTTCTATCAAGCTTCAACGGGTCTCCGTACCCATTGCCTTTACTTTTCCAGGTCCTTGCACCCACAACCTCTAGATTTTGGGTCCTCGTACCCGTTGTCTTTAAGTTTTTAGGTCCCCGTACCCATTTCCTTTAAGTCTTTGGGTCCATATACCCATGGCCTTTACCTTTCGGGGTCTTCATACCCCATGTTTTTACCTTATTTTAATGCTCATTGCTTTTTGCATCGATCTACACACTCTATACAGCAAAAAAAATGGAGGGGAGATAACAAAAAAAAAAAGGAAAAGAAAATTTTTATGGATAAAATTGAATCAATTCATTTGCTTTTCATTTAGTTTAAATGTAAAGCAAAAAGCGGCATGTATTGATACTCAATTTTGTCCATAAAATTTTTATTTTTGTTGCTTAATCAAGGACTAATAATTTTACGTTAAATGATACTTAATTGCAATGTTTTGAACACATAATATTTTTCTAGGTTTTATTTACTTCTATCTTATTTAGATCACTACTTTTTCTTATTTCTCTATCAATTCGGGCTACATGGCATGTTTATGTATTATTGGTGTGTATTTTAATTGACTATCAAATGTTGCACTGAAAATTAAATGAGTTATGACAATTTGTTAATTTGAAATTTTGAAATTTTTTCTAAAGTGTTATTTGAATTACAATCGTTTACGGGTGATGTCTCAAGCGTGATGCCGAGCTTCATCTTTCAAGAATTAATTGAATTAACTGAGTCGTGATAACTTATTAATTCAAATTTTAAAAAATGTTTTTTAATAAAAAAAGACAAATTTTTATCATTAAAACAAACCAACCAATAAATATTTTTAAAGAACGACGTGGCATTGAGTTCCTCATTGCACCAAGGGATACGTAGGAGCAGGAATTCATTTATGTCAAGCCAAAATTAATTTTTATAATTTGGTTTTTTCCTTTTATATGTTACAATATTTTTTAAAAGGGGTAAAATAGATATATTTAAAATTATTAAAATTTACACAACAAAATAAAGGTACCGTTCTTAGAACGGATATTGTAGGGTGCTAACACTTTCTCTATCTATAATCAACTTTTGAATTCAAATTCATTTTCCAAAAGACTAGTTTTTTTAATTAATTGGTTTTTTCTAATGATTTTTTTAATTTAAATAAACATTGGTGATAACTCCTTTATTTTCAAAATCCTATTTTTGGTAGTCTCATCGTAATCCCAGTTACGACAATTCATAAGATGAAGTAAGTGGTTATAGATTGACCAATTCATTCTTAATTCAGTTCGTAAAACACATTTTGTTGTATATAGCATTGCACTAATTTTAATTAGTTAAAGGAAACTTAAAATGATCAAAACAAATTTGTTAATAGTTGATTAAATTTAATTAATAAAGTGACAAAGATAAATCAAACTCCAATTAAACCAATCCATATTTTCATCTTTTAGCTTTTAGGTTTTTTTTTAGCATTTTTTGTTTCAATTTTCTGTTGTTGATATTTTCTCATTTTTCATTTTTTTATATTTTATATAATTTTTAGTTTTTTGGGTATATTTTATCATTGACATTTTTTTGTATTAATTATTTTTCATTTTTTATATTTTTAATCTAAAATTCTTTTGGCTCCTAATTCAATTTATTTGGTCCTAATTATTTATCATAATTTTTCTTTATTTTTTTACTACTTTTAATAAAAAGAAAACTTACCTATAATCTAAATAAAAAGAAACTAACTCTTTAATAATATATATCTGCGTAGCCCATTAAAAGAAGGATCAATTCTAACTTCAACCTCAAGCCCAAATGAAGAAAAACAAACACTCCAAGATAACAAGCCCACAATTAAGCCTAATGAACCAACCTAAATAAAAGAGATAAAAGGGATAAAAGAGATAAAATGGGAAAAAAAAGAAAAAAATGCTTAGTTAGTGTGGGTAATGCGGGGTCTCAACAGCAAGGGAGGCATGATGGTGCCCCGATATTGGGTCTATTTTCATAACTCCTTTCGCTACTTGGTGAGGAGCATACCATAAGGCAAACTTGCAGCCCTTTTAATGTTCTCTATGGTGGAAACCATGTATTTTAGGATTATGTAGTGCATGTTCAGAGGTTTCCTCTCTTTGATATGGTACATGGTCACCATATCAGCCTTGTGTATTTTTTGAGCGTTCCCAATTCTAGCATCACCATAAAGCAACAAAGAGTATAAAAATTTTGTAGTGGTATTTAGGTCACTAGCCAGCCTTGACTCTTCATTAGAGAATAGATTGTCTATTACTTCCTCCTAGGCTTCATCACGCCAGCCATGCTCATCAAAGGAATTTGTTCCTTTGTTAGGAACACCAATGATTGTAGCAAAAGATTCCAAGTTTAGCCTTATTTAGATCCTTTTAACACTAGAAACAACTGCTAGAAGGTCTTTATCTATGGTTGCACTAGCGTAGAACTTTTGACAGAGAGTTGGATAAACCTTCTCACTATTGGTAAATAACTTTCCTCTTTCAAGTGCCTTCATATAAGGTCTCAAATCTCTTCCTTCTTTGGTTATTTCCTCAAAGTTTATGTTTTTACCTAGAGCAATCTTCTTTCCCTTGAACCATTCAGAACACTTTTGCTCCCTTTCTTCTCAAATTTGGGACTCAAAGGCTTCTGAGAGGGTTCAGACTTCTTTTCTTTCCTTTTGGTTGTTGTTGTTGTTCTTCTTCCTCCTCTAATACTACTAATTCCTCAATTCTTTCTATCTTTTTGGGTACAGTATTCTTTACAGCACTAGACATAACTTCTAGTGATCTTTTCCTTTTCAAAGAGGGGGCTTGAGGTTTTTGAGTTTTGGGAGATGGTTTAGGAGAAGTTGAGGAAGATGAAGCGAGTTCCTCACTTGGAGTTAGGGATTGTGTACTATGTCGTGGTCCGTACTAACTTTAGGCTTCTTTCCCGTCTTGGGCAAGGTTCCATCCCGTAGGTAGGTGATAATTGGAGTGATCCAAGTTTCCTATTCTTTAAGCAAGAGGACTTCGGAGTCTGTATTGCTTGGTGCTAGCAGAGTTTGTCCATGGTCAAGTATGTCTCCACATATCCTACTAAGGTGATTTTGTCTCCCATAAATCTAATCAGCTCTTCGGTATATGGCATAAGGTCCCTGTTTAAGAGCCTCGACTTCTAAAACAAGTCCAAGAACATTATATTTGTGGAACTCCCCTAATCCACAAATATACGTCAAACTTCAGCATTAGTGATTATCTCAGATATCATCATAGGATCATCATGATCTAGGATCGTGTTTCTGTAATCTTTTTCATAAAAGTAAATTGGTAGGACCTTTCGTGCTCCACTCCCTGATTTGGAGATTGGATGGCAGACCACACTCAAAACTGCTCAGAGAGATTTCTTCCTCACATTGCTAGATTCACCAACTTGAAGCCACACAATATTCTATTGACAGTGCAGGTCACTTCTATATGGCAACGATCGCCATTTTGAGGGGGAGGATTCTGGGGTTGTCCTCTTTCCTAATTTTGGGTGTTATCCCGGGGTGTGCCTTCCCTTTGATTGTCATTTATAGCTGGGGGTTACCTTCTCTAGTATGGGGAAGAACTTCTTCGGGGACTGTAACTTTGTTTCCTGTAATTTCTATTTTCCCGTTGGTTTTCATTCTGAGATTGTTGTACATAGTATCCCAGACGACGATCTTTGATCAAGGATTTGATTGCATCTTGGAGGCAGATGTAGTCTTCTATCATGTGCCCATATCCCTCATGAAAGATGCAATGTTTAGACTTGTCTTTCTGGGCATGTTTTCTTAGTGGGGGAGGTTTGGGTATGCTCTAAACTCTGTGTTCATCACCTCCTAATCGATTTGGGATCAAGGTTTGTTAAGGGGGATGTAGTCCTGATACCTCTCCTTTGGTGGCGGTGGTTGTGAGAGGCTTGGGCTGGCTTTGGCCTTGCCTTCTCGCCTTTGTCCACATACTTTCTTGTGCAAATGACATCTTTCACATTGATGTACTTGTCTGTCCTTGCCTTGAGCTCATCCATTGTTTGACGTTCTTTCTTTGCAAAGGATGTAAAAAACGAGCTTGAATGGAAGCCATTCCTTATGTAGTGGAGGGCCAACCTCTCATCCTATTCTTGGATGTTCAGAGATTCCTTGTTGAATCAGGTTATGTAATCCCAGAGTGATTCTTCTTTTCCTTACTTAATATAGGAGAGGCATGAAATAAATTTTAGCTGCATTTTACTAGTGGTAAAGTGTAATAGGAATTGCAAGGTCAAGCCTTCCCAATTGACCATGGACTTTAGAGTCAGGGTTGTGAACTACCTCAAAGAGGTTTTCTTCAAAGAGGGAGAAAGCACGACACATGAGGGGATCATCTCCCTATACAAACAACATAGCTGAAACATAAGTATCCAAGTGCTCTTGGGTTCTGAGGTCCTATCGTAGGCTTCAATGTTGATTGGATATTTGAAGTATCTAGGGATCTCATAAGCCGTTAGTTCATATGAAAAAATGTTGATTTTGTTGAACCACAATTCTCCTCCTACTGGGTTTCGGATCCTTAGAATGTTCTCTTTCTTGAATCCTAAGTTTGCATCTAGGTTCCGATATCTTAGGGTTTTTTAGGTCACGATCCCCATCACGCACTGGTCCCTTTCTAGCGTCATGATTCCTACGAGGAACCCAGTTCTCGTCTTTTCTTTCTCCCTGGACAGATCTCTCCAGTTCATGAATGCGTTCATCTTGAAGGCAGACTAAGGAAATAAGCTCTCGGTGTGACAATCTAGGGGGGATTGACTCCTCTTGCTGTAAAGTCAAAATCTGGGGTATGGCCTCTCCTGAAAGGGCTCCGTGTGATCCAAGTAGCTGCATAGTCGGAATACGCCATGATAGGGGGGAAAGGGTTCTCGTTGGGGAGAGAAGCCTCTTCTCCATCTCGCTTGGGTTCCGGTTGGTTAGTGGTTGGATTGCGAGTAGTGATGAAGCCACAACGGTGGCTGGCTGGTTCTATGCTGCAGAGGAGCGATTCTATTTTGTGGTAACCATGGTGAAAGTGGTGGGATTTGAAGTTTATCTTTTCCCACAGATAGCGCCAATGCTCTGAACGAGTCATAAAGGTTTACCTGAAAGGTTTTTTAATGAGTGAGTTGTGGTGTTTTCCTCCTTAGTGTGGCAGCTAAAGTGGTGAAGCAAAGAGGTGGTGTACTTGTAAAAAGTACTTTAACGCTCAAGTCAGGCAATGCACTATGAGATAGTATTAGGGTTCAGAGAGATTCCTGAATGGTCAAGCTTGGTATTTATACAAGAGTGCTGTTTCTAGGGAAAGCAGGATATGAGGGAAATTCCAATTTGAATTCTCATTAACAGGTAGTTATATCTAATTAAGGGATACGTAACCACTCCTATTTCTATGGGATTTGTTGGGAATAATTATCTCTTAATTGTGTAACTGCTTTAAGTGATGTGACACTGACTCAAGCCATGCTCCATGGTGTAAGCAATGTCGGGAAGCTCACGTTGGCTGGGATGCCCCCAAGGGGATGGGTCCAAATCCCAGGCCAAAATAGTCAATTTATTATAATTTTGTTTTGATTTAAATATATTTTTGGTCCCTTTAAATATATTAATTTTTGGTTTTGATCCCTCAAAAGTTTTTGTTATGACTTGTGTCCTTGTAATTTTAAAAGTGAGTGAAATTTATCCATACCCTCATTTCAAAAGTGAGTAACATTGGCTCAATTCAACTTTTTTCATATTAAGTCTTTCCTCATTTCTAAGGTTAAGAAAAATTTAATATAGTGTTGAATTGAATCAATTTCAATTACTTTTGAAATGAAGGTAGGATCAATTTCACTCTTGAAATTGCAGGAACATAAACCGTTACAAAATTTTTAAATGATCAAAATAAAAAATTGATATATTTAGAAGAAATAAAAACATATTTAGGCCTTTATATTTTTTATATATCTCATTGTATTATTTAGGTCTAGAAAAATGATCATCATACACTCCTTTTAGGGGTATATGCACTGTTAACACTCTTTTTAAATATGCCAGATTTAGTGAGAGAAAGTGATAGAAAAAAATAAATATGATAAATGATATTAAGAAGAATGTAAAAAGAAGTGTATGTACTATTAATGGTAAGAATATCACAACTGTTTAGGTTTAAGACAAATCCTTGGGCTACTAAGTTGCACTATCTTTATAAGTGCTTTTCACTCTTGAAATTGCATACAACGAGCTCAAGCTTGGCTATGATTTAAGTTTTTTTTTTTAATTTGACCAATTGCACATGTAATTTCATACTAGGGTAATTATTTGGTAAAACCTCTTGACTTTAGGTGTGTAATTTTAAAATGTGAGTAAAAAAAATTATTGAAAAATTATATAAAAAATTATATAAAAATTCATTTTTTAATTTTTTACCCCTAATTTAAATACTTTTATTTTAGAATAAACACTTAATCTCATTCTTTAAAAAAACTTTGCTTTCATAATAGTCTCTAAGAAATAAAAAAAAAACTCAACTTCATCCTTGAGAATTTCAAAAATTAAGTTAAATAAGTCCTTTTTTATCAAATACTTTATTCATTGTCATAAAAAATAAAGTTAAATTTTTTCATTTCTAAGACACTAATATAGGTTAAGTTTTTCTCAATGAGATTGGGTTATTCACTATTTATGTTATTTTGATATATGAGTCCAAGCCCACAAGCCTTACTGTTACTGGTTTCAGTTGTGCCTCCCTGTCTGTACTGTCTCGTCTCACTGCCATTGCCATCCAGTGCGGCGACGATCCTGAGTGTTCCCTGAGCTCTACAATTCCAAGGTTCGGTTCTCTCTTCCTCTTTCCTCTTTGTCCTTTCCCCTTCTTGTCATCATAATTCACTGTTTCAGTTTGTTGATCCCTACCATATGCATTTGGGAACATGACATACTCTTCAATTAAAATTTTTGGGTTAAAGCAGTTGTTGGGTTATTGGTTTTGGAGGGTTGTGATCATAAGGTGGATTATTGTTGTAGTTGTTGAATGTTGATAGATATGAACAATGCTTATATTGTAATGCATAGTGGAGTGCATACGGGTTGAGCAGCACTGAAACAACAACAGCAGATACAGTAGCCTAATTCAATCAAGAGAAGGAAATAAGTTGCATTGTTACAATAAGAACAAGGAGGAGTGTCAGCTGGAATATCCCTGCCCTATATGGCCTATTCAAGCTGTACCCAAATTTTGAAAATCACAAAAATACAAAATAAAAGTATCAGGATACTCCCCTAGGATATGTATCCAGACATATATTTTATATGTTGATCAGTTTTGGTGCTTCATGTTTCTCTATAATAAGTTATAATTGACATCCTTTCGTCATTTGTCTCCTTTCTTCTCTCCTTGATGCAATAGGAGTAATATGCCGAGTAGCAGCAGCAGCAACGCTTTCCTCCCCTTTTAGTCCTCCTTCATGTTCTTTCTGAGATTCACGGTAATGTGAAGCAGGAGCAATGGGGAAGAAAAAGGTTGCTGCTCAGTGTTCACACAACTGTAGTGTGATTATTGTAGCAGCATTATTATATTTATTTATCTTTTTATGTTTCATTTTCATTTTCTTCAGGCTTCCTTAGACAGCTATAATTAGATTTATCGAAGGGTTAGGATTTATTTTACATCACGGTTTCTCTCCTCTATATAAAGGGATTTTTTAAGGCTTTTAAGGGGTTTAGTTCAACTGGTAGGATCGAATTGCATTGACTCAAAGGTCTTTGGTTTGATTCCTGCTGATGATCCTTCAAGGTTAACCTACCCTCCCCATAAACTTTTTTGTACCAAAAGAAAAGAGAAGATTTTTTTCCTGGTTGTTAGCTAGAAAAACAGCCCTCTTTGCTGTGTTTTACATCTCATCACCCATTCTTTTCTTTCTGTGTTTCTTGAGTGCTACAGCTTTAACCCTGTAACACTAGAGCTTTTTTTCCTATATCACAATAGTACCACTAAAACGCATCAAGTAATCTCCAAATTCCTCAGTTTCTTTGACATTTTGGCTCTAATCTAAAATTTCATTAAGGTATAGAATAGTAAAACAGAATTGAAAAATTGTGTTTCATGGTGGAAATGTATATATGTGTGGATGAGTTCTGTATTTCTTCATATGTTGGAACTGGTTTGCATGTCAGTAACCAGATAAGGGTTTGAGTTTGTTTTGATAATCGGCTTGTGGATGCATTATTGAAGTTAGTTTCAAATGGATAAGTAAAAAAGAAGGGCAGTGAAGGAGGTAATGTTGATAGGCTACTTAGAAGATGCTTATAGGAAGGCCAGGATGCAAGTATAGTAAGCTGCTTTTTTTTTTTGTCTTAAGTTTTGATTGATTACTTCTCTCTCCTCCTTGAATTATTATCCAATTTGTACGGATAAGTTTTCTTAATCTCTTCCTTGGTTATTATTATTATTTAATAACTATGTGATTTATATAGCCTAAATTAATTTTCTTCAGATGTCACGTTTTTTTAACACAAGGGGCCACTTTATAACTTATGCTGGGCCGTTCTTTTCTTTGGCAGCACATTTCCAGCATAAAAAACTCTATTGCATTAAAAGCACCTTCAGTTGTGAATAGGACCTTCTCTTTCATCCGGTTACTAATGGCGTTTTTGTTCCAGAAATTTCAAGAGGTATATGGTTATCTTATGACACAATCATTTTGACCATATGCCATTGCATTGCTTTGTGCATGAAGAAATTGTTACCTTTTGCTGAGATTATGCCAAAATATGTATAAATTATTATTTATTTATGAAATAAAACAAAAGATGGTGAAAAGACAAACAAATAAATAAATAAGATGGGTTTGTCTCAATGATGTTTTGAAGGACTACGCAGTCTCGAATGAGTGACCACAACTCATTTAGAGCTTAATATTCTTTGTTTGGCCAGTAGAGCATAATCCATTGTACTGGAAGACTCTCAAAGTGCTTTTGTCATTTGCTGAATTTTTTCACGCCCTAAAAGCGTGAAGTAGAAGGAAAGTTCAGTTCTTTTTATAATTCATCTTCTGTTATTTTCTCCATTTTTTTGTATTGTTTCATGACCACTTAGTAAGTTACTAGAACTTTTATCATAAGGTTATATAACTATGTGATATATTAGCATAATGTTCCATTTTTTCATATGGATTTTGAGAATTTCTATGTTCTGAAAGGAGGGACTCTATACTTGATGGAAGTGTGATATATTAATTCTTGCAGGGATTAGTGTTTTACAAATTCTCCAGAGTTTTATGCTATGCTAAGCTATAGTTACCTGTTGTGAATCCTTTGAAACTAATCGCAACAATCAATCTTGGTCTGAATTTGTTTTCAGGCTGTGAAAACCCTAGCAAAACGCCCTGCTTTTACTAGGGATCCAAGACAACTACAATTTGAAGCTGACATTAACCGCTTGTTCCTTTATTCAAGGTCAGTGATTTTCTGTTGTCTGCATTAATAGTGAATACTAAGTGGACATTTATGCAGGGGTAGAATTGTGAAATTATTCTCTCTATTTCTGGTGAATCGTGAAATTTTATTCTTTACTCTATCTTCATCTGTACGCTTTATTGGTCGATTCAGAGCTGTTTTTCTTTCCGCTTTTTTCTCTATCTTATTTTCTTCCCCTTTGCCATATTGACGAAACATTTTGCTGTCAATAGTTTCTTTCATGCATGAACCAATCTTTTTTGATGAATTCATCCCACTGTGGTTAGCTAGGCTGTTGTTACTGTTCATAAATTGCTATTCTTACTACCTTAAATATTTTTATCTTCTGCCATTTTGGCTTTGTAATCCTTGTTGGTATATTTAGTGGTAAACATTGTTCATAACCTAGTCTTGGATCTAGCAGAGGCTGTTGCTATTAATTAATTTTTTATTGGACAATAGTGTTCCTTTGTAGCTTCTTAGGCAGGATTCCCCTGTCTTGTAGCAAATTTATAATGCATTTATGTGGATTCATTGACCCACAATGATTTTTATAATACAAAAGAGTTACAAAACAGAATGAACAAAATCTTCTGCTGAAAACATATGCTTCATTTCAATTAAAATATTTTTGTGGAATCCAAAAGTAACAACTTTTCTACAATTTCTTTTCTCTAGATTCTAGTAAACTTGAAAAAATATTTTTGAAATATTTTTTGTTTCATACCGATTTGTAAATGTTTTAAGTAAATAATTCCTTTTTACAGTAATACATTCCCAAAAAGGCAATACATTTTTACAAATTTCTCATTTCTTTCATCAAGAAAAAAAAGTAAGATGCAATCACCTCAGTCATTGAGCATCTAATGTAATTTTTGCTAGTGTAAACCAAGAAATTTAGGGGTCTAATGTATCATATGCTTTCAATTTTTTTTTAACTATTTTTCTTTTGATTTTTCATAAGCTTAACTTGAATAAACATGTTTAATCTTATTCTACACTATGTTCTAGTTGGCTTAAATATGTTTTTGGTCCCTCTAAATATGTCAGTTTTTGGCTTGGTCCTTCAAAAATTTTTGTTATGGTTTGTGTCCTATAATTTCAAAAGTGAGTGAAATTGGTCCCAGCCCTCATTTCAAAAGTGAGTGAAATTAGCTCAATTCAACCCCCCCATATTAAACATTCCCTCATTTCAAGGGCTAAGAAAAATTTAGCATGAGCGAGTTGAAAAAAAAAATTGAAGTTGTTTAACATTTTATCCTTTCTTTTTATTTTAATATATTTTGAGCCATAATTTTAAAATACAACAACAACAAAGTCTTATCCCATAAAAAAAAATAAAATGGTTTTCAAAGTTTGAACTCAAACACTAATAGCAAAATAATTTAGGATGCTTATTTTACTCAACGAACAATTATAGATTTATAATGATCCAATGAGAATATTGCAATCTAAAACTAAAACAAAGCATTAAATCAATTACAAAATCTAAACATCTAAACCAAATGACAAAGGGGAGTATAACTATCATTCTTTTCACTTTCGTTATGTTGCCATTATCTTCATACCACTCCTCTGATTGGAAGTTAGAGATTTGAAAGGTGGTACATACAGAGACAAAAATAGTGATTGTTGTCCCTGAATAGGAGGGTTGGTTTTGTGATGATGAGAAAAAATGAATTGTATTCATTGGTTGTGTTTGGGTTATGGGATTTTCAATAAAGCAGAGATGGAGAGAAGCCATGGGTGAAGAAGAAAGAGGCTCCCTTTGATCTCCTTTGAATGATATTCGTGTGAATGGAGCATTGTTCCCATTGCCTTGGTCGCACGACTGAGCAACGTAGGTTGGACAGGAGTTTTACTTCTGTTCTTATTTCAAAGAATGGAACAAAATATAATTAAACCAAAAAGAAGGGATAACAATAATAAATAACTTTAATTTTTTTAATTGAAATAATCATAACCATCCAGGTGTACTTTTAAGGATTTAATGGGAAAGATTTTACTATGTATTCATACACTGAATATTTTACCTTGTAGAAATGACCAAATATTTTACCCTCAAAATAATGAGATGACTAAATATATGATTTGAATTAGGATAAACAAAACTATTACAACTGCAACATTGATAGATGCTATTTTCCAAGGACTGTTGAAATATTCATGTATAAATTGTCCCTCCATTTTCTTAAAGTTTCGGTAGTTGGTTACACAAGCAACCTGAAAGAAGAACCAAGTTAGGCATGGGCGAAAAAAATTGTAAAACAAATCTAATACCTTTTCCTTTGACTTTTCTCTTTCAAATTCAGAGGTTTTGCTACCATTTCTCTCTTTTCTCCTTGGTTTTCATTTCTCTCTCCAAAATCATCACCTAAACAAAATAAAATCCGATTCTTTATCTCAAATCAAGTTTTCCAGTGCAATAGACCATGAGATTTGATGCACTTGGTATGTTTTGCAGTATATGATAGTTTGATCGATATGCTGTAGTCTACGACAGTTTGGTTTTTCAATTTTTTCGAATTCACTTTGGATTCTTGGTGTGGTTCAATATTCATTTTTGCATCTCTCTATATCTTTAATACGATCTTTGGCTACCCTGGTTCAATATTTGTTGTTTTTGTTGCGATTTTTATTGTTGGTGTGGATGCAACATTGAGATTAACATACCTTAAATACAGGAGGTTTGTCCTTATTTTAGATTTTTTATTAAAAATAGAAAATATCTCACAACATGGGTGGATATAACAAAGATTGTGGTTCATTTGTTACATGTCATTCATTTTCATTTTATACAAAAATAGAAAATACCCCAAAATATGAGGTGAAAGATCTTTGTTATATCCGCTGCTTGTTTTGAGGTATTTTTTAATCCCTCAAAACATGGGCGGATATAACTAAGTTTCTACCACTTTGAGATGTTTTCTATTTTTATAAAATGAAAATGAATGACCTGTAACAATGGAGCTATAATCTTTATTATATCCACCACATGTTTTAGAGTATTTTCTATTTTTAGGACAAACTGCCAGTATTTAAGGTTTGTTCATCTCAATGCTGCCTCCACACCAGCAACGAAAATTGCACCAAGAATCACAAATATTGAACTGCAGCAGTTGAAGTTCGTATTTAGAAAAATAGAGAGATTAGTGCAAAAAAAAATACTGAACTGCACCAAGAATTAGAAGTGAATTTAGAAAAAAAATTGGATGATTAAATTGCTGTAGATTGTAGCATACTAATCATATTGTCGTAGACTGCAAAACGCGTGCAGTAAATTTCGCTGTCCATTGCACCAGAAAACTTGATCTAAGACAAGTAATGTTTTTTTTTTTTCGGAGAGAGAAATGAAAACTGAGGAGAATAGAGAAATGGTGGCAAAACCTTTGAATTTGAAAGTGAAAAGTGAAAGGAAAAGGTGATTAAATGTAGAAAACGATGGTCATTTAAGAAAAAAAGTGATTGAAAAAATTTGGCTTGTTTTACAATTTCGTTTGTCCATGCCTAACGTCGTTTGTCTTTTAGGTTCCTTGTGTCACCAAGTACTGAAACTTTTAGGAAATGAAGTGAAGCTTTATCATGAGTACTTCAACAGTCATTGAAAAACAGCATATACCATTATTGCAGTTGTGATCAAGATTGTCAAAATTGTGATTCAACATGTAGAATTGCATGAATTTACGTGTTTCTCGAGGTTGAACAATCCTGATCCCAGCAAAAGCTCGTTTTGGCTAGGATTGGGCTAGGATCGTGCTCAAACACGTAGAATCCATGGGATCTTGTGATCCTAGCGACCCCTATAGATGCCCAGATTCAGCATGAATGAAGCTCAAACCCAAAAGAAAACCACACGAATCACTCTGAAATACATGAAACTTAGTGCTGTGACCATAACAAAGTGTTGTGACTAGAGTTGTCTTCTTGGAGTGTTGAGATTGGAAGTCTGGAAATGAGTGCTGCAACTGGAGTCTTCTTGCTGGAGCATTGCAATTGGAACTGTGTGTGCGATTGGAGTTTTCTTCCTAGAGTGTTGTGACTGGAATTGGAAAGTGAGGGATATGATTTTGGTTCATTGTAGCAGCTTAATGCAGTATAGGTGTCGTTTATGTGACCATTAGGTGCATTTTGAGGTATAGGTGTCATATATATATATATATATTGTTCGATAGGAGTGGGTGTAATATGATATAATGATCACCCTTTTCTTGTTCTTGTCTTTTACTTCCTGTCCCAATCAAAATGTCACTATTGTATATTTTGAATTAGAGTTTATTTGCATATTAGTGTGATTTTAAAGGTATTCAATGGTATTTTTACATTTATATATATATTTTAATATAATTTAATATTATTGGTAAGACCTTATGTTCCGTGTGTCAATTGCATGTTTTAGGAGTCTACTCCCCCTGTCAGATCCTATGTAGGATTTGTGACTTTGACAACCTTGGTTGTTGGTTGTGATAGTTTTGCTTACCTTGTGACCATATATTCAGTTGTCATTATTTTGAGGGTAAAATATTTGACCAGTTCTACAATGCACTATAAACTTATAGTGTATGAATACACGGTAAAATCTTTGCCTTTAAATCTTTTTAAGTACACATAGATGGTTATGATTATGTCAATTAAATAAATTAAAGTTATTGAACATTGTTATTACTTTTTTTTTATTTAATTATATTTTGTTCCATTATTTCTAATAAGAATAAAAGCAAAAAAACTGTGCACCGCCTGCACTGCTTAGTTGTGCGGCCATGTTAATGAGAACAATGCTCCATTGACACACACGCAGCAAAAGGAAGTACCATTCAAAGGAGCAAAGAGGGCGCTTTTTTCTTTTCACCCTTGACTTCTCTCCTTCTCTGCTTTATTGAAAATTCCATAACTCAACCAACAAATACACTTCATTTCTTCTCATCACCGCAAAATCATCTCTCCTATTCAGCCACAACAATCACTATTTTTATCTTTGAATACTTGCATTTGTGTGTCATAACTGCATCAAATGTACTTGTAGAAATACTTTCTTTATTGAATTAAATCTTTCAACAGAGAGGTACAGCATAAATAGGAAAAATAACGGGAGACTGAATCCTTAATCATAGGAAACTGAATCCCATAAAAACAGAAAGGAGACAAAATAGGAAGGTAAATCCCATGACATCGGGATTGACTAATCCTTTCCTCAATCCTAGGATTCCATCTTCCTAATTTATTCAAAATAATAAATCCTAACAATCCTGATTTATCTACACTCCCCCTCAAGTTGGTGCAAAGATGTCTACCATGCCCAACTTGGTAACTTGATGTTCAAAAGGTTGTCTTAACAGACCCTTGGTTAAAACATCAGCTATCTGCTGATTGCTTTGGACAAATGGAGTGCAAATTATTCCTTCCTCAAGCTTCTCCTTGATAAAATGTTTGTCAATCTCAACATGTTTGGCCCGGTCATGTAAGACTAGATTACGAGCAATGCTTATCGCGGCCTTGTTATCACAGTACAGCTGTGGGGGAAAAATTATTGGTCTTTCAAGTTCTTCTAGTATTTTCTTCAACCACAAAATCTCACACACTCCTTGAGCCATTGATCGAAACTCAGCTTCAACACTACTTCTAGCAACAACGTTTTGCTTTTTACTCCTCCATGTGACTAGATTACCCCATAGGAAAGTGCAGTATCCGGAGGTTGATCTCCTATCCGTAATAAACCCAGCCCAATCGGCATCAGTATACACTTCAATTCCTCTTTTCTCATATTTTTCGAAGAAGAGACCTTTTCCTGGTGTACCCTTTAAATACCTGAGAATTCTGTAAATAGCTTCAAGGTGTTCTTCGTATGGAGAATGCATGAATTGGCTCACCATGTCGACAAAGAAAGACAATGTCGGAGACGAGTATGGGACAAATAGATAAGTTTCCTACTAACCTTTGGTACCTGCCTTGATCAACTGGGACACCTTCTTTGACATCTCCAAGTTTAGTCTTGGTTTCTATAGGAGTATCTGAGGGTTTGCAACCACTCATTCTAGTTTCTCTCAAGAGATCTAAGATATATTTCCGCTGTGAAACTACTATGCCCTTCTTTGATCTTGCCACCTCCATTCCAAGAAAGTACCAAAGCTGACCAAGGTCTTTAACTTCAAATTCCTTGGCTAGGCTTTGCTTCAATATATTCATCTCAGTTACATCATCTCCTGTCAGTATTATGTCATCTACATAGACAATTAAAATGAAATTTTGCCTTTCGTAGATTTCTTCATGAAGAGTGTGTGATCAGATTGGCCTTGATTATATCCCAGCCCTTTTACAAACCTTGTGAGTCTTTCAAACCATGCTCTCGGGGACTGTTTGAGACCATATAAGGATTTTTTTAGCCTGCACACCTTATTCCTGAATTTTCCAGCAAACCCGGGTGGAGGTTCCATGTAGACTTCTTCCTCTAGGTCTCCATTCAGGAATGCATTTTTTACATCCAGCTGAATTAATGGCCAGTCAAGGTTGGTAGCAACCGAAAGGAGGACTTGAACTGTGTTCAGCTTTGACACCGGAGAAAAAGTTTCATAATAGTCCACTCCATATGTTTGTGTAAAGCCTTTAGCTACAAGGCGTGCCTTGTATCTTTCTAGTGAGCCATCCGAGTTATATTCCAGGGTAAATACCCATTTACAACCAACAATTGTCTTCCCATTTGGTAGATCCACTTTCTCCCAAGTAGCATTCTTCTCTAGGGCTCTCATCTCCTCAAAGACAACTTCCCTCCATTCAGAAACATTTAGAGCTTCCTGAATATTGTTAGGAATAATGACACTAGAGACTTGTGAGATAAAGGCATAATATGAGGCTGAAACATTTTTGTAAGACACAAAGTTTGACAAGGGGTGTTTTGTGCAAGACCTAACACCTTTCCTAAGAGCAATGGGAAGATCATCATGGTTAGAATTTGCTGGAAAGTTACCTGAGGAATTATTGTCAGGTTCTCTTGGAGGATCATTATGAGTTTCATGATCCACCCTTTGATTAGATTCTTGGTGGTGTTGCTGGATAATGGCCTTTTTCCTCTTTTTCGCCTGATGTTCTTTTGTATATACAAGACCTTTGTGCCATTTCACCCACTGCTCTGTTGAATCGAATTTGTTGTTTGAGATGACATCACTTGTGGTCTACATTTGTGTGTAGAATCAGCAGGATTATTTGGTTCATTTGTTTCCACATAGTTTTCATCTTCAGGTTCATAGTTTTCCAGAGATGTGTTAGGAAGGTTAAGGCATAAATCGAAGTATCTAGGAAACCATCTTCACTACCGTGCTCCCCCGAAGATGGGATCGGTATAATATGAGGTTCCTTCAAAAAAGGTGACATCCATAGACACATACAGTTTTTTTGAGACTGGATCAAAACATTTATATCCTCTCTGATTTGAGGGATATCCCACAAAAATGCATTTATGTGCTTTGGGGTCAAGTTTTGAACGTTTGATATCATGATTATGAACAAAGGCTACACTTCCAAAAATCTTTAAGGGAATGTCAGTTATAAGCCGAGAAGAGGGAAAACAGTTAGTGAACATTTGCAAGGGAGTTTTAAAGCCCAAAATTCTAATGGGTAATCTATTTATCAAATAGGTAGCAGTTAAGATAGCCTCTCCCCAAAGATACTTAGGGACCTTAGTTTGGAAACTTAGAGCCCTAGCAACTTCAAGAAGATGTTTATTCTTTCTTTCAGCAACCCAATTCTGCTAAGGAGTGTTGGGACAAGAATTTTGATGTACAATGCCCTTTTCAGCAAAAAAAGTACCCAGAATTTTGTTAAAGAATTCCTTGCCATTATCACTACGAAATATTTTAATCTGAGTTTGAAATTGTGTTAGGACCATTTGATAAAAGTTTTTGAACACAAGTGCAAAGATCGATTTTTCCCTTAAAAGAAACACCCAAGTGACCCTAGTATGGTGATCAATAAAGGTGAGAAATCAGCGTTTTCCAGAAATAGTTGTGACTCTCGAGGGACCCCAAACATCACTATGTATCATAGTAAAAGGTTGATTGTTTATATGGTTGTGGGGAAAGACAAGGCACGGTGATGTTTAGCCAATTCACAAGATTCGCATTTAAAAGACAACTGACTTTTATTCATAAATAACTTGGGAAACAAATGTCTCAAATACTGAATATTAGGATGTCCTAACCGGTAATGCCATAACATAACATTTTTATTATGAACAGAGATAGAATTGAAACATGCCCGCTGGTCTTGCCTTCCGAAAAGATGGTTGTTGAGAAGGTAGAGACCATTATCTTGCCTAGCACCCCCAATCATCTTCCCCGAGGATAAATCCTGAAATTCACAATGAGAAGACCAAACATTAATTCGGAAATTATGATCAAGGGTTAGTTTACTAACAGACACAAGATTATACGATAAATTAGGAACATGTAGGACATCCTTAAGGCTTAAAGATGGTGAAATGGTCACAGTTCCTTTCTCGGCAACAGTAGCTAAGGAACCATCTGCAAGTTTAACCTTTTGATTTCCTGCACACGGTGTATATGAGAAGAAGTATTGTGACACATTAGTCATATGATCGGTGGCACCTGAATCTAATATCCAGGGGCCATTAGACCCTGTACATGCAACGGTAGCAATAAAATGATTACCTGACTGGGCTTGGGCTATAGAACAAGATGGGTTAGAATTTTCTACAGAGTGAGATTGGAAGAGTTTGTGCAGGTGCTCTATTTGTTCCTTTGTGAAGGGAAGAGATTCTGAGGTAGATTGCTGCCCTGGTCCGTGTTGCTTGCTTGGAATGCATGTGGATCTCCTCCGAACCTGTTATCATTGCCTGGTTTCTTCTTTGAGGTTGGCTTTCCATGCAGTTTCCAACATGTTTCTCGTGTGTGCCATGGCCGTTTACAATGGTCACACCAAGGTCTCTGTTTTCCTCCTCGTTTATCTCCTTCTGAGTCTCCACCCTGGGCTACAAGTGCTGATCCTTCATGAGCATGGTTCAACATCACTTGCCTCCTTGCCTCCTCTCTACGTACTTCTGAAAGAACTTCTCTGATAGATGGTAGAGGCTTTCGTCCTAAGATACGTCCTCGAACTTCATCAAGTTCTTTATTCAGCCCTGCCAAGAAGACAAATATTCGTCCTCTTTCCACCTTTTTCCTGTATCGTGCACTATCACTGCTGCTTTCCCATTCTTCTTCCTCAAACATATCCAGCTCCTGCCACACAGTCATCATCTCATTGTAATATACTGTGACTTCCCGTTCTCCTTGCTGTATCTTCCACATCCGGGTGGTCAATTCAAACAGTTGTGAGTGATTATCCAAGTCAGAGTATGTTTCCCTCACAGCCTCCCATACATCACGAGCTGTTGGTAAGAACATGAAGGGCTTACCAATCACCGGATCCATAGAGTTGATTAACCATGCCGTAATCATAGAGTTTTCTGAGCGCCATTGTCGGTATGTTGGATCGCCGGTGCCTGGGGCTGTCACTTCTCCATTTAAATACCCAAGCTTTCCCTTGCCGTCTATCACCAACTGCACGGATTTGGACCACTCAAGATAATTCTTTCCATTCAATTTATGAATGGTAATTTGAAGGGAGTGGTCACTTGCGGAGATGGGTGCGAACTGGAGTTCCTGTGTGGGCTGCTGGTTGCCTCCTTCTGGGGTTATTATGCCACTCGTAGTATTGGAGGTGGCCGAACTGGAGCCGACCATGGCAGCCTTGTAGTTCATGATCGGAACCCTAAGGCTCTTGATACCATGTAGAAATACTTTCTTTATTGAATTAAATCTCTCAACAGAGAGGTACAACATAAATAGGAAAAATAACGGGAGACTGAATCCTTAATCATAGGAAATTGAATCCCATAAAAACAGAAAGGAGACAAAATAGGAAGGTAAATCCCATGACATCGGGATTGACTAATCCTTCCCTCAATCCTAGGATTCTATCTTCCTAATTTATTCAAAATAATAAATCCTAACAATCCTGATTTATCTACAGTACTTTAGATATATTTCTGTGTTATACACTGATAGCTACATGTCCTTTTTTTTTCCTTAGTTTTTTGGACTTTTGTTGTTGAAAATTATCGGGTAGATGCTGAAGCATGCTCAAATGGTGCTAAAACACACCCAAATCTTTGAATATGGTAATTGTATTGGTTTTAAAAATGAACATGTGAATTTGTTAATTTTATATATTTATTAAAAATCTGCTTATTTATTTTTATATGCATATTGTTAGAGATATAAAACTATTCATGAGCCTTACCTAACATCTTAAGCTTTTAGGAGATTTGGTCCTTGACATGGTATAAGGGACGGATCTAGAAAAAGTTTAGTGAAGGAGTTGAAAATCAGGAATCATATTATTACATAGAGAAAAAGTTCTTTTAAAGTGAGCAAGTAAAGATGTATTCGTCCTTAGATTATTTAGTGGGTTAAGATCAAGATGTACTATTTTAAATTAAAGGTAGATATATTCTTACTTGCTCGCTTTAAAGATAAACACACTTTAAGAGAGTATTTTCCTTTCATTATATATCAAGTTTTATGAATAAAGTGAAAAAAGAATAAAAAAAAAATATTTATACTAGATATTAAATAAATCAAAATAATAGGTGTCCTCTATGTCATGGCTCATAGGAAAAATGAAGTCTTTACATATATAGATTTTATAAAGCGGAAGAGAGTCAAACTAAAAGTGAGAGGAGTAAGTAGATTTATTATATAAAGATTAAAAACTAATAGAAAGATGAGCTGAAATTGTAACATCAATGTATATAAAATCATAAATCGCATATCAAATATATATCAAGTATCAACTCTTTTACATGTAAAAGAAAAGTTTCAATTATTTTAACAAATTTAATCTTTGGGATTATTATACTGACCTCCCCTGAGATTAGTGTTTATTACAATGACATCTTTTTGTTTGAGAAATTACTCACACCTCCCGTGCTTTGTTATTTTCAAGGAGACTTTATGCATGTATAATTTTGTAAACAAAGAAGGGTATAAGAGTGTAATAACTATACATAAAATGAGAAATGTGGGTATAATTTTTAAATAAGAAAAATATCAATATAATAAGTACTAACCTCAGAGAAAATTAGTGTAATTAATCCTTTATTGTTAAGTAAATTAGATTATTGGTCCAATTAAAAATTGGTGCCAGGGGGGGGGTGGGGGTGGGGGTGGGGGTGGGGGTGGGGGTGGGGTGGGTGGGGGGAGGGAGGGAGAAGGCCCATGCACGCCCCCCTTAAATCCGTCTTTGCAGAGCCTCAATGACTAAGTGGTCAAGAGCTCGATCCTTGCCACACGCAATCTTAATTAAGTTGAATTTCAGCACAAGGTAAAGTGAGCCTATGCTTTGTCCATGCTTCTAGCCAAAGGGCTCTTAGAAGAGTTGGTGCTTGACACATATGAGTATATTCTTTAATATTCAATTTTATTACTTTTGCACTTCTGTTTCCATACCCTAGATTTTGTTTAAATTGTGATATCCCATTTTAGCCTTGCATCGAATACAACATAATATCAAAATTCTAGCAGCATATTTGAAGTGTAATTTATTTAAGTTATTTTTTTCTTTTTTTTTATATAGAAAAAGAAATTCATTCAGAAAGAATGAAGAAAGACACAAAGATAGGAGGATAAGATGTCCACGCGAAAACTACTAAAGAGAAAATACAAATAACCAGCAAAACAAAAGTCAAGAATAACAATGCACAATGGCAGTCCAATCTCTATGCAAATCTGAAACAGCTACCCCCTTAAAAAGACTATGAGCCAAGCACCAAGAGAGCCAAAAATCTAATTCTTTCGCACAACATTTCTACAGACATTGAAACACGTTGAAAAATCTGACCATTCGTCTCCAACCAGATGCGCCACAGAATAGTGAACACTGAATAGTTCCACAAAATCTTGACCTCGTTTCTTTTTCCAAACCCTTTAAACCTTATTGTCGAAAAGGTCTCTAGAGAGTTAGGGCAAACCCAATATTCTTCACAAACACCAAACAGCCTATTCCACAAGAGATTAGCAATCGAGCAATGTAAAAACAGATGGATAACATATTCAGAATTGTTCATGCACATAACACAAATAGTCAAATATTAGGGGAGATGGCTGGCTTAGGTCTCCGAATCTGTGACAAATCATTAGTATTCATCCTATTCAGTACTGCTGTCCAGACAAAAGACTTCACCTTAGATGGAGCTTTGGATTTCCAAATAAGCTTATCAAGGATGAACTTCTCTCTATTAGGAGAATGAGTTAAGAAATAAAAGAATGACTTAATGGAGTAACTACTAGAAGGTTCAAGAGTTCAAATTCTTCTGTCTGGAATAGATGAAGATTGACATTTTCTAGGAGGAGAGATTGTAAGTCCTGAGTATTCCTATCATTTAGATTCCTAGAAAAGTGGAAGTTTGAGGAAATAGAGTCACGCTGAAGAAAACAGAAATGATGGACTGGTGCATTATGTAAAGAGGAAAGGTTATAGAGACAAACAGAAATGTTGAGTTTTCTTTTTAACTTTTTTTCAAGAAAAGGATTTTTATTAAAGATAAAAGAAGGAAATTAGAACAAGGGGGAGGATAAGAGCCCTCTAAAGCATAAAAGGACAAAAGCACAAAGGAACAATGAAAAAAGGGCCAAGGATTAAGTTAATTTGGACTATGAGATATTAGATCTTCGATGTTAAGATTACATAGATAAATTCTTATCTATTTGATGCTTTGTGGGTTCATATTATTTTAATGCCAATGATTTCAATTTTATTGTGTATGTGATGCTTTTCCTTTTTAACATCTCGATATATTTTGCTCATGCAAAGACTTAAATATCCAGCTACAATCGATTGGGGAAGAGTGCTGATGAGGCTCATGCAGAAGAGATTATTGAAATGGCCAGTAAAGCCTCTGTTGCTGATCAACAGATGCAAGTACAAGAAAATGTTCATTCACAAATTAAAACATTTTGCACGTTCATGGATGAAGTTCTTCTTCCAAATGAAAAGATGGTGAATGACCCCCTTGAGTTATCTCAACAAGCAAACATTTTGCCGCGCTGTAGTGGGCTTAGTTTTGCCGTGGGTAGGAGTGATCCACCTACTAATAATCCTGGTGAGTTTTTCCCCCTTTCTTTTGGTTGCCTTTTGCAATCTTTTCATCTTTTATTCAACTTTTCTTGTCATCAATAAATATTGTCATTTAGGGTTTCTATTTTACTTAAAATTTGAGTGGAAGGAGCCATAGGTAGCAGCCAGCTACAGTCTTGCCTGTTTAAAACTGACATATTTGACACTTCAAGACGTAACATGTCCTCAAACTTCTACTTCTTTTCCTTATCAAAATATCCTCATCCTTGATGTGATTTGTGTTTTAAGAACCATACATAGCCATGATAGAACCAAGTCTTTTACGCTCTGTGGGTCACACATTGGCTTATAGGCTCTAGGATAAGAAAGCCATGGATGTGATGCTGATCTTTGTCAATTATAATTTTCTCCTTCATAAACGAGTATATGTGATTATTATGGTTCTGTGCTTTCCAGATGAAGAATGCCCATATTTATAAAATATTCATGAAGTTGACATGCTTGTTTGTTTCTTCTTTTTTTTTTCTTATAGAAAAAGAAATATTATTAGAAGAGAGAAGAAAAGTACAAAGAAGGAGGATAAGTAATCCTCTCAAAAAACACAGCTAAAACCTATAAGATTGTATTATGCAACAAAGCAACCCAATCTCTTTGCATATCTAACAAAAAAACACCATCAAAGAAACCATGAGCTGAACACCAAAGAGAAGCCAAAAGGAGAACCCTATCCCAAATAAAGTCTAAACTTGAGGAAAGCCCCTTAAAAATTCTAACATTCCTTTCCAACCATAAACACCACAAAATAGCGAAGATAGAGCACTGCCAAAGGATCTTTGCTTCTTTGCAGGAGCGAAAACCTCTAAACTTAGTTTGAATAAAATAATGCAAATCCTTAGGACAGACCCATGCCTCTCCAAAAAAAACCAAACAACTTGTTCTAGAGATAATTTGCTGTAGAACAATGCAAAAAGAGGTGATTCCCTGATTCCGAAGCAGACAGAGCAGCACTTTTTTTGGGCCTGCTAACACCTTGAGGCCCACCTCTAACCCACTTTACCAGTCTTTTCCCCTTAGGATCCACCTCAATTTTTAGGAAATACTTTAAATCATTCACCATAACGTCATTCTTAAATCTGAAATTTGTGCACTACCACCCAAAAAATAAGCCTTTCTTAAATCTGAAACATTAATGCTGGGTTTCAAAATTTGAACACTTCGGCAATCATCTCCAGTGCTGCAACTCTTTACCACATCAGAATAGGATATTCCTCCGATGAAAGACTACTTTCTGTTGGGAAATTCTGTTTCACCTGAAACGCAGCTCCCTTCGAGTAATCCACCACCAACAACTTGGACAAGGCTCTCCCAAAATGATTCCAACCTGCATGTAAGCGACCTTTGAGGACAAAATGGAGCTCCTCCTTCCATTGCCATAGAATTCTGTGACCATAACATATCTTCCTCTGTTATTATGACCTCAGAAAATAGAGAAGATTTTTCCTTCACCTTCAAAGCGTCTGGCAAAAGAGGGTGCAACATACAGTGATTTGTCCTTGAACGTAGATAATAACCAAAATGAAGCATCTCTGCCCAGTAGTAGAGACTTGATAAATCCTCGGCCTCTTTCTATCACTTGTACCCGAAAAAAATTCCCACTTTCATCAAGCACCAAATCAAAACATTTGGATTCAATGGCGATGAGTTTAACACCACCCATTAATGATGTAGGTCGAACTTTTTGTCGTTCCAATCAAACATTTCTTATAAACCGAGCAAAGGAATCCACAAAACCAAAGCCAGAATTGAAGACCAAACCGCGAATTAGCTCACTCAATGCTGGAATCCCCACGAGATCACAGAGAAACACACACCATCAAATTGAACCCTTTGGTATTTCACATTTGACATGCCTGTTTGTTTCAACACTATATCTTTAATTTGCCACTTGTTATATGGCTCCGTTTAATGTGCACCCCCTAAGTTGGGGTGCACCGGTGGTCCTTCTATTTGAAACAATTGGATTTCAAGCAAATAAGTTCAACGGCAGGGATTGAGGACCGAATACCTGCTGAGTAGGTGGAGTGTGTAGTCTGAGTATGCAAAATGGTACATGAAATGAAGCTTATTACTTGATAAAGTATTTGCAAATGAACCCCAATCTAGATCAGTAATCCAAGTCAGGTGAGGTCCTGTTTTAAGCCTCGTTTGAAACCCAATTTTGTGATCATGGTCGCAAAGGCCATTACCACAAGTCTTTGACCGGAAAGCCGTTAATGTTAGGGTTCTGGCAAGTTGGCGTGTCCTTCGGGGTGGTCCATAGTCGATCCCAGATCTCTGGAAACGTACTCAAACTACTGTACATGCTGGTAATGGCAGGAAGCAGAGAACATGTTGGCAATGGCAGGAAGCAAAGAACATATTGGATGGTGAATAGCGTAAATTGTGTTGCTGTAGAAAGATGCATGGAGTCTTTGAAATTGGTTGGGTTCAGAATCATTCCTCATTCACTCATAGAATTCGATACCTTCCACTGAGATCCATAATATTGGTTTATTTCATATAATACTTTAATCAAGGGCATTGATACAAAATTTATATCGTGAGTTAATATTTGAGCAAAAAAGAATCTGTGAGGCTGTTTGGACAGATTTGTTTAATTGGGTATGTATTGTGAGTTGACACCCATGTGAGTTTCCTCCAGATCTGGCGCTCACTAAAACACAGTGCAACTCACATGAGCTTGGTGTGATGGAGTCAGTCACTGAAATAAAATTTCATGGGTTTAATTAGAAGACTTGACCTGTGATAGATCCATGCACTTGGTCAATACTTCATTAAGGACCTTACTGAAAATTTCAAAAGTAATAAGACTCAACTGTAAATAAACTAATAGATTATTTTATAAGTTACTATAACTTATTATAACAGGTAATTAGCAAGGTTCTGTAAAAGCCACCCTTATTATACTGTTTCTCTTCCTTTAGATCCACAAGGATATAGAAAATATCCTATTCTAATAACAATTTACCTTTATTTATTTGTTTATAATTTCATATTATTGGGAAATTTTCTCCTTTCTGCCTGTTCACTGTAGCCACTTGTCATTGATGTGCTTTTGGAGCAGCTGTCCCTCAGACAAGACCATTAAGCCAAGCTAAAGTTTCTCAGAAATTAAAAGATCAACTTGGCTACACGCTTAATGTTAAACCTTCTCAAATATCTCACAAGGATGCTGGCCAGGGTCTATTTATAGATGGTGCAGTAGATGTTGGTGCTGTGGTGGCCTTTTATCCAGGTGTAGTCTACTCTCCAGCTTATTATCGTTATATTCCAGGATACCCAAAGGTTGATGCACAGAACCCCTATTTGATTACAAGATATGATGGGAATGTCATAAATGCCCAACCTTGGGGTTCTGGAGGTGACGAGCGAGAACTGTGGAATGGTAGAAAAATGGGAGAAATCAAGCCTGATGTGAAAGGTGCTGAGAAAGGTTCAGAGAGGTTCTGGAAACTGCTGAGTAAGCCTTTGGAAGGCAACCAAGGAGATAATAGTGAAGTACTTGAACGTAGAAACCCATTAGCTTTAGCTCATTTTTCCAATCATCCTCCAAAAGGGGTGCTACCAAATGTCATGATTTGCCCTTATGACTTTCCATTGACTGAAAACAACATGAGAGTTTACATTCCAAATATATTGTTTGGAAATGCAGAAGTAAGGATGAGGAGATTTGGCAGCTTTTGGTTCAAATCTGGAGTGTCAAGAAATAGTGGAACACTTGTTCCTACACTGAAAACTCTTGTTTTGATAGCTACTAGGAGTCTTCAAGATGAGGAACTCCTCCTGAACTACAGGCTGAGCAACACCAAGCGAAGACCAGAATGGTATGCTCCAGTGGATGAGGAAGAGGACAGGAGAAGATGGAGCTAGCCAATCCAATGACTACAGAATCCCATTGTTCTTTTATCTTACAGAAAGCTGTATTTGTAATCCTTATTTGGATATTATTTCTCTGACATAGTAAGAATGAGGTCCGATACTTTGTGAGGGATGAAGCTACGATTGATGAAATTTTACGGGATTGATTTTGGCCCCGTTTTTAGACGTCAAAATCCAAGTCAAGGGGATGTACCAAAACTCCAATTTCAACATCAGGTAAAAGTTTAGCTGATTACTACACTAAAAATGAATTTGACTGGTTAAAATAATTTTTAAAAATAGTTAAAAGATTTATTCTTTTCCTAGTGAGGCAATAAATCTAGGGAAATTACGGTGACTTTCTGTAAAGTTTGATGATATTATACTTATACCTTTTAGTTTTAAAAATTACACCAGACTCATATTTTAGTCAACCGTATGGTCTTCCCTTGCATTTAACGCACAATTAAAGATACTAATGGCACATGACTTACACGTGAGTTTTTAATATTTAATGGTTTTTAAAAAATCAAAACACGCATAAAATGACTTTTTTGTCCTTTGTTTCTCTTAAAGAAAAACCAAATTGAGGGTGGTCCTCCATTGCACGAAGGCTGGTGGCTTGACATTGGGTGCACCCTGCCTCTTTGTCATGGCTCATTCTTGGCTCCCCAAGTTTGGTTTTGTCCATTGCACAAAGGTAAGTGAGGTTTTAGCTTTGGGTGGGTTGATCTATATCATGGTTGGCATACACAAAAAAACAAATACACAAGGTGTCTAGCAAAATGTCTAACTGGATTTCCCTTTCTTTTATTTTTTAATAAGATTCCCAATGATTTCATCAAGTGTGGGTGAAAGTGGAAGGCTTGGACTCCGTTATCGTAACAGAACATGCATATCTGCAAAAAATGCAGGTATAAAAGTTTTATAAACACAAAGCAATCCTGGGAGATTGTTTATTGTTGCAGAGATAGGAAATGTGACATTTTGATTGGTGCAACCCTATCAATGGTGATGCAATTGAAAGTGACTGAACTGTGCAAGGTGTGAGCAATGCTGGAGCAAGTTGGAAGAATGAAATGGAGAAGGTATTGACCAATTGCAAGACAAAACTGAGTGTGTTGGAAGCCACTATATCATCCTTGAAGATGTTGGTTTTTATGTCATTTGGTTTTAGTGTATTGTTTACCATCACTGTTATTGCCTTTGTTGTAATTGCAGTGAAGTGTGTGACTCTGCGATGTGTAAATGCTCCTTTAAATGGAGTTTGGATTGTATGGACTAGAGTTTAGGGCATTTGAGTTGGTGGTGTGCAAAAGTGTGTTTTGTGGCTGTATTTTGTAAATGCGCCTTTAAATGGAGCTTGGATTGATATGTTATCAAATGAAGATGAAATTACAGTTGTGGTTCACATTTAATTTGTTTATTCCTTTCTTTAACAGCAAATTAGTAGAACAAATTTTAGATGGAAGGCCAATGATCAAATTAAATGCATCTATAACGTGTGTGGACGTGTGTGGTCACAATAGCTACACAAATTACAGTAAGATAAGGAATATAAAGATCCAAATGTGGACTGCAAAACACCTTGATTCCATTCCATTGAGTAATCGGTACTAACATATAGGTTCATTACATTAACAAAAAGCACCTGAACATGTGCCAATAAACATGCTGACAACATAAAAACTAGCTTTGCACTGAAAGCTTGACTAATTACATTATCCAACCCAAGGAAAAAAAAAAGGCATTGTACTGTAGAATATATCCATTATGTGCTGTACCCAATCCCAAAAATCAGTATATATCCATTATGTACTGCATTGTGTCATAATTACAGTATCCCTCTGTAGTGTCTCTAAAAAACTCTATTGCAATCCCAAAAAACTCTATATAATCATTCAGTTTCCTACAGGCCTTGAGGTCCCACCTGCAGGCCTTGATTGTTAGCCATGACAATCATTACCTAAGAGGGGGGTGAATTGGGTAATGACAAGTTTTAATGCAACTTTGACAAATTATGCATTTTGAATAACTCAATTAATAAATGCAGCAAAATAAGTCTAATAAATGTACAACTATTGAGGATTACTCAAATACAACTTGGGATATATGATGAACTAAGTGAAAAAGCTAGATATCAAGTTATAACAATCAAAACATCAAGATATGCAATATATAAATATATTTCACCAAATACTGAATTTAAAGAGTGTAGGGAAGAGAGAATTAAACTTAAGAATTTATCCTGGTTCAGCCACCAACCACTTGTGGCCTACATCCAGTCCCCAAGCTTAACTTGAAATTTTCTTCACTATCTCCTAGACTTCATGGGTGTTAGGAAAACTTTTGTACATACAAGAGCACTTCTCACACCTTGGGATACCTCACCCTTGTGCTAGAGCCTCCAATTCTTCAAGCTTCACAGGTGCTTGATGACCTTTACAATCAAGAGCACTCACAACACCTTTGGGATACCTCACCCTTTGTGTTTGAGTCTCACTACAAGGGATAGCTCACCCTTTTCTCTCTTAAGGGATACCTCACCCTCTTACAATGATTTCAAAGTGAAGAGAAAGAATAGAAACTCTCACAAGAGTAAATATACAACTTGAAGAACAAAGTATGGATGATAGAAAATTCTCTCAAGAGTGGATAATACAAATTGAAGCTCTATGGGTATCAAGGATTCACACTTTAAAGCTCAAAATATGATTTTGATGTTTCAAGGATCAATTCTAGTGTTCTTGAGGTGTATAAGTTTCATACAACACTTATATATAGAGCCCAAGTGATAAAATAGTCGTTGGTAGTGTTTTATAATGATTTTCTATGAAAACTAGTGTTTATAGCTGTTAGAAAAGTTCTTGGGCACTTGGTAATCATTACAAGCTTCATGTAATCGATTACAAGCTTTCTAGGCACTTTGTAATCAATTACACACTTCCTGTAATCGATTACATGGCTTCAGTCAACGTTGTAATCGATTACATGACTTGTGTAATCGATTACATCATTTCTGGTTTTGAAAACTGACCTTAAAAGATCGTAACTTCTTCATTTCTTATCCGATTAAAGCGAATGACCACTTATTGGAAAGATCTTTGAGTTTATTTTCATATGAAAGAAGTTTCAGAACAAAACTCAAAGTATTTTGAAAGATATGATTAAATTAGTAACTAAAAGTCAGTTTTACAAAACTCAAACTTTAATTAGTCATAACTTTTTCATTTCCTATCCGTTTAAAACAAATAACCACTCATCGGAAAGATCTTTGAGTCTATTTTCATATGAAAGAAGTTTCACAATAAAACTCAAAGTAGTTTGAAATTTATGATCAAAAGAGTAACTAGTTGTCAATTTTACAAAATACAAACTTGACTAATTTTCATAGATTTGAAATACCACCAAGGCTAGCTTTCCAAAAATATTTTGTTGGGTATTTAAGCATTTTAGAAACACTTGTAAAGATGTTTAAAACTTATTTGAGCTTAGTGTGATTCTCATTTACCTTTACACGAGATCTAAGTCCTATAAGCTATTCTTGAAGATGTTGGACTTGATCTTTTGCTACCATCAATTTTTGATGTAATCCAAGTTTCCAAAGAAAATATTCTCTTCAAAACTTGAAAATGCTTGGAACATTTTTTCATTCTCATCCTTCTTGAGTTGAGCATAGTTGTGATATTTTGCATTCTTATTGCAATGCTCACTCTTGGTATTTGGACTATCCTACAAAGTATTGCTCACTTAAACAAACATAGTTAGTCCAAATTCATAATTCAATATCCTTATATGCATGATTCATAAATGTATAACTCTAGTTAGTCTAATATGCATATAAAACTTTCATAAACACATCCAAATAAGATATTTATCAATTACTAATGGATATGCACAATATAGGATACAATAAAGAGCACATTGCATATTTGTCATTTATTAAGCACAACTATAAAGCATAAGCATCATTCTTTTTGTTTTGTATTTGTCATTATCAAAACCTAACATATTAAACTATTGGGGCAAACCTATTTCCACAATCTCCCCCTTTTTGATGATGACAAATCACCAAAGAAAAAATATGTTTAGCAATATAAAAGAATAGATATTCTTGTAAGCATATCAAACAATAAGTACAAGGAACATATTTTTTTTCCAATTCTCTCTCCCCCTATTTGACATCAACAAAAAGCTTAGGATGGAAATGTGATATTTTTCTCTCCTCCTATAGATTAAACTCATGTTGTAAAAAATAGTAGGATCATCAAACTTCAAAAACTTCTTCAAGTTATTCAAAACATAATTGTCTTCCTTTATTTGATTGTACACATGATTCAAGAATAGAGAGATGAAACAAGCATGCTTTCAAAATATAAAAGATTATTCATGCAAAACTTGTCATATTTTGGTACATCAACATTTAGCATATGATAGCAATGAGCTTAAGAAATTATGTCTAGCATATAATATCTTGCATACCACATGATAAATAAGTACCACTTGATATCACTTGTTAAGAGTTACAAAATATTCGTGTAAGATCATGGAATTAAGATTTTCAAACAAAAGATCATACAACTTGCCATACATCAAGAATTTCTCAATGAAAGAATTAAAAGATATGAAGTTTAAGAATGTTTACCTTCTTTTATTGATAGAGGAAAAGAGAATAAAAGATGATCTTTATTGACATGTTGATAGCATTAACAATAAAACACTTCATGTCAAGTAAGGATGTAAGCCAAGAGTTATAAACAACAATTTAAGTGCTAGGCTCCCCCTCAAAATATGCATATGATCAAGATATGAAACATAATAGTTCAACATAGACATGCATATATTTTTAGTTAACAAGGACATGAAAAAAAAGATATGTAAGATAAGTAAGATAAGCTCCTCCTTATTGAAGCACAAGATAGATAAAGGGAAACATGCATGCCAAGACTATGTAAGCACATTACAATAAAGAAAAGTAAGGCAAAGATACATATTCTTAATCCATCAATCACAAACCATTTTAAAAATTTCTCTCCATTTCAAAAAGAATTTTACAAGAGCACATTATATTTTCAAAAGAATTTTAGAAAGGTAGAAGGGTTTTATATTGAAATCACATATTCCTTGAAAGTAATCAAACCCAAGTCAAAAGAGCATTTGAAAGTACATCTCATCCTTTTCTTATTAAACAAGAGCCTTGAAAAGATAAAATACTTTTGAAGAACAAGGCTTATCTTTTGAAGTATCAAGAAGAGCTCTATAGAACATTTCAAAAGATCTATTTAGAAACTTAAGCATTCTCTCAAGATTTAATAACACTTTTCAAAGCAAAAGAAGAAAATACTACATTTATAGCATAAACCAAATGATTTCCAAATTTTCAAGATAAATATGAGGTGAAAATACTTTCAAGTTCTTAAGACAAGTTCAAAAGATTCTCAAGGATATGGAACTTGAAAAACTTATTTCAAATATGATAAGAGATTTTGCTTTACAAACTTTTTTAATCAAACCAAATTTTTTTTTTCAAAACAAGAGCATGATTCTCATAAGAGTTATACCATTAAGAAACCATAGATCAAAAGAATTATATATATCAAACATTTACCATGATGGAATATGCTATAGGGATCAAAACACGTATAGAACTAATATCATCCACCCTATATGCAATGACAAAAATAGCAAGTTAATATCCAAATAAGCACTTTATCAATGCTAAGCATACTTCTCATGTAAGGAAAGCATATAATAATTTAAGATCAAATTATCAACAAGTATCATACAACACATAGCATATAAGATACCATAATAACTTAGGGATAGAGATACTTATTGAGAAAGTGATACTTCATTAGAATGTTCTTTGTTTATTGGATCTTTGAGTTTGGGCTTTCTTCCATTGAGTATTCCATTCCATTGTTCTTGAAGAAAGTCTCCGCTTCTCTCTTTTCATCCAACACTTCTCTTTGTCCACATATGCTTAACATTTCAATATTTGATGACTATTTTTGAAGCACATAGAGACACTTGCAAAGCTAACTCTAAAAGTGCTCTAAAACATAGGTTAACATCAAATATCATTTAAGCTCATTTACATGCATAATTTAGGTTAATATATAATGAAAAATCATGTCCCATATTATCAACCATGGAAAGTTAGTTCTAAAGAGAACAAAAGAAGGACATATGCACTTGAATCCAAAAATATGGTTTAAGCAAATTAAGACATGATTCAAGTTTATCAAGAAACACATGATCAACATCAAAACTTATATAAGTATTTTGGGGCAAACAATGATCATGTAAGGCATGTAATATCAAGTAAGGAATTCTAGTATGCACACATGCCAATCAAGAACAAAAAGTCCCTTATTGTAATGAAAGAATTAAAAAATCATGGAACTATAACTTTTGAAACCATTCATGATTCATTTCAAGATATACTTCATTGTAAAACCATTGAAGTTAAAATACAAGTTCAAGACACAAAATGAATCATTTACTTCTTATTTTCAAGATATGAACATATCAAGCAATTTCAAATAAGAAGACATATGACATTTTACTTTTCAATCTCTAAATAAATATATAAGACAATTAAGCATCAAAGAGAAAGGATTAGAACTACTTATGAGCATATGAAATTTTCATATTTGAACAAGGAGAAATGGCCACAAGCTCAAGAATAAAGATATTACCATAAGATGTCATTCCAAGCAAGTTGTGTGCATATCTAGCATGTTAGCATATGTAAAGACACTTTTAAAACATAATGCTAGAAAAGCACAATTTAAGGCATGTTAAGGCATAAAACAAATATCTACTTATCCAAATATTACATGATATTCAAATTAAAGTATAAGTAAGGATAAAAGATTGATATCACCGAAAGTGTACTCTTTGAGTTTTTGTAGGTGACTCCAACTTCTATACCTCAAGACCCCTTGAGAATGTTGTGATTCTCCATGTCTTTCTTTTTATGTTTTCACCATTTTTGGAGAACTTGAACCATTTTAAGTTTTCCTAACCTCAAGTAGCATGATTGTATTTCACTTCATTTGCATGCTTGAGCTAATGGTCACTCTACAACCCAATTCAAAGTAATTTCTTTGGTATCCACCAATTTTGGATCCATAGGGGTTAGTCATTAATTATTAATCCATTATGCTCTCATAAAAAATTAATTTTTTCATAGTATGTAAATTGAGTACAACAAATTAAACAATCAATTACCATTAAGTATATAACCAAAAGCAAGCTTACTTTCATGATATATAGATAATTCAAATCATAGCAAGCATACCTAGGCATTGTAGAATTTCATGTACTAATATATATAACAAATTAATGAGCTATGGTACAACAAGAATTAATATAATCATGTGCTAAACAAAATATTCATATTTTACTAAGTACACATGATTCTATCATTTACCTAGGGCCTACAAGGAATAAACTTCATATTCATTATCTTTTTAAGTGAATGTGCATAAGAGGTAAAAATATTTGATACATTGGCCTTGGTAATCAAGAAAACTCTTTTCTTTACCCATTGCTTCTCTTTTGGTGTTTTGACCTTTGCAGGTTTCACATTTTGTACTTGAGAAGTTTTGGCTGAAGTCATCTTCTTTCTTTGATCAAAACTTCTACCAATGGGCTTTGGAAGCATCCCCCTTGATGATTCCTTTTTCACTTGACTAATTTGTCCATCCTTGTGAGAAGTTTTCTGCATAATTGAAATACTAGGAGGACATTTTGGTACCCACTTCATTTTGGGTCCTTAAATGTTAGTACTAGAGCCTTTATGATTTTTAGGAACCCAAACCATGTTATTTCTCATATAAGAATTTCTTCAATAATTGCATAAATGAGAAATATATCCTAGATGACCACAAAAATTGCAAACAATTGAATTTAATGATGGCTTGGTTCTTTGAAGATCATTTTTGGAAAACTTAAGCCTTTTGTTATTTGTATATTCTAAACTATTTTTGTCATAAGCCTTGCTTGAACTTTTATGTGGAATAATATTAATTTTATTCTCATTAACAAGCATAGAATGTAAGCAATTAGAATTATTTGCTTTGGCAAGTTTGGAATATATATCCTCAACTTGATTGTCTAAATCAATGCACTTTTCACAAGAAGTTGAGGTTTCACATTTCAAAGGCATTTCCTCATCAAGAAAAGTATAATCATTTTTCAAAATCTCAATTTCATTTTCAATGGAGGAAATGTTTTCCAAACAAGATAAATTTTTATTTTCTAAATTCAACAAACCATCATATAATTCATCATATGCACATTGTAGCTCATCATAGGAAGGACCATAATCAAGATAGGCATTATTTACCTCAAGGTTCTTTGGAGTCAAGTGGGAGGTTGTCACAATTTCTTGCACTAATGACTCTTCAAGGGAATCACCATCTTCCTCATTGTTGTGCATCAAAGCTTCAAGAGTATATACCAATTAGTTTTGCTTTGCCACCTCTTCAAATTGAGCATCATTTTGAGGATATTTTTCACAACAAGATTCATTCAATGATTTTTGCTCTTCTTGCTCTCTATGTACAACTTTATATAAAAAATCATTGTTAGCAAGATAGATATCATCAAGAGTATCCCATATATCTTTAGCACTAGAGCAACTCTTAATTTTAGCATAAGCATCATCATTTAAACCACTTCTCAATATTTGCATTGCTCTAATATTTAATGAAAAGCATTTCTTATCATAGTCATTCCAAGTTTGTTTTGATTTGTATGTAAATCCATCAAGCATAATATCCCACAAATCAATATCAATAGATTGCATATAAATTTCCATTCTAACTTTCCAATAAACGAAATTCACACCATCAAAGAATGGTGGTTTATTAATTTCAAAACCTTCCATTTTGAAAAGCTTGTAATGGTTGCCAAACAAACAAAGATCTTTAACTCCAAGCTGTTAAGCTTTTACCAGAGCACGAAGCTCTGATACTACTTGTTAGCCATGGCAACCATTACCCAAGAGGGGGGATGAATTGGGTGATGACAAGTTTTAATACAACTTTGACAAATTATGCATTTTGAATAACTCAATTAATAAATGCAGCGAAATAAGTCTAATAAATGTACAACTATTGAGGATTACTCAAATACAACTTGGGATATATGATGAACTAAGTGAATAAGCTAGATATCAAGTTGTAACAATCAAAACATCAAGATATGCAATAGATAAATATATTTCACCAAATATTGAATTTAAAGAGTGTAGGGAAGAGAGAATCAAACTCAAGAATTTATCCTGATTCAGCCACCAACCACTTGTGGCCTACATCCAGTCCCCAAGCTTAACTTGAGATTTTCTTCACTATCTCCTAGACTTCATGGGTGCTAGGAAAACCTTTGTACATACAAGAGAACTTCTCACACCTTGGGATACCTCACCCTTGTGCTAGAGCCTCCAATTCTTCAAGCTTCACAGGTGCTTGATGACCTTTACAATCAAGAGCACTCACAACACCTTTGGGATACCTCACCCTTTGTGTTTGAGTCTCACTACAAGGGATAGCTCACCCTTTTCTCTCTTAAGGGATACCTCACCATCTTACAATGATTTCAAAGTGAGGAGAAAGAATAGAAACTCTCATAAGAGTAGATATACAACTTGAAGAACAAAGTATGGATGATAGAAAACTCTCTCAAGAGTGGATAATACAAATTGAAACTCTATGGGTATCAAGGATTCACACTTTAAAGCTCAAAATATGATTTTGATGTTTCAAGGATCAATTCTAGTGTTCTTGAGGTGTATAAGCTTCATACAACACTTATATATAGAGCCCAAGTGATAAAATAGTCATTGGTAGTGTTTTATAATGATTTTCTATGAAAACTAGCCGTTTATAGCCGTTAGAAACATTCTTGGGCACTTGGTAATCGATTACAAGCTTCATGTAATCGATTACAAGCTTTCTGGGCACTTTGTAATCGATTACACACTTCCTGTAATCGATTACACGGCTTTTGTCAACGTTGTAATCGATTACATGACTTGTGTAATCGATTACATCATTTTTGGTTTTGAAAACTGACTTTAAAAGGTCATAACTTCTTCATTTTTTATCCGATTAAAGTGAATGACACTTATTGGAAAGATCTTTGAGTCTATTTTCATATGAAAGAAGTTTCAGAACAACTCAAAGTATTTTGAAAGATATGATCAAATTAGTAACTAAAGGTCAGTTTTACAAAACTCAAATTTTAATTAGTCATAACTTTTTCATTTCCTATCCGTTTAAAGCAAATAACACTCATCGGAAAGATCTTTGAGTCTATTTTCATATGAAAGAAGTTTCACAATAAAACTCAAAGTAGTTTGAAAGTTATGATCAAAAGAGTAACTAGCTGTCAGTTTTACAAAACACAAACTTAACTAATTTTCACAGATTTGAAATACCACCAAGGCTAGTTTTCCAAAAATATTTTGTTGGGTATTTAAGCATTTTAGAAACACTTGTAAAGATGTTTAAAACTTATTTGAGCTTAGTGTGATTCTCATTTACCTTTACACGAGATCTAAGTCCTATAAGCTATTCTTGAAGATGTTGGACTTGATCTTTTGCTACCATCAATTCTTGATGTAATCCAAGCTTCCAAAGAAAATATTCTCTTCAAAACTTGAAAATGCTTGGAACATTTTTTCATTCTCATCCTTCTTGAGTTGAGCATAGTTGTGATATTTTGCATTCTTGTTGCAATGCTCACTCTTGGTATTTGGACTATCCTATAAAGTATTGCTCACTTAAACAAACATAGTTAGTCCAAATTCATAATTCAATATCCTTATATGCATGATTCATAAATGTATAACTCTAGTTAGTCTAATATGCATATAAGACTTTCATAAACACATCCAAATAAGATATTTATTAATTACTAATGGATATGCACAATATAGGATGCAATAAAGAACACATTGCATATTTGTCATTTATTAAGCACAACTATAAAGCATAAGCATCATTCTTTTTGTTTTGTATTTGTCATCATCAAAACCTAACATATTAAACTATTGGGGCAAACCTATTTCCACATTAATGTCCCAGCAATACCTTTCTTCTTTCCAGTAGCTAGTTCACCTTGGAGTCTCATCTATCACAGGAGTCAAAATAGCAACATCAATCCTAGCTTAATTCATAGCAGCAACTTAAGCTTCATTACCAACAATAGTCCTAGCTTCATTTCCAACTGCATTCACAGCAGATTCCACTCTCTTCAGCTTCTGTAGTAGTGTGATAGAAACTGGTAATTATAACTAGTATATAAACTGAATATGCAAACTATATTGATATATCCTCTGGAGAATTGTTCTCAAAACAGAGAATTAAAATACAATACTTAGTATCAGATTACAACAAAGAAAGTGAAGACTAGAAAGATAGAAAAGGTGGTTGCAGGGTGGTTTCCTCCAAGAATTTGAGAGCTTGGTCTCTCCCTTCCAGTTCCTACCAAATAACTGCCTAGCCTCTCCACCATTCCCTTCCTCTATTTATTCAAAAGACAAACTTTGACAGTCAGAGACACAAAAAAAAAAAAAAAATAACTGACATACTAATAATAATAACTAACAGCCTAATTATAATAACTGACAACACTAATTTGGCCTAGGTCTCCTCTTATATTATTTACTAATAAGAGGTCTAACAATACTCCCCCCTAAAAGAGTCACCTTGTCCTCAAGGTGAAAAGAAGGAAATTGCTTCATGATAGTTGCAACCGGTTCCCAAGTGGCTTCGAAATCGGGAAGATCTTGCCATTGAATTAAAACTTCAGCATTGCCAGTCGCAATGTTGCGAACAGCCTTGACTTCAACAGGGAAAACTTGTAATTCTAAGTCATCAGAAAGCATTGGTGGAAAGGGTTGTGGTGTAGCTGATGGAGATAGAGCTTTCTTCAACAAGGAAGCATGGAATACAGGAAGTATTTTGCTTTCTGGTGGAAGAGCTAATTTAAAAGCTACTGAGCCAATTTGTTTAACAATCTGATAAGGTCCATAGAAACGAGGACTTAACTTTTCATTCCTTTTTTTTGCAAGAGATCTCAACCTATATGGTTGCAATTTCAAGTAGACCCAATCACCTATGCCCAATGTAACAGGGCGCTTGGATTGATCTGCATAAGCCTTCATTTGAGGCTGAGCCTTCACCAAATTTCCTTTCAAATCATGAAGAAGTTGGTCTCAATCTTGAGTCATCAAATTAACTTCCTCAACCACTGATGGAATAGTAGCCCCCTTGAGTAAATGAGGAGGTTCTCGGCCATAAAGAGCCTTAAATGGGCTTAGTTTCAAGGAACTATTGTAATTGGTGTTAAACCAAAATTCAGCCCAACTCAACCATTAAGGCCATTGTTTGGGTCTAGTCCCTGTAAGGCATCTTAAATAAGTCTCCAAACATCTGTTTACCACTTCAGTTTGTCCATCCGTTTGTGGATGATAAGCAGAGCTAAACTTCAATTAGGTACTTGCCATCTTAAATAATTCAGACCAGAAATGACTAAGAAAGATCTTGTCTCTATCTGACACAATGGTTGAAGGAAACCCATATAATTTGACCACTTCTTGGATAAAGATTTCAGCAACATCCTTAGCAGTAAATGGATGACTAAGGGCCATGAAATGAGCATACTTAGTTAACCTGTCCACTACTACCAAGATCACATTCTTGCCCTGAGCTTTAGGTAGTCCTTCTATGAAATCCATAGACACATTAGCCCAAACCTGTGTAGGTATAGGGAGTGGTTGTAATAAACCAGCAGGAGACAAAGTCTGATATTTATTCAATTGACAGACCTCACAAGTAGCAACACAGTGTTGAATGTTCTTTCTCATTCCTTCCCAATAGACAATGGCAGAAAGTTTCTTGTAGGTTCGGAAGAAACTCGAATGTCCCCCTATAGCCGAATTATGAAACTCTTTCAATAGTATAGGGATTCTAGAAGATCATTTAGGCAGCACTAGTCGTCTTTTATAAAACAGCTTCCTGTCTTGAAAGGTAAAACCTGGATGAGAGGCAACATCTTGTAACAAGTCTTGAATCACACTTTGCAACCGGGGATCATTTTGAACTTCTGTCTCCCATGCTTCCAATTCATCAAATTGAACTGTGGATAAAGCTGCATAAGTCATCCTTCTAGTGAGAGCATCTACAACTCCATTTTCTGTTCTAGGTTTGTATTGAATCTCAAAATCTAACCCCATCAGTTTAGAAGTCCACTTGAATTGTTCTTCACCCAAAACACGTTGATCTATGAGAAATTTGAGGCTTTTCTGATCAGTAAGAATAACAAAATATCTGCCCAAAAGGTAATGTCTCCACTTCTGAACAGCCATTACAATAGCCATCAATTCCCTCTCATAAACTGATTTGGACTGTGCTCTATCTGATAAAGTCTGACTAAGAAAAGCCACTGTTCTCCTTTCTTATAATAGAACTGCCCCCAAACCCTTATTTGAAGCATCGGTCTCTATGGTAAAGGCCTTAGAAAAATATGGAACAGTGAGAATAGGCAAGGCTGCCACCTCTTTCTTTAATTGTTCCAAGGCTGCCTGTGCTTCCGGAGTCCACTGAAAATTGTCTTTCTTCAAAAGTTGTGCCAAGGGTCGAGCTATCTTGCCATAATCTTTCACAAATCTCCTATAGTAACCTATAAGGCCCAAGAATCCTCTCAAAGCCTTAATATCTTTTGGTGTAGGCCAATTCAACATAACATCAACCTTCTTAGGATCTGCTGCCACCCCATTAGCGGGTATGATATGCCCAAGATACTCAAGTTGGGTCTGCCCAAAAGTGCATTTCTTCCTATTGGCAAACAATTGATGCTCCTTCAATAGTGCTAGAACTACTTGTAAGTGCCTACAATGTTCTTCTATAGTTTTGCTATAGACCAAAATATCATCAAAGAAAACTAGGACATATTTTCTTAAAGATGGTCTAAGCACTTCATTCATCAAGGATTGAAAGGTAGAAGGGGCATTAGTGAGTCCAAAAGGCATCACAACAAACTCATAATGCCCTTCATGAGTTCTGAAAGCAGTTTTAGGAATATATTCTTCTTTCATTCTAATCTGGTGATAACCAGATCTGAGATCTAACTTTGAAAAAATTATTGCCCTACCAAGTTCATCCAACAATTCATCAATAATGGGAATAGGAAATTTGTTAGGCACTGTAATTTTATTTAAAGCCCTATAATCCACACAAAAATGCCAGCCCCCATCTTTCTTCTTTACCAAAATAATTAGACTAGAATAAGGACTGACACTTGGTCTAATGATACCAGAATTAAGCATATCATCGACTAACCTTTCAATCTCATTTTTTTTGATAATGTGGATATCTATAAGGCCTGAGATTTGGAATGTTGGCTCCCTATTTAAGAATAATTGCATGATCATGTCTTCTAGATGGAGGTAACCTTTGTGATTCCTGAAAAACTTCTTTGTACTCAACCAAAGCTGCTTCTAACCATTCAGGTGGTAATGTATTTCAGTCAGATTCGTTTTGTAAACTTTGATACTGCAGCAGAAATCCTTGTCCTTCATTATTGAGTGTTTTGAGAATTGATTTGAAGGAAGCTTGTGTACGTGACAATTCTGGTTCTCCCTTTAATACATGAAAACCTCCATCTTTGGGAATGTTAATGATTTATTCTTTAAAGTTGGCTCGGATTTCACCCAAACTAGATAACCACTCCATTCCCAATACCATATCCATCCCCCATAATGCAAACATAAAGAAATCTTGTTGAATTTCCAGCCCTTGCACCAGTAACTTCAATTGAGGGCACACCCCTTCACAAGGAATCTTTCTTCCATCTCCTACTTCCACCGTATAAGGCAAAGTATTATCCACTTATAAATTCTCTTCTCTCACCAACAAGGAAGATATGAAATTGTGGGAAGCTCCACAATCTATCAAAACTACCAGTTGCTTGTCACCCAATTCTCCCCATAACTTGATAGATTTCTTAGAAGTGATCCCTGCAATACTATATAAAGACAACTGCAGAGATTTCATCTCCATTTCAGGTTCTTGTTCCTCGGACCTCTCCTCCTTTTCATCAGTATCTCCTTCTTCTTCTTCTAACAATAGCACCTGTAACTGTTTATTTGTGCACACATGGTCAGGGCTAAACTTTTCATCACATCTAAAATAGAGCCTTTTCTTATTTTCTCCTGCAATTTAGCATTGGTTAATCTTTTAAATCCCCTTCCCCTGAAAAATGCAGTAGTTCTTGTACTACTCCCCTCCCCCACTGAATTTCCAACACCAGAAGTGGTTTGTGTTTGATTTTTGTTTCCCGGTGCCCAAGTAACAATCCAGGAATTGTTATAAGTTCGAATTGTTTTCCCTCCATAACTTGTTCCGGTGCCCCCTTTGTTTAACACATTGTTTTTCTCGTCCACCCTTTGTGCATAATCCATTAACTCCGTCAGGCCTTCAACTGGATGAAGTTTCAATTCTACCCGGATTACTTCCTTAAGTCCATTCAGAAATATCCCCCGCAAATAAGCCGATTTTGTACATTTGAGAGGACCCGCATATAATTCAAATTGCACCTGGTATTCTTCCACGGTTCCAGTTTGTTTAAGGCTTAACAACAATTCAAAAGGACTTTGAATCATGGAAGGTTGGAATTGTTTGATTACAGCGGATTTAAAGTCTTCCTAAGTTGGGTTTTGTGCAAAGAATTCCCACCATTGATACCATGTTAAAGCTTTTCCCTCCATAGCCACCATAACCGCCTCTAACTTCTCAGTTTCAGTCATCTTCTTCAATTCAAAATATCTTTCCACTCGGTTTGTCCAGCCATATGCATGTTCTCCATCAAAAACTGGAATTTCCAATTTTCGCCAACGTTCTTCACGAACCCGTGAGCCTATTGGATTTCCAACCTCATTTTCATTTTCTGCATGACTCCCTTCGATGGTATCATCCTCCTGTTCAGAACAATCAGCAGCCCTTCTCATGGTTTCTACCAATTCATTCAACTGCCGTCGAGTTTCTAAGCGCTCAAGCCTCTCCTGTTCAAGATTTTTCTCCAGATTTTCCCTCATGGCCAGTAATCCTTCGAACTCGCGCTCCAGAATCTCGATGCATGCCTCCATTCCTCGTATTGAAACCATCAATTTCCCCAAGATCTTGTTGCTTTAATACCAGTTGATAGAAACTGGTAATTATAACTAGTATATAAACTGAATATGCAAACTATATTGATATATCCTCTGGAGAATTGTTCTCAAAATAGAGAATTAAAATACAATACTTAGTATCAGATTACAACAAAGAAAGAGAAAACTAGAAAGATAGAAAAGGTGGTTACAGGGTGGTTTCCTCCAAGAATTTAAGAGCTTGGTCTCTCCCTTCCAATTCCTACCAAATAAGTGCCTAACCTCCCCACCCTTCCCTTCCTCTATTTATTCAAAAGACAGACTTGACAGTCACAGATACAGAAATAATAATAATAATAACTGACATACTAATAATAATAACTGATAGCCTAATTATAATAACTGACGACACTAATTTGGCCTAGGTCTCCTCTTATATTGTTTACTAATAAGAGGTCTAACATAGTGAAAGCTAAGTAGAAAGCAAGTTAGGCAATACGTTGATTCCCAAAATCAAACCAATTTAGAAACAGATAACTGATTACTGTTAGAAACCTTTTTCTCCTAGCAGCAATGGCTTGATTCCCAGCTTCAGTGGCAGCTTGATACCCAACTTGAGTGGCATGTTGATTTCCACCTTCATTGACAGCTTCAGTGGCAGCTGTCTGTGCCTTCAGCATAGAAACATCAACATAAACAGTAGTCAATTCCATGTACAAACTCAGTTAGAAATAGATTAGTTAGAATTGGTTTATACCTTTTTTCTCTTGCCTTTGTTTACCATAGGAGCTCTCTGAAAGTAGCTTTCAGACAGGTTATCATGTTGTGACCAAACTCTTTACAGTTACTACACCTGACTATTGAAGATTTCCTAGCATCCTTAGAACCAAATGGACGTTCACGAGGTGCTCTCCTCCTGTTTCTCCTAGACCTACCCACAAACTTGGTGGATCAATGGTAACATTATACACACTAGTGGCTGTATCATCTACCTCAAGCATTGGATGGATGATCTTAACATATGTTTTGCAATATACAAGACTCAAGTAAAAGGTATCACAGTAGGTCTCCACATCAGCCCTCATGTAAGCAATGCATGCACAAGCATGCATGCATGGTAACCCAGTTAAAACCCAATAGTTACAGCCACAAGTCTTATTCCTAAGGTTTACAACAAATGTGGTAAACCCATCTTTCACTTGAAACTCCTCCTGACCAGCATAAGTGACTTTATAGTACCTTTCATCTTTCATTGTTATATCTATAACCTTCATTATCCTTGGAGTTATTTGATGCTAAAACCCACAACCCTTTTCAAACCTTCTTTGAAACCTACCCATTAGTCTAGTTGTCAAAGACTCAACCATACACACAACACTTTTCTTCCTATTATCTTCTACCTAGCTATTAAAGGATTCTGACACATTATTGGTAATGTGGTTAGATTTAAAAACATGTTCAATGATATGCCTAGCCCACATAGAGTTTGGCCTCTCATCATCCAACAACCAATAAGTAGCTTCACTATTATGTTTCCTCAATTGATCCATTGACTTTTGAAACATGAACTCATTGTGAGCCATGGCCACAACCCAAAAATGATCAGTAAGTAACATTGTTCTAAATTTTAGCTTCAAATTATTTAACAGGTGATTACAACAATACCTATGATTAATAAACAAAAATTAAAAATTATTCAAACATTAATTAGCAGAAAATATATTTAAACAGTATTGAATCAACTAAGTATGTAGAAATACCAATGTTTGGCATATGAAAAGAATTATGGCAACAGCACCTGTAAGCCCCTACAAGTAATAAAATCAAGAGTTAGACTGCATTTATGGGTGAAAAATAGTAAATGAAAAATAGAATTCATCTTTTGCATATTAGACATAATTATCAAGGGTCCATCAACCCTTCGTTCTTGCACACTTTCCAAACAATCCCTCAGGTGGTAAAAGAAGAACTTCAATGAAGCAATGCATTCAATCTCTACTATGGCAAAGAAAATTGGAAACAAGCCTTTGTTTGCATCTATGGAAACAACAGATAAAAGGACTCTCCAAATGGACCCTTAAGATGACAACTGTCTATACCAAACTATGGCCTGTAACCCCTAACAAACCCCTTTTTCATTGCATCCAAGCACACAAAAAATCTCTTGAATTATGTATTTTTGTTCAGTATAGGTTCCAATTCTAAATGAATCAAACTACCAGGGTTTTTTTGCCTAGCAAACTCAGCTCATGCTAGAAGCTTGTTATAAGACAATGCATGCATCCCTTTACTGCCCTCCTTGACCTTTCTCCTTGCACTATAAAGTTGCATGAGTGTATTTGGCTTTATCTTGCACTTCTCCATTAACTAAGCCTTTATACTAGCATAACTCATGTTTGGATCTTCTCTCAACTTACTCTCCAATTTCTTGGCAATCTAGGCTGAGGTAGCATCCTTGTTTTTTGTTTGCCTTGTGCAACTGTGCACTACATTATAGGTTTATATCTTGTATGTAACTCCATTAGGGTTTGGAGAGGCACAAAACCTCCAATAACAACCCTTAGCAGTACACTCGGCAGTCACTCTGGATTTCTCATTCTTCAATCTCAAAATTTCAAACCCTTCTTGTATCACAAACTCCTTTAGCACTTCTCTGAATTGATTAACATCAACAAACAGTAGTCCCCTCTCCAATGTTACTTTCCCATCAGCATCATAGGCAATGGTTTACCCAATATGCCTTTGTCAATATAGATTTTATGTCTATCTTCATCTGAATGCACATCCCCAGGATTGTCAAACTTGTCCTGACAGTCACTTTACTCATCATTATTGTGTACACCATTCAAGTCATCTTCATCCACAACAAATTCAGGATCATACTCATCTCCACTATACCCGCTCTCATCTTCAGGTTCAAAAGTATATTCTCCTTCTACATAATCTTCATCAGAATCACTAATGACCATTTTCCTGGCTATACTCACATCTACATTTACATTTACAACACTATCATTTACATCACCAACTGCAACAACATGTTCATTTTCACCTACCATTTCAATTTCAACACCTATAATAGGGTCATTTTCGACTTGCACACTTTGACTTTTACCCTTACCATTACCATTACCTTTATCAGTATGTCTAACATTTGAAGAATAAAATTTTTTAGATATCTCAAGGAATTGAGTTCGGAGTACCTGATTAAGTCGAACATATCAAGTACATCCTTATCAGTAAGAATTTCCCTCTTCTCCCCAGTCAAGCTCACCATGTACTGCAATTTGAATGACACTCCACTAAGTTCTTCTCCTTCTTCTAGAGCCATGTTCATCACATTTTCCACCAAGTCGAAGTAGCAGTAATGGTTTAGGTCATCATTTGAAACTACTGCAAAACCTCCATCCTTTTCCTCATAATGCACCAAAATATCAACTCGCCTAGGCATCACCATCTTCACCTAAATAGCAAAATAAAACAAAGAACACACTATTCTCAAACTAGGCCCTAACATACATTCACAGTAAATAGCAAGGGTTAGGGTTTTCATAATATGCTTTATACCCATACTACAATAGGGAAAAATTGCATGCAAAGGAAACGTATCTTACCCCATTTTAAATTCGAACGAACCAAGTGGTCCCTCTTCCCTCGTTGGCTGTTCGCGATCAAGAAGACAAAGGAGTGGAGTGGTCCCAATTTCAGAAACCATAGAAGAGAAAAGAGAGGAGAGAGATGGAGAGAGGGATTCAGGGGTGGAGATCGAAAATGTGGATTGGGGTCTCAGGAATCTTTTATATTCATGAAGGGCATATAAGCAGTGTTTTAAAAACCAGTCCAGTCGGTCCTGTTCAATCGCTTGGACCGTCAACTGGTCACTCTGCTGGTTCTGAGTAGACTAAAGGACTTTTAAGCGGTTCAACCATTGAAAACTGGTAAAATCGGTTAACAACTAGAAAATCAGAAAGTATCAAACTGGCAATTCTCTACCTAATTTAAGAAAAAAAAAAGGAAAAAACTTGCCTCTCCATGGGTTCTGGCGAGGCTTCTTCATGTAGCAGAACCGACAAAGCTTTATTTCGGCAAAACTTGTTCTTCTCTATTTCTATCGACGCTCCAAGCGGCAAGCAGGCAAGGTGCATGCAATCTACTCCACTCGGGTTCAACCATGCTTATGGCTCCACTGCTGAGCTCCCCCTTCAACCTCTCATGAGCTGTACTTCCATTTTCAGTCACAGCGTGAGAACTGAGAAGCATTGTAACTTCAAGTTTCAATCTTAGTGTGGGAAGCACTGGAGCTTCAAGTTTCAATCTTGGACGACATTGCTTCAAGTTTCAAAATCTTGGATAGCTGGACAGATGATATCCCTAGGGAAATTTAGGGATGGCTTTTCTTTTATTTTACACTATCAAGCACGGGCACGTCATTGTTGAGGTGTGTTCGCGTGTCAGATTTGTGTTTGTATTAGACACATGGGGACATTCGTACGACACATGTGTATTGCGTGTCAGAATGTGTCTGGTTAAAAATATTATTTTGTTCAATTTGGACGCGTCTCGGACACGTTTGGACACGTCTCGGATACATTTAGATATGTCTCAGACACGTTTGGACACGTCTAGGACACGACTTGAACACGATCCATTAATATATTTTTTAAATAGTTTCCATGATATATTGTTCAATTAATAAGTCCGTAACCTACCTAAGTCCAATCACATAATTAATGTCTCAAGTCACTATTTTTATACATCAGTATTTTAAGTTTTATCTTTTCATATATTACTATTAGACTTTTAAGTTTTATTTTTTCACACACTATTATTTTCATCTACTCTTTCTACCTTTACTCGTACCAAATCGTCCACTTCATCGCCACTGAAGCTTGCTTCATACAAATATTCTCTCTAGTTAATTTTTTTATTCACATGTACTCATTCATGGTTAGTTCTATTAGGAGAAGTTGATTTAAGAGATTTTTTTGAATATATCAATAGAAATTATACTCCATATTTTTTAGGAGGGGCTTATTAGGTAACAAATATTGGTACATATGACATATATTAAGATATTGTAAATTTTCAAGTTTATAGAAATAATATTAATGAATTATGAATTTTTACTTAAATTTCGTAAATTATATATATATATATATATATATATATATATATATATATCGTGTCCGTGTCCTATAATTTTTGAATTTGATGTGTCTCCATGTCTGTGTCGTGTCCCGTGTCTATATTAGTGTCTGTACTTCATAGGTTTTGCATAATAATTAGGCTCAATGCGGTAAATGAGAGACGTTTGGGCTTGGATGAGTGGACTTATGTTGACATGCAGAAAAAAAAATGTTGGGCTTATACATTGATTACACTTTTGTATATTTGTAATTTTTCATATATAAATTTGCCAGTACAACATTGATTTAACCTGTTAAACTAGTTGAACCATAAACCACTCACCTTTTCAGTTCATTTGTACAACCAGTTTTTAAAACGTTACATATAAGACATTTTGCCAACTCTATTAACAATAACTAACATCGTCTGTTGGATTACACAAGTTTCTGGCTGTATTTTTTGCCGAAAATCATTTTGATGAAGTAAGAAAGGAAATTTTCTAGTGGATATTTTCTTCAGACATTTTCCAGTGGATATTCCACTAAAAATCCACTGAAACCACTATATAAGTGGCTCTAAGCACTTTGAGACTTGACTACTTTACTGATTTTTCGTCTTCCACTGATAATGAGGACGATAACTCTAATAATAACATATTTAGGTGGTTGATATGATTGAAAGATTGCATAGTAAAAATAATTCCACCTCTTATGATGATGAGAAAAAGACTAGATAAAGAGATGTAAAAAAGGAAGGAGAAAAACATTGTGGATTATAACAATAAATTAATAAGATTTTATGAAATAATTTATTTGGCAAAAAGAAAGTCCCTAGTGGAGAAGTCGAGGAATAAGAAGGAAACCAAATAAGAAGGAAACCGAAAATAAATGAAATTTTTAAAAAAGAATCATGACACCAATGATAATGACAATGTACAAGAGTGCAGTGGATAAGAATATCCTGATAAAATTATGTGCTCAACATTATTGGGATTAGGGTAGTGGAGAGCGCAGTCCTAAGACCATTAGCCTTCGAGGTGGTACTGGAACACCCCTTGATTTAATAACCACGGCACAATTATCATTATACCACGGTCACTAAATTTTGGCATGCTACAACTCAAATAACAAGTTTTCCAAATTTAATCATTTTGCATATGAGGGAAATATAAGCCATGAATGAATAGTTACACATTCTGTCATTTAAAAAAAAATAGTTCAACAAGGTATACCCAAGTTACAACATATAAGACTGATTAATTACCTTAAAACATACATATACTCAAAATAGCCCTTATACAGGTAATGCGAAAGAAAATATAAACTACTCACAACAATGCCAAGACTAAGGAGTTGGGCACTCCATCGGATCCAATTCGAGATCCTTTCCCCAGTTCATTTGAGGACATAAAAGCAGAATAGTGTGCGGTATCACGGGCAGACGCCCTCACAGTTGATGCCACAGACTCCTCGTCCTCTCTAAAGGTATGAATCAGATCATTCCATAGCTCTCGAATGCGTACGGTAACTCCGGATGCATCGATGAAGTGAAAACTAGGATAGGATCTTCAATCGCAGTCCTCTTCACGGTCAATGTCAAATCCTCAACAATACCATTTACGCTCGTCGGCCTAGTCAACTTGCCAAGCATTGGCACCCTCGGTGAACTCAATCATGATGAAACCAATAGAGCCCCTTCTTGTTGTCCTCACTGAACGCAGGAGATCAAACCAAGTAAAATTTGGGAGATTCAACCTCGTCCCCTTTACTATCTTTAACCCAAAAAAATCACACTAAACAAGAATAGTGCAAGCAAGAGGTGAGATATCCTACATTCATTACCAACACGGCAATGAAGGAAAAATAATACGAATGATGAAGTCATTCCATACATACAAATATTACAGATATATTGAAGTTATCAACTTCACATAGATATATCATCAGAAAAGCATATCCCACGATAATATAAATATTAACAATACTATAACAACAGATATCCACCATAGATATATAAATAATAAATTATATCCCCACAATATGTATATTGATCATACCATGACAATTATGTGAACTGGCCATGCATATGCACAATGTGTATGCTGACCATCCTCATGTACAATGTACTCATTTCCTACTCCATGGAGCTAGATAAAAACATCGGAGAGAATGATCAGGGGGACATGCTAGTATCTCGTCAGCCTAAAATCAAGTGCTTTCCAGAAAATAATTAATCATTTTGCGCAATAAGGCTTTATACAGTGGCATTCCCACAAGATCGCGATATAGGACAGTGTCTCAGACAGGATCGTCAGTGCATTTGCATCGGTTTGTCCCAGGGCCCAGAGGGGCTACCAACTGTTCGCTGTGAGATGCCCGCGCCCCGACGCCCCCAAGGTCAACTACAGGACCTACACTAGTTTATTCGCACCCGCACTAATGTGTGATTCAACTCCTAGGCAACATGACCTTAACAATAGTTCAACCACCGTTGTACTATTCCCAATGGTATTAAAGCAACTATCCATACGATTGTGCAATACCATTTTCATCAGTGATATTATATAACCATCCATACGACTACATAATACCACTGTTATTTGGGTTTCCTTTGATAACCAGTCCCATTTGACTCACTTGTCTATTTGACATTTCTAGTTATAAAGGCGAACCATATCTGACTAAATTGTCCATATGATATTTCTTGGTTCGATACTTCTGTTCCATAATCACAATGTCAATGCATGCTTCCATCATGCTCATCATGTTAGACTATATCAATCATGCCTCAATGCATATGGATTCAATGCATACATATATATATATATATACAGAATCACAATGATAACATAACTTTTTCAAATTCACATGTCATATAGAGCCCAATCATTCATCCAAAATCTTTGATCCCAATCACGGACCCACCTCAAGTCAATATTAAAACCTCAAAGGTGAACACATACTATTTAAAGTTTGCTACGAAAGTTATGCTTCAATCCTTTTGTGTTCTTGTGTTAATTCTCTTAGAATATTTACTTTGAGTTCCTCACAACCCTTCTCACACTCATATTCTTTCTTTATCCAAACCTCACTCTAAGTTGTATGATAAAGTTGTGTTCTTGATTCTTTCCACATTATGAATTCCTAATTAAGTGTCTATTCATTTAATTAGCTAAGTTCTAGCTTATTACAAGGTTTCATATTTAGTGCCCAATGAGACTATGAGCCTCCAAGGGACTAGAAAAACCAAATAATTCTTCATTACCCTTGATTTCACGGCCTGGAGTGCACGACTGTGTCAAATTACACAACCTAGGCCGTGTAGTCCTCTGGAAGAACTTGAAAACATGCCTAAACTGAGTTTCCCGATTACACGGCCGTGTAACACTCTATCATGTGCATTGACCTGTGTTTCCAGTGGGGAACATGGCCTGGGTCGTGTAAATCCACACAACCCGTGAATCTACACCAGAAACCATGAAAATGAGCTTCTCCAAGCTTCCAAATCAAATGGGTACTAATCCATATACATATTTGAGCATTTAGACACATACAAATCCATCAAGATACTCAATAACAAGCATAGAAAATCATATAACACAATCAAATCATAACATTATCAAAATCACAAATAAAGTGAGAAACCCACAATGGATTTCTCACCATCAACACCAAAGACATTTCCTCACCACCAAGATTGGTTGAAGAGGATTATCTCCCTCTTACCTCAAGAGAAAAGAAGAGAACAAGCTCCTTGATGCCTCTTGAAATTCGTCCAACACCTAAAAAAAAAACCCTAAGATGGTGAAACCCAAGAAATCCAAAATCAAAGCTTGAAAAGGGAATCCTTGATCACAATGGTGGACAAGGACCACGAAAAGGAGAAGAGAAAAATGAAGATCAAGAACATTACCTCAAAAGCTTCAAGCTTTGGGCTTCAATAGTGGAAGATGAAAGAGGAAGATTTAGGGGATGACCCCCAAAGAGAAGAATCTTAGGATGAGAAGAGGATGTAAGAAACAAGGTTGGTTGGGCAAGAAATTGTAAGTGGCCTCCAATGGTGGTGTATGGCCGTGTGGGAGAAGAGAGGAAGAGAGGAGAGGGCGTGAGAGAGAGATGAGAGAACGTGAAATGGGTTGGAAATGGGAAATTGGAAGTGAAAATGTGATGACTTTTGTCATCTTTTTCTCCTCCCAGCCGTGGAGCCCAAATGAGGAGAGAGAAAAATGTGGTGTTGGGTAGGAAGCTTCCTTGAGAAGTTTCGCACGCTTCTCGATAAAGTGAAGGGTGATGGTGTCACTTAGATGTTATCATAAAAGTGATCAAATAGAAATAATCTGCTAGAGCTATTATTCAGTGGACAAATATTACAATTAGCAGAAATAATATTTTATTATCCCACAGATAATAAAATATACTGCGATTTTATTTATCAGATAAAATCTAGAAAAATAAAAATCTCGTAAACTGTGTCCAGCCTCGGGTTTAGTAAAATCCCCCGTCGACATTTTTATAGTTCAAAGTTTTTCGGCCACAAGGAAAACATTTCATTTTCCCAGCCTCGCTCAGTGCGCACGTAAATTAAGAAAAATATTAAAATAATCAAATAATTCAAAAAATTCTAGAAAATTTTTCAAAAATCATAAATATTATAAAATGATTATCTATCATGAAATAAGAAATTTTTGGGATGTTACAACCCTCCCCTTCAAAAAGAAATTTTGTCCTCGAAATTTTCATACCTTAGAAACTAACTCCGATGTTGTGCCTCCAACACATCATTCCAAATCGCTTATTCTAACAAAATTTCTTTTTCCCCTTGAATTATTTACATCCTTTCCTGAGTCATCTTTGCTTTATCCATTGCTCATTGTATAAGCTCGAGTCCAATCACAACCCTTTCACTGTATTAGTGCCAACACATAGGTGTCTTACATCGCCATCCATGTAATGCCTTATATATAACCCCTTCTAATCAACCAGATATTTCTGACTCTAATAATTTCTGCAGACGTTAAATGTTGATCCTTGTAGAAAATACCTCCATATTTTCAATGCACTACCATTGCTAATTCCGAGTTTGTGTAGAGTATTCCTTCTCATGTGCTCTCGATTGTCTCGAATCATACGTTACTATTCCTTCTATTCCGATCAAACACACGTTCCAAACTTTCGATGCAAAGCATCATTAGGCATCCCAAAAGATTCGTTGGGATTGGGCAGAATCATCGTCGGCAAGGTAGTCGAGTGTCTCTCCAATTTTGCCATTGTGGAGAATTATGCGGTGAGTCTCCCATATTAACCAGCTAGTCCCATAAAGCTACGAATCTCCGTTACGGTCGTCAGTCTTTCTCATTGAAGAACTACTTCAACTCTCGACAGGTCCATAGCAACTCCTTCCTTTGAGATCTCGTGACCCAAAAGTTGAATTGCCTTTAACCTGAATCCGCACTTGAATAACTTTACGAGTAACTTCTTCTTCTTCAGAATTTGAAGAATCACTATGAGAGGTTCGATATGTTCCTCCATCTGTTAAGAATAGAGCAGAATGTCACCAACAAGGACAACAACAAATTTGTTTCAACAGAGAAGAAAGATTCTATTCAAGTAATTCGATGAATATTACCGAAGCGTTCGTTACACGGAACGACATTACGAAATACTCGTAGTGCCCATAACGCGTCAGAAAAGTTGTTTTGGAAAAGTCTCCTACCTTCGAGCGAACTTGATGATAGTCTAAAACACAAGCTGATCTTAGAGAAAATAGTGGCTTCCTTCAGTTGTTTCACTAAGCCATGTATCCTTGATCTTAACAGAAAACATCACATAGGGTATGTTCTTTTCTAATTGTACTACATTTGGCATGGATCTACCTGATGGAGAATTTGACATGGTTCAACAAAATTTTGGAATGAGCTTCACGGATTTAGATCCAGAAATCTCTGTCTCTAGAAGCACTAAAGTTTGATTGAAATAACTTAACAGGATATGGTTGAAAAATAACCAATCCATTTTCAATATTACATCTAATTTGTGAAAGAAAAAAGTAAACAAATCAGATCAACAAAAAAGACTCTGTTTATAACGGGTCATAGGATAATTTAAACAACTTGGCTACTATCAACAAGTTCTTAGTAGCAGAAGTAGAAATAACTTAGTTAAAAGATGACAAAGACACAAACAACCCTACTAGATTCATACAGTCAGATGCCATAAAGAAATGGGTTACCCCCAGAATTATACAATAAAATCACAAGGTCATCTATCACAGTACAAGCTCCCTCGTTTAGATCTTCAGTCTGAGAGACTTTCGCTCCACTTGAGGAATTAACTCTCCATTCTTTGTGAGATTTTGAAGTACGTATATCTCCAACAGAAGGCTTCGTCCTATGCAAAGCATAACTCCTAGCCACATGTCCTAGCTTTCTGCACTTGAAACAAATTATTCCCTCAATCGTACAGTGTCTTGTTAAGTGACCTTTTCTACACTTGAAGCAGATTACCCGCTCGATCTTACACTCCCTTATTGAACGATTCTTTCCACACTTCTTACATTTTGGTAAAGATACCACAGTCAGATTAGATTGATTTTTACTCGCACCTCCTTCATGCGTTTGTTGCTGCCGTTGCTCCCTTGGTCGTCGTGAATATAGTTTCTGCTTAAACTGATTGACCTTTCTATTATTCATCCTCTGGAACCTAGGTAGTCCAGAGTTACCCCAAAATTGACTTTCTTCCATCAAATTCTGAACCTCGACTTCCAATTCCTACTGCTATGTGGCCTTTTGATCCTGGTGTGTTGTTACATTAACCATTCTTTGCATTACTTCGGCTGCCGCAGTCATATCATCATCGTCATTCCCTGCATTCAGATGCTTACGTCTACCCCAAGCCATTGCCTCCCTTCAAGAATAAACGAATCGAAGCATAAGGAAAATCAAAGGCAATCATTTCAAACATTATTGTCTCCTTTCAAAAAACCAAACACAAAGAATCACACAACGCAGTAAGACAAACCAAACCACCAAACCCAAAAGACTCTAACTTGAGCTCCTTCATTCTGCCTTCTACGGTGCGATCTCCTGTAAGTCTTTAACTCCCATGTAGCTCCTCGAACCAAACTTTCACCAAATATTCTTTTCCCAAGAGAATCTGTTCTCCAAAACCTCTTGGACGCCTCAGTCCACGAACCTTGCAAGTCCTATTCGACCTCAAACAATTCTAGAGGTAACACAACAAGGGTGTAAATGCAAACAAACCCTAAACAAGTTCAGTCATACCAGCTGAGCTTCTTACTAAAAGAACTCCTATTACCTTAATACGCCTAGGTGAAGTCATAGTTTCCCGTAAACATAGAACATTACACATTGAGTGGGCCAATACTCACTGTCATGTAACCATGCAACAGTAGCTATCAATATTCAACCTATGGCAAGCCATGCCTTCCTTTCCCAAACATCTCAATCAAAAGACAAGGAAGTGCATAACATACAGAGAAACTTCTAAGATGTCTAAGCATAGTCAGTCCATACCCCGGCTCAACAGGATGAACTGCGCTCTGATACCACCTAATGGAACACCCCTCGATTTAATAACCACGGCACAATCGTCATTATATCACGGACACTAAATTTTGGCATGCTACAACTCAAATAATAAGTTTTCTAAATTTAATCATTTTACATATGAGGGAAATATGAGCCATGAATGAATAGTTACACATTCTGTCATTTAAAAAAAAATAGTTCGACAAGGTATACCCAAGTTACAACATATAAGACTGGTTAATTACCTTAAAACATACATATACTCAAAATAGCCCTTATACAGGTAATACAAAAGAAAATATAAACTACCCACAACAACGCCACAACTAAGGAGTTGGGCACTCCATCGGATCCAATTCGGGATCCTTTCACCGGTTCATCTGAGGACACAAAAGCAGAATAGTGTGCGGTCTCACAGGCAGACGCCCTCGTAGCTGATGCCACAGACTCCTCGTCCTCTCTAAGGGTATGAATCATATCATTCCATAGCTCTCGAATGCGTACGGCAACTCCGGATGCATCGATGAAGTGAGAACCAGGATAGGATCTTCAATCACAGTCCTCTTCACGGTCAATGTCAAATCCTCAATAATACCATTTACGCTCGTCGACCCAGTTGACTCGCCAAGCATTGGCACCCCCGGTGAACTCAATCATGACAAAACCAATAGAGCCCCTTCTTGTTGTCCTCACCGAACGCAAGAGATCAAACCAAGTAAAATCTAGGAGATTCAACCTCGTCTCCTTTACTGTCTTTAATAAAAAAAAATCACAAAGAACAAGAATAGTGCAAGCAAGAGGTGAGATATCTTACATTCATTACCAACAGGGCAGCGAAGCAAAAATAATATGAATGACGAAGTCATTCCATACATACAGATATTGCAGATATATTGAAGTTATCAACTTCATATACATATATCATCAGAAAAGCATATCCCATGATAATATAAATATTAACAACACTATAACAACAGATATCCACTATAGATATATAAATAATAAATTATATCCCCACAATATATATGTTGATCATGCTATGACAATTATGTAAACTGACCATGCATATGCACAATACGTATGCTGACCATCCTCATGTACAATGTACACATTTCCTACTCCATAGAGCTAGACAAAAACATCGGAGAGAATGATCAGGGGGACATACCAGTATCTCGTCAGCCTTAAATCAAGTGCTTTCCAGAAAATAATCAATTATTTTGCGCAATAAGACTTTATACAGTGGCATTCCCACAAGATCGTGATATAAGACAGTGTCTCAGTCAGGATCGTCGGTGCGTTTGCATCAGTTTGTCCCACGGCTCAGAGGGGCTACCAACTGTCCACTGTGAGACGCCCGCGCCTCGACGCCCCCAAGGTCAACTGCAGGACCTACACTAGTCTATTCGCACTCACACTAAGGTGTGATTCAACTCCTAGGCAACATGGCCTTAACAATAGTTCAACCACCGTTGTACCGTTCCCAATGGTATTAAAGCAACCGTCCATACGATTGTCCAATACCATTTTCATCAGTGATATTATATAACCGTCCATACGACTACATAGTACCATTGTTATTTAGGTTTCCTTTGATAACCAGTCCCATCTGACTCACTCGTCTATCTGACGTTTCTAGTTATAAAGTTGAACCCATCTGACTAAATTGTCCATCTGATATTTCTTGGTCTGATACTTCAGTTCCATAATCACAACGTCAATGCCTACTTCCATTATGCTCATCATGTCAGACTGTATCAATCATGCCTCAATGCATATGGATTCAATGCATACATATATATATATATATATATATATATATATATATATATATATATATATATATATATATATATATATATATATATATATAATCACAATGATAGCATAACTTTTTTAAATTCACATGCCATATAGAGCCCAATCATTCATCCGAAATCTTTGATCCTAATCACGGACCCACCTCAAGTCAATATTAAAACCTCAAAGGTGAACACATACTATTTAAAGTTTGCTACGAAAGTTATGCCTCAATCCCATTGTGTTTTTACGTTAACTCTCTTAGAATATTTACTTTGAGTTCCTTATAACCCTCCTCACACTTATGTTCTTTCTTTATCCAAATCTCACTCTAAGTTGTATGATAACGTTGTGTTCTTGATTCTTTCCACATTATGAATTCTTAATTAAGTATCTATTTATTTAATTAGCTAAGTTCTAGCTTATTACAAGGTCTCATATTGAGTGCCCAATGAAACTGTGAGCCTCTAATGGACTAGAAAAACTAAATAATTCTTCATTACCCTTGATTTCACGGCCATGACCATTTTCATGGCCTGGAGTACACGGCCGTGTCAAATTACACTGCCTAGGTCATGTACTCCTCTGGAAGAACTTGAAAACGTGCCTAAACTGAGTTGCCCGATTACACGGCGGTGTAATATTACACGGCCTAGGTCGTGTAATATTACACGAACACTCTGTCATGTGCATTGAGCTGTGTTTCCAGTGGGGAACACGGCCTGAGTCGTGTAAATCCACACAGACCGTGAATGTACACTAGAAACTATGAAAATGAGCTTCTCCAAGCTTCCAAATCAAATAGGTACCAATCCATATACATATTTGAGCATTTAGACACATACAAATCCATCAAGATACTCAATAACAAGCATAAAAAATCATACAACACAATCAAATCATAACATTATCAAAATCACAAACAAAGTGAGAAACCCACAATGGATTCCTCACCATCAACACCAAAGACATTTCCTCACCACCAAGATTGGTTGAAGATGATTATCTCCCTCTTACCTCAAGAGAAAACAAGAGAACAAACTCCTTGATGCCTCTTGAAATTTGTCCAACACCTCTAAAAAAACCCTAAGATGGTGAAACCCAAGAAATCCAAAATCAAAGCTTGAAAATGGAGTCCTCGACCACAATGGTGACCAAGGACCACGAAAAGGAGAAGAGAAAAATGAAGATCAAGAACATTACCTCAAAAGCTTCAAGCTTTGGGCTTCAATGGTGGAAGATGAAAGAGGAAGATTTAGTTGATGACCCCCAAAGAGAAGAATCTTAGGATGAGAAGAGGATGTAAGAAACAAGGTTGGTTGGGTAAGAAATTGTGAGTGGCCTCCAATGGTGGTGTATGGCCGTGTAGGAGAAGAGAGGAAGAGAGGAGAGGGCGTGAGAGAGAGACGAGAGAACGCGAAATGGGTTGGAAATGGGAAATTGGAAGTGAAAATGTGATGACTTTTGTCATCTTTTTCTCCTCCCAACTGTGGAGCCCAAATGAGAAGAGAGAAAAATGTGGTGTTGGGTAGGAAGCTTCCTTGAGAAGCTTCGCACCCTTCTCGATAAAGTGAAGGGTGATGATGTCACTTAGATGCTATCATAAAAGTGATCAGATAGAAATAATCTGCTAGAGCTATTATTCAGTGGACAAATGTTACGGTTAGCAGAAATAATATTTTATTGTCCCACAGATAATAAAATATACTGCAATTTTATTTATCGGATAAAATTTAGTAAAATGAAAACCTCGTAAACTGTGTCCAACCTCGAGTTTAGTAAGATCTTTTGTTGACGTTTCTACAGTTTAAAGTTTTTCGGCCACAGAGAAAATATTTTATTTTCCCAGTCTCGCTCAGTGCGCATGTAAATCGAGAAAAATATTAAAATAACTAAACAATTCAAAAAATTCTAAAAAAATTCTCAAAAATCATAAATATTATAAAATGATTATCTATCATAAAATAAGAAATTTTTGGGATGTTACAGGCAGAAGAAGTATGCATCTGCTTGTACTCGTCTGATTTTTAAGCAGTAGTAAAAAAAAATTTAATCACATTAGAATTTGGACAAATTTGAAATTAGAGTTTAGAGAGTAATGATAATGACATGTGGGACATATATACTTTTCTTATCAGCTATAATACAATATGAACTCAAGAAAAGACTATCTATACAAAACAAATCAATTTAGAAACTAAGAGTGTCAGTATAAAAAAAAAAATTTCTTTTGAGCTCTTGAATCGATTGCACTCATGTTTGAAAGATTCTTGTGTTGGTTTCTTTCCTGATGAATTGGGATATCAATCTCGCTACAATTTGAGAAGCAACATTTTCTCCACGCAATATTCATCATGAATTATATCCACCATCATCATCATTGTCATCAATTGTTAAAGATATAAATTTTCTTAACCTCCTTACACTCTTCCATACACTTGATGATACCCAAATATTATAGAAGTCAAGTCATATGCCTTCTCAAATTCAGAAACCATATAACTTCTCCAATCTAAAGAGATCTCTAGATTGGAGACGGAATATGAGTTAACCTCTATAGGATCTGGCTATCATCATGGGTAAGGAAAAATGTAAGCATGCTAAGAAAATTTAAGTCTTTAACTATTGAAGACAAAGTTGATGATTGATGTATTTCATAAGGAACATTGCTAAGAAAAAAGTCGTACTTCTCGAATTGTTGTCAGGATTTCTATCCTAGTTCACCAAGAGAGATCTAGTATAAAAAACTTTTAACACGTGCGAGAGTAATTCATTAGAGATCAAAAGAAATTTTACTTTTCCTAATACTAATACTCCCAGTTCCTAAACTTATTCATTAAATATGGATAGCCTTCCCTTAAGTTCCTATTGTATTACTAATAATAAGAAAAATACATCAACTCCACTTGTCATCATAATCACTATCAAAGCCCTAATATCAACTTCATCCAAAACTCGATGACGAGTGCAAGGAGACATGTGCTTCCTATGTCACCAGCAAAGGCAATAGTCTAAGTACTATCCGCTCAACTTCCCTAATCCTAATGATGTTGAACTCATAATTTTATTAGGTGTTTCCTCTCCATGAGACTCTTGTATAATGTTACTATTGTTGTTGAAATCATTCTTTATATAAACTTCATTTGTTTTCGATTCCATCTTATTTCCCAACTACTCCACTATACAACATCTTTCCATCAGGAAATTTACTTCACAAAAATGTGCAAATTTATTTTTCTAATCTGTAATATTTTTCCTTTTGTTACATCACTCTACCTAGTCTCTTCATTATCATCATAAGAGGTAAACTTTTTGTTACTACTCAAACTTTCTATCACATTTATCACCTGATAATCTTATTGTTAGAGTCTTCATCCTCACAATCAATGAATGATGAAAGATAAGTTACCTAAATAATCAAATCTCAAACTGCTCAGAGCCACTTAATCCTATCAATTCAAAACAAATGTTGTCTAACTTAAGGTTTAGAACTTCCTAAGTAGAGCATTATTTCAGCAATTCAAACTTAACAACATGCATGCAAATAAGTGTTAATAACAATAATAAATCACTATATAAAAATACAATTACACAACTAATGAAATAATTTTAGTTTACATAATTTGAAACTCTGTAACATATGTCATTTATATACTCATCATTCTTCTTAGTTTGAAGTTATCGGTCATCTGCAAGATCTGTCCCATGACCTCATATCCCTAGCCAATGCGTATATATATCTTACATTTGACTGGTCCCACATCTTTATAATTAGTCATACCAATTTATTTAACTAATTATTTAATTAAGGATAGAGTAACGAGACAAGTTGGTTGCACATTTTTTTTTACTTTTCAAATTAATATTATATAGCTTCATAAAAAATTATAATTATATTATTTAGAATTTAAATATATATACACACACACACACACACACACATTTTTTTAATAATTTTAAGTTTATATAGTTCAGATTTCCTCTTTCTTTAATTTCATATTTTAATTTTTAATTTTATTAATTATTTTAATATAATATATTAATTATCAAATTAAATCTAATCAATAATTTTTTACTTAAAAATTTAAAGTTTAATGATTTAATTACTATCGCACCTTATTATAATACTATTATTTTTATAATGAAGTAGTATTGGTCTTATAGAATGTACCATTATTATTCAAATTCTATACCATCACAATATTTGTCATACTACATATACACCAATAAATAAAAGTATAACATGCATATAAACATACATTCACATATATACATAAGCACAATATACATTCAAAATATAAGCACCTTATGCATAAATGCATACATACATTCATACATACATATATATCTAAACAAATATAATATTCATATAAAAAATTAAATAAAAATAATAGACAATATGCATAAGTTCCTCTAGATGCCTACATTTTATGCACGTCCATGCATATTTGTAAAAATCACCACTGCTACCATCATCTACGCCTCCACGCCTCCACAACCTTGCCATAATCCATGACCACTCAGGTACCTATCCGAGCGCTCTGACCTCCACCCATCGCAAGGGTATCGCCATAGAGGCGAGCAAGGTTGGCACGAGGAAGAAAAGCAATATGAGGTTTCGATGGATTCTAAGGGGTAGCGAGCCATGGTACAAAGATAAAATGAAGAGGTGGGTTGTGTCTTGCAGAGCATGTAGGGGATTTGCATGAAATGGTGATGCTTTTAGTGGTGTTGGGTGGTTTGGTGGTAAGGGATGAAGATGAAGGGTTATGCTTGTTATCGCAAAGGATGCATTCGAAGGAAGCGCATGGGAACCAGACGAGGTCGCTGTCTGTGTCCATGTAGAGGGTTTATGTGTTAGGTAGCATGGGAGCCGAGGGTGAAGGATAGGGTGCAGTCAACACCCAGTGAGAGTGGGAGAGAGAGTTGGTGTTGGTGTTGATGGTTGAGGAAGTGGTGGTCGTGGAAGCGAGTGGTGAAATGGGTGGAGATGGATTTAAGGAAGAGAGAAAAAAGAAGAGAAGAAAGGAGAAATAGAAGGGAAATGCTTACGCGCATTTGTTATAAAATAGTTTCTGGTGGACTTGAATCAACTAGAAGTTCTTACTAACATAGTTAATTAAATTTATGGCGGATAGGTTGTCGAAAAATGTGTAGCACTTAAACCTTGAAAATTGGAGAATATTTTTGACAAATATTATCCACCAAAAATTTCAAAAAAAAAAATCTACCGTCATTTCTCTTTTTACTTTTTGGTGGATTTTTGGTTGGAAACAAAAAAAAAAAATTTGTTTCATTTTTTTATAGCATCCTACCTGGTACCAAAGTAACAAGGGTAAGAAGTCATTTTCATGTTCTTTCTTATATTTTAATTTTAAAAAGCTCCTAGTTAATTTATGTGGTACCCCCAATTTAATTTAGGTTTGGTTGTTTCATATTCTAAAGAAATCTTAAGTTAATCTAATTGTCTAGCTTAAGTTGCTTCATTTCTTCACTTAGTTGACCATCTCTTAGTCGTAGAGAATTTAGGTTTATTTAAGACAAAGGTTAGTCCTTCATTGAGGACTTGGGTGAAGGCTCATTTATTTGAAACTATTAGTATTTTGTTTCCTTTTAGACTTTTTTTAACGGATCTTTGTACCTTTACAACTTGAGAGACTTTATTAAATGAATCCTTTGTTAAAAGTACCTATTATTTTCCATAAGATTTATTACTTAGTAGTTCCTTTTCCCTCCGACATACTTGAGTATACACATATTAATTTATAATATGTTTACATCATACACAATATTAGAAACATAATAACGAGGTTTACAACACCGCTATAAGAACCTATGTAGGTTCGTTGTACAGATGGGTACTAGAATGACTAAAAGCTTAAGGAGCTCACAAACAACAATAATGACTGGTATCCAATGAAGCATCTAAAGCTCAGAGTCTAAAAGCACCATGGAAAATAGGGTAAGAATAAAAAAATTCTTAGTAGATAGTGCACAGTTTAAAAATAGTGAAAAACATAGTGTTCCTAGAGGTATCAGATACCCAAAACATTTTCTTTTTTCTGTACTTCACAGCAAAGCAACATATACTTTTTAAATTCATGAGGATGATGCAATAATGTGATACTCAAATAAAATCATGATAAATGCAAATACTGGATGAGAATGATGACTCATTTCTTTGACCACTTTACTTTCTTTTGGCTTATGTGCCCCTTTTTTTCTCTTGCTTGAGGGCCTTTATGCCTCTCATGTGCATCTAGTGATAACGAACCTATGTGTCCCTCTTGTGCATAGGACGTGAGCTCACTCCCTTGCCTCTTTCTCTTGTCGCACAGGGAACTATTTGGACAAAGTATTTTTCTCACTCCTTTGCCTCACATGGAACAAGCATTCCTTAATTTATCTTCTCATGATCATTTCATCTTTAATAATGCATGAAATCTTTATGCAAGCTTTCTCAAAATCATGCTAATGCAATCTTTCTCAACATCTTGCTAATGATCATAAGTAATGTAATGCAAAACATTATAACACCAAACAACTCACATATACATGAGATAATAATCAAGGAAAGTAGGACATGCCACATGCTTGGAAGCTCACTAGTTTCTTGGCATAGGAAGAAATAAAACAATATAACATTGTCTACAGCTGAAGCTAAATATGTTGCAGCTGGGAGTTATTGTGCTCAAATCTTTTGGATGAAGCAACAACTTCTAGACTATGGTCTTGAGCTTGATCACATCCCTATAAGGTGTGATAACACTAGTGCAATCAATTTGTCTAAAAATCTCATTTTGCACTCAAGAACAAAATACATTGAAATTAGGCATCACTTTATAAGAGACCATGTTCAAAAAGGTGATTGCATGCTTGAGTTTGTGGAAACAACTAAACAACTAGCTAATATCTTCACTAAACCTTTGAACAAGGAAACATTCTTTTATATAAGAAATGAACTTGGCATTTTGGATCAATCATGCATTGCTACATAATGTTTTGCTACATAATTGATTTTCTACTGCATAATTTTTCTTGCATTTTTATCTCTTGAATTGATAATCACATATTTTATACATTAATAAACCTTCATTTTTAGTCATTTACACTCTCCATGTACTTAATTGAATGAGCTTGGTTATGTTTTGTAAGTTTGGACTCAAATTGAGCTTAATTAATTTTTTTCAGCATTATTGATATCTTACATTATTTTTGTATTTCGGTCATATCTTGAGTTCTATATGTCTAAAAATTATGTACCTTACCTTATAGGAAAGATAAGAGAGAGCTCTAGAACTTTCATACAAAGTTTTAGGGAAAAATCAGACATCTAGTGAGCTAATTGGGCTTGGAAGTTAAAACACAAGTTTTGTGATTAGAACCTGAACAGTGTGCAGTAATCAAGCCATAACTTGAGCTGTAGGAATTGTCTTGGGCTGAAACTTTGGCATTTGAAAGTTAAGACCCAAATCTACAACTTTCATGAGAACACAAAAGGAAATTCAAATGGCTTGGAGGTCATATTGGGCTTGCAAGTCAGAACAGAGGAGTTGTAGCTGGGCTTGAATAGTGTGCAGTAATCAGGGCATATCTCGGGCTGTAGGAACTAAAATGGGCTGAAATTTTGGCATCTGAAAGTTAAGATCCATATCTACAACTTTCATGAAGACCACTTGATGAGAATCTGATGCATGCCTTGAGTTCAACATTGAATGATTTCGGAGACAAGAATCTCTATAATTTTCCACTCATCAAACTACTATTTGGCATTTTTCACTCATTCACCCACTTATTCACTCACTTATTAATCAGCCCTTGTCATTTTGTATCCATCATCCTCTATGAGATGGAGCCTTGGTTGATTATTTAGAGAATCTTGGTCTTAGAGATCAAGATCATGCTATTGTGTTATTTGTTTATTTTGTTGTAGTTTTCTTTTGTTCTAAATTAAAGTTATGTTCTTTTTCTTCTTTTTCTTCTTCTTCTTTCTTTCTTTCTTTCCTCTTGTCTATGAGTAACTAATTTTTATTTTATTTAGGCAAAATGATGAAGCTTTTGGTAATGAAATAATGTTATATTAATCTCTTTCTTGTGCTTAAATGATATATTATCAAGTGGTCATTATATGTACTATATTTTATTTCCAATAATTTTAAAAACCCTTCTTGTAAAGTGGAGATCTTGATTTGTTGTAGACGAAATATTAGCACAATGAATGCTTGAGCCCATTTATAAGTGGTGGTGTTAATAGATAATTAAAGGAATCATAATGTAATTATATATAAAATCTTAAATGAATGTTGAATGTTGTATTTTCTAATTGGAACCTCCATTATGTGTGGATTCTAATTGGGTTATAAAAAGAATTAATTTTATCCTTAATTTACTTACCAAGAGTGGATCTCCTAACCCAAGTAAATTTTTTTTATTTGTGGCTAAGTTTTATCACCTTTATTGTTATGACAAAATATTTTCCTTACCTCAAAAAATTTTTCTTCATCAATTTCCTGTGGATCGATCTCAGACTCCTGAGATTTTATTACTTGAGACAACCTGCACTTGGGTTTGTAGCTTAAAATTCGCATCAAGTTTTTGGCCCTGTTGCCGAGGACTTGATTTGAAGAACAAATTTATTTTGTATATGTTTTGCATATTTTTTTTATCCCCGTGGATCTTGTGTATATATATATATATATATATATATTCTGCTCTTTTATTTTATTTTATTTTGTACTTACTAATGTACTAACTTAGTAAGAGAAACTCTCCCTTCTCCCTTTCTCCCTCTGTAATCTTCAATCATTAATGAAATAATCTTTCTTATTCTCTTCTCTGTCGTCGGAGCAAAAAATTGGCTTGTCAGTTCTTTGGGTTTTACTTTATGTTTTAATGATATTTCGATCTTGACACTTCTCTTCTTATTCCTTTGCCGGCTCTGGTGGGGCTCTGCCTTTCTCTAGTTTTCATGTTTTAAATTTACTTTCTGCACTTTACTTTTTGTATTTTACTTTTTGTATTTTACTTTCTGTACTTCATTTTTTGTATTTTACATTTTGTATTTTACATTATGCACTTTAAATCTAACTTTCTAACTTACTAACTTTTTAATTTATCAGCTTACTAACTTTTTAATTTATTAGTTTAGTAACTTTTTACTTTATCAGTTTACTAACTTACTACTTGTTAATATTTATTTAGTGGCTGGTTTATACCATATCCTTGTTAATATTTGATGGCTGGTTTATACCGCCAACTTGTATATTTTCTTTTATATTTTAAGTCACTTATTTATGCTTAATTTGTATTGTGATTTAAATTCTAATTGTTTGGTTAAAACTAATCCTATTATTTTATATATTAATCTGTTTGAATCACAACCACTATTGAAGGTGCTTTGGTTTCTTCTCTATCTATCAAGATGAATTCTCTTTCCTCTTCCTATTTTTTCTTCTCTTTTGTCATGTATAGTTAAATTCGTGTGTTTCTAGGGTGAAGATGTAACTTGATTCAATCGACATGTATTAAGATTTGAATTTTAATTAATTTCTTTTTTATTCAATTTGAGTGCTTATTATGATTCTTAATACTTTTATGAATTAGCCACTCATAAATTGATCTAGTGAGGTGTGTGTAGAATCGAGAGGTTTGCATATGACTTAGACCATAAATAATAAGTGTCATGATTTATAATCATCTAGGAATAGAGGTTATAGGTTGTGTGGGAGAATTGTGGTATTTTTCATGAGAATCCATAGAGTAAAGGTCATGCCTTTAAGAGTTAGGGTTTAGATCAATGAATTAAGTTTTAATTAATTAAGGGATTTTTTCCATCAATTGAATGATTAGAAATTAATTAGAATGAAGGTCTCAAAGCTACTTTGTTGTCTATGATAGATTGTTGAATTAAGTGAAGTCAGATCCCTAGTATTTTAATTTCATGTGTTTACATCCTTAATGTATTTTGCATTCATGTGCTTTATTCTCTCTTTTCCCTCTTAATTTCATGCGTTTTAGTGTGTTTTTTTATTATATAATTTTGTGTCTTTAATTGCTTTGAATCACTTTCAATTATTAGTTGCCTAGATAGTATTTATGTTAGAGAAGTGGTACTTAGTAAACTAATTCCTTGTGGGAATGATACTCTTTTCACTACTTTATTACGTTGATGATTCGGTGCACTTGTCGATTATCTTAACAAGTTTTTGCCAACTTAGGTTGATATGGTGGATTTTGTTGCTTCAAGAATTCAACATCATAATAAAAGATAAGAAAGAAGCTGAAAATGTTGTTGCAGATCATTTGTCCATACTTATAACAGGCTCACTTTTTGATATCACATCTATCAATGATTCTTTTCCCGATAAATTTTTATTTTCTGTCAATTCCAAGCCTTGATTTGCTAACATAATCAACTTTCTTTCAACATGAAAGATCCTACCTCAATTATCTTGATCAAATCATTTAGAGATGTGTGCCCAACAGTGAGGTAGATAATGTCATTAAATTTTGGCACTCAGAAGCATGCGGAGGTTACTTTTCTTCAAAGAAAATAGCTGCAAAAATATTGCAGTATGAATTTTATTGGCCCACTTTATTTAAAGACAGCTATACATTTTGAAAAAGTTATGAAAACTGTCAAAAATAAGGTTCTATTTCTAAGCAAAACAAGATCCCTCTGAACCCTATCATTGTCATTGAAATTTTTGATTATTGAGGAATTGAGAAATGATGCATATGAAAACACAAAGATTTATAAAGTTAGAGAAAAAGTTTTTCATGACAAATCAATTTTGAGAAAAACTTTTGAAATTGGTCAAAAAGTTCTGCTTTATAATTCTCGTCTTTACCTATTCCTTGGAAAATTGAGATCTAGGTGGCGTGACCCTTTTTATTGTCAAACATGTGTATCCTCATGGGGCCATAGACATTGAGAACCCTAGGAATGATAGTGTATTTAAGGTCAATGGACAAAGGCTCAAACCATTTCTAGAAAACCAAGTTGTTAAGTTCTTTGTGACCCCGATTAAGTGGCGGATAACGGTACTCCATCACTCTCAAGTCAGTTTATTTTTCAGTTTCTCATAATAACTGATTCATTCTCCTTTTAAAATAGATTTCATTTTCTCAAATTTAAGAAAACATTTTCCTTCTCTTCCTCTAAATGCTCTAACAAAAATCTACAAAGCTAGGTGTGAAAGACTGAAACTATTAATGCACAAGGGCATCCCAGACGATATACGCTGGATAATCGAAGCAAAGGTTCGTTTAGCTGGTGAATCTTCAAATTCATTTGTCCCATACATACCAGGTGTCGGCAAAAGTTTGTATTCTAAAAGGAGAAGAGCGAAAAGAATGCAAGTTTGTTATAAATGTGTGCAATTAAATTCTAACACGCGATGTCATTCTTTGGGAATGATTTTCATAAATCGAGAAGATAAAATATACTTTATTAAGAATGGACTGAGTAAGGAGTCATTAGATGATATCTTATTGACTCTTGAGACACATTCTTATGGAGTTGTGCATCGTGAACTTCTTAATTTGTGGAATCTCTTTTGGGACGAGCAAAAGCGTTACAGTCTTGGGAATCTGACTCCAAAAGACCCTGTTTGCCAATTTATAATAAAATTGGATGGGAAACTTATCCTCGACTCATAGAAGATATTTAAGCTGTTACTGGACATAAAACCAGAGGAAGATGTGAGCTACAATCACAACAACATGTATATATTATCTTGTATATCTCCTAAAAAATAAAAAGGGCAATCGAAAGAGTATCATGCTCTTAATTGAGTGTGGAGCCCCTACTAGTGGTAGACCTGTCATTGACTCAAGTGGACCTTCACACGCCGGTCCGTAAATAAGGTTCGTATGTCATGCTCTATAAAGAGTCGCATTGTCCATTCCCAGGATTTTCTCCAGGCTCTAGACGATTGATGGACAGATAGAAGCATCCTATCTTTACAGTGCACATGAAACTGTCACTGAGCTATATACTTACTTTAATTAGTAGGCCTCTATGGCGAGTTCTGACTGGCTGCAGAAAGTACCACTTTCTTAGAATATAGGCCTTTAATTAGGTCTGTAGGAAGATCGGGCTGTTATTTCGTAAGCGGGATGAATAGGGCTCAATGGTTTTGTGGCCTATTTTGGCAAGGTGTTCCCAATCCTTGTGGATTTTTTATGTTGCACTAGTTGTGGAAATAGGTTTCCACAATGATTTAATATGTTAAGTTTTGATGATGACAAATACAAGACAAAAAGAATGATGCTTATGCTTTATAGTTGTACTTAATAAATGACAAATGTATCACAAAAGAATGTTGACCATGTTACATAAATGTGTTTAATGAGATATATGTAACATTCATCATATAATATATCCAATAATATTTTATATGAGTTATAAATGAATTAATATTGGATATATCTATGAAAGTCTTGTATGTATGTTAGACTAACTAGAGTTATACATTTATGAATCATGCATATGAAGATATTGAGTTATGAATTTGGACTAACTATGTTTGGTTAAGTGAGTAATACTTTGTAGGATAGTCCAAGTACCAAGAGTAAGCATTGCAACAAGAAAGCAAAAGATCACAACTATGCTCAACTCAAGGAGAATGAAAATGAAAAGATGTTCCAAGCATTTGCAAGTTTTGAAGAGAAGATTTTCTTTGGAAGCTTGGATTACATCAAGAAGTGATGGTGGCAAAAGATCTAGTCCAACATCTTCAAGAATAGCTTATAGGACTTAGATCTTGTGTAAAGGTAAAAAGGAATCACATTAAGCTCAAAAAAGTTTTTAAACATATTTATAAGTGTTTCTAAAATGTTTATATGCCCAACAAACTATTTTGGAAAGCTAGTTATGGTAATATTTCAAATCTATAAAAAATAGCCAAGTTTGTGTTTTGCAAAACTGACATATAGTTACTCTTTTGATCATAACTTTTAAAATACTTTGAGTTTTACTTTGAAACGTATCTCATTTGAAAATAGACTCAAAGATCTTTCCAATGACTGGTCATTTGCTTTAAACGGATAAGAAACAAAAAAGTTATGACCAATTAAAGTTTGAGTTTTGAAAATCTGACCTTTGATTGCTATTTTGATCATATCTTTCAAAATACTTTGAGTTTTGTTCTGAAACTTCTTTCATATAAAAGTAGACTCAAAGAGCTTTCCAATGAATGGTCATTTGCTTTAATTGGATAAGAAATGAAGAAGTTATGACCTTTTAAAGTCGATTTTGAAAACCAGAAATGGTGTAATCGATTACACAAGTCATGTAATCGATTACAACGTTGACAAGCGTGTAATCGATTACACGTAGTATGTATTCGATTACAAAGTGCCAGAAAGCATGTAATCGATTACACAAAGTATGTAATCGATTACAAAGTGCCAGAAGCTTGTAATCGATTACATGAAGCTTGTAATCGATTACAAAGTGCCCAGGAACGTTTCTAACGACTATAAACGGCTAATTTTCATAGAAAATCATTTCTAAACACCTCCAACGGCTCTAAAACTCATTGGGCTATAAATAAAAGTGTTTGGGCATCAAAAACAAGTTGGAGAACATTCTGAAAATTACCCTTGAGCATTGAAAATGAAATTCATCATCTTTTTCTCTAAATTCTTTGTTTTGAGCTAAGTGTGTAAATCCTTTATACCCATTGAGCTTCAACTTGTATTATCCACTCTTGAGAGAGTTTTCTATCATCTATACTTTGTTCTTCAAGTTGTATATCTACTCTTCAAGAGAGTTTATATTCTTTCTATTCACCTTGAAATCATTGTAAGAGGGTGAGGTATCCCTCAAAAGAGAAAAGGGTGAGGTATCCCTTGTAGTGAGACTCAAACACAAAGGGTGAGATATCCCAAAGGTGTTGTGAGTGCTCTTCATTGTAAAGGTTATCAAGTACCTGTGAAGCTTGAAGAATTGGAGGCTCTAGCACAAGGGTGAGGTATCCCAAGGTGTGAAGAGTGCTATTGTATGTACAAAGGTTTTTCTAGCACCCGTAAAGTCTAGGAGATAGTGAAGAAAATCTCAAGTTAAGCTTGAGGACTGGATGTAGGCCACAAGTGGTTGGTGGCTGAACCAGGATAAATTCTTGAGTTTGATTCTCTCTTCCCTACACTCTTTAAATTCAGTATTTGGTAGAATATATTTATTTATTGCATATGTTGATGTTTTGATTGTTACAACTTGATATCTAGCTTATTCACTTAGTTCATCATATATCCCAAGTTGTATTTGAGTAATCCTCAATAGTTGTACATTTATTAGACTTATTCCGCTGTATTTATTAATTGAGTTATTCAAAATGCATAATTTGTCAAAGTTGCATTAAAACTAGTCATCACCTAATTCACCCCCCCTCTTGGGTAATGGTTGCCATGGCTAACAAGTGGTATCAGAGCTTCGTGCTCTGGTAAAAGCTTAACAGCTTGGAGTTAAATATCTTTGTTTGTTTGGCAACCATTAAAAACTTTTCAAAATGAATGATTTTGAAATTGATAAACCACCATTCTTTGGTGGTGTGAATTTCGTTTATTGAAAAGCTAGAATGGAAATTTATATGCAATCTATTGATATTGATTTGTGGGATATTATGCTTGATGGATTTACTTGCAAATCAAAACAAACTTGGAATGACTATGATAAGAAATGCTTTTCATTGAATATTAGAGCAATGCAAATATTGAGAAGTAGTTTAAATGATGATGCTTATGCTAAAATTAAGAGTTGCTCTAGTGCTAAAGATATATGGGATACTCTTGATTCCATCTATCTTGCTAATAATAATTTTGTGCATAAAGTTGTATATAGAGAGCAAGAAGAGGAAAAGTCATTAAAGGAATATTGTTGTGCAAAATATTCTCAAAATGATGCTCAATTTGAAGAGGTGGCAAAGCAAGACAATAATGAGGAAGATGATGATTTCCTTAAAGAGCTAAGTATGCTAAGAATGGAGACTACTTCATATATGGCTAAAAAGGACTTTGAGGTAAATAATGCTAAACCATATTATAGTCCTTTTTATGATAAGCTACAATGTGCATATGATGAATTATATGATGATTTCTTGAATTTAGAAAATAAAAATTTATCTTGTTTGGAAAACATTTCCTTCATTGAAAATGAAATTGAGATTTTGAAAAATGATTATGCTTTTCTTGATGAGGAAATGCCTTTAAAATGTGAAACCTCAACTTCTTGTGAAAAATGCATTAATTTAGAAAATCAAGTTGAGAACTTATATTGTGAATTTGTCAAAGCTAATGATTCTAATTGCTTACAATCCATGATTATTAATAAGAATGAAATTGATATTATTTCACATGGAAATTCAAGCAAGGCTTATGGCAAAAATAATTTAGAATGTAATAACAACCAAAGGCTCAAGTTTTTCAAAAATGATCTTCAAAGGACCAAGCCATCATTGAATTCACTTGTTTGCAACTTTTGTGGTCATCTAGGACATATTTCTCATTTATGCAATTATAGAAGAAATTCTTATATGAGAAATAATATGAAATGGGTTCCAAAAGATCTTAAATGCTCTAGTACTAATATTCAAGGACCCAAGATGAAGTGGGTACCAAAAAGTCCTTCTAGTGTTTCAATTATGCAGAAAACTTCTCAAAAGGATGGACAAATTGGTCAAGTAAAGAAGGAATCATCAAGGGAAATGCTTCCAAAGCCCATTGAAAGAAGTTTTGATCAAAGAAGGAAGATGGCTTCAACCAAAGCTTCTCAAGCACAAAATGTGGAACTTGCAAAGTTTAAAACACCAAAAGAGAAGCAATGGGTAAGGAAAAGAGTTTCCTTGATTAGCAAGGCCAAGGTATCAAATGTTTCTACCTCTTATGCACATTCACTTGTAAAGTCAATGAATTTGAGGTATATTCCTTATAGGCCTTAGGTAAAGGATAGAACCATGTGTGCTTAGTAAAATTTGAATATTATATATAGCACATGATTATATTATTGTTATACCCTTTACTCACTACCTTGCATATCTCGTGATAATATGCTAGATAAGTTCACTTCTTGTTTGAAGAAGCACATTTGATAAAAATATCTTAGAACTTGGCATATTGGATAAATCATAACTCTTACTGCATAAAGTTACAATTCTCTGCATAATTTATAGTTTTTGCATAAACATGAGTTTTGGATCAAGAACTGGTCAGTTTTTATGCTTACATGATGTTTGGAATTGTTTTGGAAAGTTTTGGAATTAATTTGAAAGCTTTGAGTTCGGACCCTTACTGTTTGAAATGCAAAAACTGAATTCAGCAAGCTTGTAATCGATTACAAGACCTCTGTAATCGATTACAGAGGCTCTGCCAAGCGTTCCAAGCAAAGTCAGAGAGCGTGTAATCGATTACACATACTATGTAATCGATTACAACGTCTCCAGAACTCGTGTAATCGATTACACCAAACATGTAATCGATTACATGGATTCTAGAGATTTGGTAATCGATTACACACATATTGTAATCGATTACAAAGCTTTAAAAATGGTTTTCAATGCTAAAATGATCATTTTTACTTAAGATTGTACGTATATCATGAATGTATGCATATTATTAGCTATGAGCTTAATGGTAATTGATTGTTTAATTTGTTGTGCTCAATTTACATACTATAAAAAAAAATTTATGAGAGCATAATGGATTAATAATCAATGACTAACCCCTATGGATCCAAAATTGGTGGATACCAAAGAAATTTCTTTGAATTGTGTTGTAGGGTGACCATTAGCTCAAGCATGCAAATGAAGTGAAAAACAACCATGCTACTTGAGGTTGGGAAAACTTAAAATGGTCCAAGTTCTCCAAAAGTGATGAAAAACATAAAAAGAAAGACATGGAGAACCACAATATTCTCAAGGGGCCTTGAGGCATAGAAGTTGGAGTCACCTACAAAAACTCAAAGAGTATACTTTTGGTGATATCAATCGTTTATCCTTACTTATGCTTTAATTTGAATATCATGTGATATTTGGATAAGTAGATATTTGTTTTATGCCTTAACATGCCTTAAATTGTGCTTTTCTAGCATTATGTTTTAAAAAAGTGTCTTTACATATGCTAACATGCTAGATATGCACACAACTTGCTTGGAATGACATATTATGGTAATATCTTTATTCTTGAGCTTGTGACCATTTCTCCTTATTCAAATATGAAAATTTCACATGCTCATAAGTAGTTCTAATCCTTTCTCTTTGATGCTTAATTGTCTTATATATTTATTTGGAGATTGGAAAATAAAATGTCATATGTCTTTTATTTGAAATTGCTTGACATGTTCATATCTTGAAAACAAGAAGTAAATGATTCATTTTGTGTCTTGAACTTGTATTTGAACTTCAATGGTTTTTACAATGAAGTATATCTTGAAATGAATCATAAATATTCAAAAGTTATAGTTCCATGATTTTTCAATTCTTTCACTACAATAAGAGATTTCTTGTTGTTGATTGGCATGTGTACATACTAAAATTCTTTACTTGATATTACATGCCTTACATGATCATTGTTTGCCCCAAAATGCTTATATATGTTTTGATGTTGATCATGTGTTTCTTAATAAACTTGAATCTTGCCTTGAAAATGCTCAAACTATGCTTTTGGATTCAAGTGCATATATCATTCTTTTGTTCTCTTTAGAGCTAACAATTCATGGTTGATAATGTGGTACATGTTTTACATTTTATATTAACCTAAATTATGTTTGTAAATAAGTTTAAATGATATTTGATGCTAACCTTTTTTTTGAGAACTTTTGAAATATAGTCATCAAATATTGAAATGTCAAGCATATGTGGATAAATGAGAAATGTTGAAGGAAGAGGAACATGAGGAGACTTTCTTCAAGTGCAATGGAATGAAATACTCAATGGAAGAAAGTACAAGGACCTATAAATGAAGAACATTCTAAAGGAGCATCACTTTCTATCTAACCCAATAAGTATCTCTATCCTAAACTATTGTGGTATTCTATATGCTATGAATTATATGATACTTGTTGATAAATTAATCTTAAAAGATTATATGCTTTCCTTACATGAGAAGTATGCTTAGCATTGACAAAGTGCCTAATTGTACATTAAATTGCTAGTTTTGTCATTGCATATAGGATGGATGATATTAGTTCTATATATGTTTTAATCTCTATAGCATATTTCATCAAGGTCAATGTTTGATATATATATGATTCTCTTGATCTATGGTTCTTAGTGGTATAAACTTATGAGAATCATGCTCTTGTTTTGAAAAGAATTTCTAGTTTGATTAATATTCCTTTTAAAAAGAAGCTTTTCAAGTTCCATATCCTTGAGAATCTTTTGAACTTGTCTTAAGATTTAAAAAGTATTATCATCTCCTAATTGTCTTGAAAATTTAGAAATCATTCAATTTGTGCTATAAATGTAGTACTCTCTACATTGCTTTGAAATGTCTATTAAATTTTGAGAGAGTATTTAAGAAAGTTTTCTAAATAAATTTTTTGAAATGATCTATAGAGATCAATATTCATACTTCAAAAGATAAGCCTTGTTTAAAAAAATATATATATATTTTATCTTTTCAAGGCTTTTGTTTAATGTGAAAAAGAGGATATGTACTTTCAAATACTCTTTTGACTTAGATTTGATCACTCTCAAGGAATATGTGATTTCAATATAAATCTCTTCTACCCTTCTAAAATGCTTTTGAAAATATAATGTGTTATTATAAAATTCTTTTTGAAAGGGAGAAGTTTTTAAAATGATTTTGTTTGAGGGATTAAGAATATGTATCTATGTCTTGCTTTTCTTTATAGTAATGTGCTTATATGATCTTGGCATGCATATTTCCCTTTATCTATCTTGTGCTTCAATAAGGGGGAACTTATCTTACATATCATTCTTCCATATCCTTGTTGACTAAGAACATATGCATAACTATGTTAAACCATTATATTTGATATTTTGATAACATGCATATTGTGAGGGGGAGCCTAGCTATTAGATTATTGCTTATATCTCTTGGCTTACATCCTTACTTGACATGGAGTGTTTTATTGTTAATACTATTAACATGTCAACAAAGATCATCGTTCATTCTCTTTTCCTATATCAATGAAAGAAGGTAAACATTCTTAAACTTCATATCTTTTGATTCTTTCATTGAGAAATGCTTGATATGTAACAAGTTGTATGATCTTTTATTTGAAAACCTTAATTCCATGATCTTATATGAATATTTTGTATCCCCAATCAAGTGATATCAAGTGGTACTTATTTATGATGTGGTATGCAAGATATTATATGTTAGACATAATTTCTTAAGCTTATTGCTATCATATGCTAAATGTTGAAGTACCAAAATATGACAAGTATTGCATGAATAATCTTTTATATCTTGAAAGCATACTTATTTCATCTCTCCTTTCTTGAATTAGGTATATAATTAAATAAGGAGAGATAGTGATGAGTTGCATAACTTGAAGAAGTTTATGGTTTTGATGATCCTACTCTTTTTGACAACATGGTTCTTATCTTTAAGGGGAGAGAAAAATATTATCTTTCCTTCCTAAGCCTTTTTGTTGATGTCAAATAGGGGGAGAGAAAATTAGATAGAAAAATATGTGCTTGTGCTTAATTGTTTGATATGCTTACATGAATATCTATCCTTATATATTGCTAAACATATTTTTTCTTTGGCGATTTGTCATCATCAAAAAGGGGGAGATTGTGGAAATAGGTTTGCCGTAATGATTTAATATGTTAAGTTTTGATGATGACAAATACAAGACAAAAAGAATGATGCTTATGCTTTATAGTTGTACTTAATAAATGACAAATGTATCATAAAAGAATGTTGACCATGTTACATAAATGTGTTTAATGAGATATATGTAACATTCATCATATAATATATCCAATAATATTTTATATGAGTTATAAATGAATTAATATTGGATATGTCTATGAAAGTCTTGTATGCATGTTAGACTAACTAGAGTTATACATTTATGAATCATGCATATGAAGATATTGAGTTATGAATTTGGACTAACTATGTTTGGTTAAGTGAGTAATACTTTGTAGGATAGTCCAAGTACCAAGAGTAAGCATTGCAACAAGAAAGCAAAAGATCACAACTATGCTCAACTCAAGGAGAATGAAAATGAAAAGATGTTCCAAGCATTTGCAAGTTTTAAAGAGAAGATTTTCTTTGGAAGCTTGGATTACATCAAGAAGTGATGGTGGCAAAAGATCTAGTCCAACATCTTCAAGAATAGCTTATAGGACTTAGATCTTGTGTAAAGGTAAAAAGGAATCACATTAAGCTCAAAAAAGTTTTTAAACATATTTATAAGTGTTTCTAAAATGTTTATATGCCCAACAAACTATTTTGGAAAGCTAGTTATGGTAATATTTCAAATCTATAAAAAATAGCCAAGTTTGTGTTTTTCAAAATTGACATATAGTTACTCTTTTAATCATAACTTTTAAAATACTTTGAGTTTTACTTTGAAACATATCTCATTTGAAAATAGACTCAAATATCTTTCCAATGACTGGTCATTTGCTTTAAACGGATAAGAAACAAAAAAGTTATGACCAATTAAAGTTTGAGTTTTGAAAATCTGACCTTTGATTACTATTTTGATCATATCTTTCAAAATACTTTGAATTTTGTTGTGAAACTTCTTTCATATGAAATTAGACTCAAAGAGCTTTCCAATGAATGGTCATTTGCTTTAATTGGATAAGAAATGAAGAAGTTATGACCTTTTAAAGTCGGTTTTGAAAACCAGAAATGGTGTAATCGATTACACAAGTCATGTAATTGATTACAACGTTGACAGAAGCCGTGTAATCGATTACACAGAGTATGTAAACGATTACAAAGTGCCCAGAAAGCATGTAATCGATTACATAAAGTATGTAATCGATTACAAAGTACCCAGAAAGCTTGTAATCGATTACATGAAGCTTGTAATCGATTACAAAGTGCCGAGAACGTTTCAAATGACTATAAAGCGGCTAGTTTTCATAGAAAATCATTTCTAAACACCTCCAACGGCTCTAAAACTCATTGGGCTATAAATAAAAGTGTTTGGGCATCAAAAACAAGTTGGAGAACATTCTGGAAATTACCCTTGAGCATTGAAAATGAAATTCATCATCTTTTTCTCTAAATTCTTTGTTTTGAGCTAAGTGTGTAAATCCTTTATACCCATTGAGCTTTAACTTGTATTATCCACTCTTGAGAGAGTTTTCTATCATCTATACTTTGTTCTTCAAGTTGTATATCTACTCTTCAAGAGAGTTTATATTCTTTCTATTCACCTTGAAATCATTGTAAGAGGGTGAGGTATCCCTCAAAAGAGAAAAGGGTGAGGTATCCCTTGTAGTGAGACTCAAACACAAAGGGTGAGATATCCCAAAGGTGTTGTGAGTGCTCTTCATTGTAAAGGTCATCAAGCACCTGTGAAGCTTGAAGAATTGGAGGCTCTAGCACAAGGGTGAGGTATCCCAAGGTGTGAGGAGTGCTCTTGTATGTACAAAGGTTTTTCTAGCACCCAGTAAAGTCTAGGAGATAGTGAAGAAAATCTCAAGTTAAGCTTGAGGATGGATGTAGGCCACAAGTGGTTGGTGGTGAACCAGGATAAATTCTTGAGTTTGATTCTCTCTTCCCTACACTCTTTAAATTCAGTATTTGGTAGAATATATTTATTTATTGCATATGTTGATGTTTTGATTGTTACAACTTGATATCTAGCTTATTCACTTAGTTCATCATATATCCCAAGTTGTATTTGAGTAATCCTCAATAGTTGTACATTTATTAGACTTATTCCGCTGCATTTATTAATTGAGTTATTCAAAATGCATAATTTGTCAAAGTTGCATTAAAACTAGTCATCACCCAATTCACCCCCCTCTTGGGTAATGATTGCCATGGCTAACAAGTGGTATCGAGCTTCGTGCTCGGTAAAAGCAATGACTTGGAGTTAAATATCTTTGTTTGTTTGGCAACCATTAAAAGCTTTTCAAAATGAATGATTTTGAAATTGATAAACCACCATTCTTTGATGGTGTGAATTTCGATTTATTGGAAAGCTAGAATGGAAATTTATATGCAATCTATTGATATTGATTTGTGGGATATTATGCTTGATGGATTTACTTGCAAATCAAAACAAACTTGGAATGACTATGATAAGAAATGCTTTTCATTGAATATTAGAGCAATGCAAATATTGAGAAGTAGTTTAAATGATGATGCTTATGCTAAAATTAAGAGTTGCTCTAGTGCTAAAGATATATGGGATACTCTTGATTCCATCTATCTTGCTAATAATAATTTTGTGCATAAAGTTGTATATAGAGAGCAAGAAGAGGAAAAGTCATTGAAGGAATATTGTTGTGCAAAATATTCTCAAAATGATGCTCAATTTGAAGAGGTGGCAAAGCAAGACAATAATGAGGAAGATGATGATTTCCTTAAAGAGCCAAGTATGCTAAGAATGGAGACTACTTCATATATGGCTAAAAAGGACTTTGAGGTAAATAATGCTAAACCATATTATAGTCCTTTTTATGATAAGCTACAATGTGCATATGATGAATTATATGATGATTTACTAAATTTAGAAAATAAAAATTTATCTTGTTTGGAAAACATTTCCTTCATTGAAAATGAAATTGAGATTTTGAAAAATGATTATGCTTTTCTTGATGAGGAAATGCCTTTAAAATGTGAAACCTCAACTTCTTGTGAAAAATGCATTAATTTAGAAAATCAAGTTGAGAACTTATATTGTGAATTTGTCAAAGCTAATGATTCTAATTGCTTACAATCCATGATTATTAATAAGAATGAAATTGATATTATTTCACATGGAAATTCAAGCAAGGCTTATGGCAAAAATAGTTTAGAATGTAATAACAACCAAAGGCTCAAGTTTTTCAAAAATGATCTTCAAAGGACCAAGCCATCATTGAATTCACTTGTTTGCAACTTTTGTGGTCATCTAGGACATATTTCTCATTTATGCAATTATAGAAGAAATTCTTATATGAGAAATAATATGAAATGGGTTCCTAAAGATCTTAAATGCTCTAGTACTAATATTCAAGGACCCAAGATGAAGTGGGTACCAAAAAGTCCTTCTAGTGTTTCAATTATGCAGAAAACTTCTCAAAAGGATGGACAAATTGGTCAAGTAAAGAAGGAATCATCAAGGGAAATGCTTCCAAAGCCCATTGAAAGAAGTTTTGATCAAAGAAGGAAGATGGCTTCAACCAAAGCTTCTCAAGCACAAAATGTGGAACTTGCAAAGTTTAAAACACCAAAAGAGAAGCAATGGGTAAGGAAAAGAGTTTCCTTGATTAGCAAGGCCAAGGTATCAAATGTTTCTACCTCTTATGCACATTCACTTGTAAAGTCAATGAATTTGAGGTATATTCCTTATAGGCCTTAGGTAAAGGATAGAACCATGTGTGCTTAGTAAAATTTGAATATTATATATAGCACATGATTATATTATTGTTATACCCTTTACTCACTTGATAATAAGGTTGATACGCTACCTTGCATATCTCTATTGCATATCTCGTGATAATATGCTAGATAAGTTCACTTCTTGTTTGAAGAAGCACATTTGATAAAAATATCTTAGAACTTGGCATATTGGATAAATCATAACTCTTACTTGCATAAAGTTACAATTCTCTGCATAATTTATAGTTTTTGCATAAACATGAGTTTTGGATCAAGAACTGGTCAGTTTTTATGCTTACATGATGTTTGGAATTGTTTTGGAAAGTTTTGGAATTAATTTGAAAGCTTTGAGTTCGGACCCTTACTGTTTGAAATGCAAAAACTGAATTCAGCAAGCTTGTAATCGATTATAGAGGCTCTGCCAAGCGTTCCAAGCAAAGTCAGAGAGCGTGTAATCGATTACACATACTATGTAATCGATTACAACATCTCCAGAACTCGTGTAATCGATTACACCAAACATGTAATCGATTACATGGATTCTAGAGAGTATTGTAATCGATTACACACATATTGTAATCGATTACACAGGCTTTAAAAATGGTTTTCAATGCTAAAATGATCATTTTTACTTAAGATTGTCTGTATATCATGAATGTATGCATATTATTAGCTATGAGTTTAATGGTAATTGATTGTTTAATTTATTGTGCTCAATTTACATACTATAAAAAAAAAATTTTATGAGAGCATAATGGATTAATAATCAATGACTAACCCCTATGGATCCAAAATTGGTGGATACCAAAGAAATTTCTTTGAATTGTGTTGTAGGGTGACCATTAGCTCAAGCATGCAAATGAAGTGAAAAACAACCATGCTACTTGAGGTTGGGAAAACTTAAAATGGTCCAAGTTCTCCAAAAGTGATGAAAAACATAAAAAGAAAGACATGGAGAACCACAATATTCTCAAGGGGCCTTGAGGCATAGAAGTTGTAGTCACCTACAAAAACTCAAAGAGTATACTTTTGGTGATATCAATCTTTTATCCTTACTTATGTTTTAATTTGAATATCATGTGATATTTGGATAAGTAGATATTTGTTTTATGCCTTAACATGCCTTAAATTGTGCTTTTCTAGCATTATGTTTTAAAAGTGTCTTTACATATGCTAACATGCTAGATATGCACACAACTTGCTTGGAATGACATATTATGGTAATATCTTTATTCTTGAGCTTGTGACCATTTCTCCTTATTCAAATATGAAAATTTCACATGCTCATAAGTAGTTCTAATCCTTTCTCTTTGATGCTTAATTGTCTTATATATTTATTTGGAGATTGGAAAATAAAATGTCATATGTCTTTTGTTTGAAATTGCTTGACATGTTCATATCTTGAAAACAAGAAGTAAATGATTCATTTTGTGTCTTGAACTTGTATTTGAACTTCAATGGTTTTTACAATGAAATATATCTTGAAATGAATCATAAATATTCAAAAGTTATAGTTCCATGATTTTTCAATTCTTTCACTACAATAAGAGATTTCTTGTTGTTGATTGGCATGTGTACATACTAAAATTCCTTACTTGATATTACATGCCTTACATGATCATTGTTTGCCCCAAAATGCTTATATAAGTTTTGATGTTGATCATGTGTTTCTTGATAAACTTGAATCTTGCCTTGAAAATGCTCAAACTATGCTTTTGGATTCAAGTGCATATATCATTCTTTTGTTCTCTTTAGAGCTAACAATTCATGGTTGATAATGTGGGTACATGTTTTACATTTTATATCAACCTAAATTATGTTTGTAAATAAGTTTAAATGATATTTGATGCTAACCTTTTTTTTTGAGAACTTTTGAAATATAGTCATCAAATATTGAAATGTCAAGCATATGTGGATAAATGAGAAATGTTGAAGGAAGAGGAACATGAGGAGACTTTCTTCAAGTGCAATGGAATGAAATACTCAATGGAAGAAAGTACAAGGACCTATAAATGAAGAACATTCTAAAGGAGCATCACTTTCTATCTAACCCAATAAGTATCTCTATCCCTAAATTATTGTGGTATTCTATATGCTATGGATTATATGATACTTGTTGATAAATTAATCTTAAAAGATGATATGATTTCCTTACATGAGAAGTATGCTTAGCATTGACAAAGTGCCTAATTGTACATTAAATTGCTAGTTTTGTCATTGCATATAGGATGGATGATATTAGTTCTATATATGTTTTAATCTCTATAGCATATTTCATCAAGGTCAATGTTTGATATATATATGATTCTCTTGATCTATGGTTCTTAGTGGTATAAACTTATGAGAATCATGCTCTTGTTTTGAAAAGAATTTCTAGTTTGATTAATATTCCTTTTAAAAAGAAGCTTTTCAAGTTCCATATCCTTGAGAATCTTTTGAACTTGTCTTAAGATTTAAAAAGTATTATCATCTCCTAATTGTCTTGAAAATTTAGAAATCATTCAATTTGTGCTATAAATGTAGTACTCTCTACATTGCTTTGAAATGTCTATTAAATTTTGAGAGAGTATTTAAGAAAGTTTTCTAAATAAATTTTTGAAATGATCTATAGAGATCAATATTCATACTTCAAAAGATAAGCCTTGTTTAAAAAATATATATATATTTTATCTTTTCAAGGCTTTTGTTTAATGTGAAAAAGAGGATATGTACTTTCAAATACTCTTTTGACTTAGATTTGATCACTCTCAAGGAATATGTGATTTCAATATAAATCTCTTCTACCCTTCTAAAATACTTTTGAAAATATAATGTGTTATTATAAAATTCTTTTTGAAAGGGGAGAAGTTTTTAAAATGATTTTGTTTGAGGGATTAAGAATATGTATCTATGCCTTGCTTTTCTTTATAGTAATGTGCTTATATGATCTTGGCATGCATATTTCCCTTTATCTATCTTGTGCTTCAATAAGGGGGAACTTATCTTACATATCATTCTTCCATATCCTTGTTGACTAAGAACATATGCATAACTATGTTAAACCATTATATTTGATATTTTGATAACATGCATATTGTGAGGGGGAGCCTAGCTATTAGATTATTGCTTATATCTCTTGGCTTACATCCTTACTTGACATTGAGTGTTTTATTGTTAATACTATTAACATGTCAACAAAGATCATCGTTCATTCTCTTTTCCTATATCAATGAAAGAAGGTAAACATTCTTAAACTTCATATCTTTTGATTCTTTCATTGAGAAATGCTTGATATGTGACAAGTTGTATGATCTTTTATTTGAAAACCTTAATTCCATGATCTTACATGAATATTTTGTATCGCCTATCAAGTGATATCAAGTGGTACTTATTTATGATGTGGTATGTAAGATATTATATGTTAGACATAATTTCTTAAGCTTATTGCTATCATATGCTAAATGTTGAAGTACCAAAATATGACAAGTATTGCATGAATAATCTTTTATATCTTGAAAGCATACTTATTTCATCTCTCCTTTCTTGAATTAGGTATATAATTAAATAAGGAGAGATAGTGATGAGTTGCATAACTTGAAGAAGTTTATGGTTTTGATGATCCTACTCTTTTTGACAACATGGTTCTTATCTTTAAGGGGAGAGAAAAATATTATCTTTCCTTCCTAAGCCTTTTTGTTGATGTGAAATAGGGGGAGAGAAAATTGGAAAGAAAAATATGTGCTTGTGCTTAATTGTTTGATATGCTTACATGAATATCTATCCTTATATATTGCTAAACATATTTTTTCTTTGGTGATTTGTCATCATCAAAAAGGGGGAGATTGTGGAAATAGGTTTGCCCCAATGATTTAATATGTTAAGTTTTGATGATGACAAATACAAGACAAAAAGAATGATGCTTATGCTTTATAGTTGTACTTAATAAATGACAAATGTATCACAAAAGAATGTTGACCATGTTACATAAATGTGTTTAATGAGATATATGTAATATTCATCATATAATATATCCAATAATATTTTATATGAGTTATAAATGAATTAATATGAGATATGTCTATGAAAGTCTTGTATGCATGTTAGACTAACTAGAGTTATACATTTATGAATCATGCATATGAAGATATTGAGTTATGAATTTGGACTAACTATGTTTGGTTAAGTGAGTAATACTTTGTAGGATAGTCCAAGTACCAAGAGTAAGCATTGCAACAAGAAAGCAAAAGATCACAACTATGCTCAACTCAAGGAGAATGAAAATGAAAAGATGTTCCAAGCATTTGCAAGTTTTGAAGAGAAGATTTTCTTTGGAAGCTTGGATTACATCAAGAAGTGATGGTGGCAAAAGATCTAGTCCAACATCTTCAAGAATAGCTTATAGGACTTAGATCTTGTGTAAAGGTAAAAAGGAATCACATTAAGCTCAAAAAAGTTTTTAAACATATTTATAAGTGTTTCTAAAATGTTTATATGCCCAACAAACTATTTTGGAAAGCTAGTTATGGTAATATTTCAAATCTATAAAAAATAGCCAAGTTTGTGTTTTGCAAAACTGACATATAGTTACTCTTTTGATCATAACTTTTAAAATACTTTGTGTTTTACTTTGAAACGTTTCTCATTTGAAAATAGACTCAAATATCTTTCCAATGACTGGTCATTTGCTTTAAACGGATAAGAAACGAAAAAGTTATGACCAATTAAAGTTTGAGTTTTGAAAATCTGACCTTTGGTTGCTATTTTGATCATATCTTTCAAAATACTTTGAGTTTTGTTCTGAAACTTCTTTCATATAGGTAGACTCAAAGAGCTTTCTAATGAATGGTCATTTGCTTTAATTGGATAAGAAATGAAGAAGTTATGACCTTTTGAAGTCGGTTTTGAAAACCAGAAATGGTGTAATCGATTACACAAGTCATGCAATCGATTACAACGTTGACAGAAGCCGTGTAATCGATTACACAGAGTATATAATCGATTACAAAGTGCCCAGAAAGCATGTAATCGATTACACAAAGTATGTAATCGATTACAAAGTGCCCAGAATGCTTGTAATCGATTACATGAAGCTTGTAATCGATTACAAAGTGCCCAGGAACGTTTCTAACGGCTATAAACGACTAGTTTTCATAGAAAATCATTTCTAAACACCTCCAACGGCTCTAAAACTCATTGGGCTATAAATAAAAGTGTTTGAGCATCAAAAACAAGTTGGAGAACATTCTGAAAATTACCCTTGAGCATTGAAAACGAAATTCATCATCTTTTTCTCTAAATTCTTTGTTTTGAGCTAAGTGTGTAAATCCTTTATACCCATTGAGCTTCAACTTGTATTATCCACACTTGAGAGAGTTTTTTATCATCTATACTTTGTTCTTCAAGTTGTATATCTACTCTTCAAGAGAGTTTATATTCTTTCTATTCACCTTGAAATCATTGTAAGAGGGTGAGGTATCCCTCAAAAGAGAAAAAGGTGAGGTATCCCTTGTAGTGAGACTCAAACACAAAGGGTGAGGTATCCCAAAGGTGTTGTGAGTGCTCTTCATTGTAAAGGTCATCAAGCACCTGTGAAGCTTGAAGAATTGGAGGCTCTAGCACAAGGGTGAGGTATCCCAAGGTGTGAGAAGTGCTCTTGTATGTACAAAGGTTTTTCTAGCACCCGTAAAGTCTAGGAGATAGTGAAGAAAATCTCAAGTTAAGCTTGAGAACTGGATGTAGGCCACAAGTGGTTGGTGGCTGAACCAGGATAAATTCTTGAGTTTGATTCTCTCTTCCCTACACTCTTTAAATTCAGTATTTGGTAGAATATATTTATTTATTACATATGTTGATGTTTTGATTGTTACAACTTGATATCTAGCTTATTCACTTAGTTCATCATATATCCCAAGTTGTATTTGAGTAATCCTCAATAGTTGTACATTTATTAGACTTATTCCGCTGCATTTATTAATTGAGTTATTCAAAATGCATAATTTGTCAAAGTTGCATTAAAACTAGTCATCACCCAATTCACCCCCCCTCTTGGGTAATGGTTGTCATGGCTAACACTAGTGACACGTAACTCAAGGGTATGCCACCATTTGTTATTATAATTTTATCTTTGTATGATTTTGTTTTATTTTGGTTTTGGACAGACGATCCTTTGGGCGGACTCCTTCAGGGGTTTTTAGACTTCTTTACCCTAATGGTTTTCTTTAAGTCTAAATAATAATAATAATAATAAAAATAATAAAATAATAAAAAAAATTGTGTTTCTTAATTTCAAACTATTCTTATAGCAGCTAACTTACCCATATAGGTGCGATCATTACTTTTTCCATTATCTTTCCTATTTAAACACTTCATTTTCTTCACTTTCCTCTAACTCATAATCATTCAAAAGGAGTGTGAGTATAGAAATGGAGGGAGCTTCTTCTTCTGTTTGTAGACTTACCAATATTTGTGTATTTTGTCGGACAAGTTATGGGAAGGGTTTAGAGTTTGTAATCACAGCAAACACTATTAGTAGAACACTTACTGCAAGGAACATTCGTGTAGTATATGGGGGAGGTAGCATTGGGCTAATAGGGGCTATATCATTTTCTACACATCTAAGAGATGGTCAAGTTTTAGGTATTATTTCTGAACCTTTAACTCGAATGAACATCATTGGACAGACAATTGGGCAGAAACTTCAAGTTTCATCTATGCATGGATGAATGAGGATAATGCTTGAAAACTTTGATGCATTCATTGCCTTACGGAGTGGTTTTGGTACTTTGGAAGAAGTTTTTCAAATTATCTCTTAGGCCTAACTGAACATTCACCATAAACCCATAGGTTTGTTGAATGTTAATAATTTCTTTGATAATTTATTATCTTTTCTTAACCATGTTGTGGAACAGAACTTTATCACACATTCGGCAAGACGACTCCTTATATCTGCTTCCACTGTTGATGAATTAATCGATAAATTATAAACTTTTGTTTATGAACCTGAACTAGTAATAGCTCAGATAGATTGGTTAGAAGGAAGCAGCAAGGGAGGCAACAAGGAATGTGAATGTGATTTGACACTTCATTTATAACTTTTCTTTACCTTTGGTTTTAATCATCGTACTTTGTTTCTGTTTAAATTTGTGTAAGGTTTCTCTTTTCAGTAATTGCAATGACAGGTACTATCTTCTATCTTTTACCTATCTATGTTTTGACATTGAGGACAATGTTGTGATCTGGTTAGGGGGAAGGATAGTTGTGTGAAAAAAAATCAAAAAAACCAAAAATAAAAAATTAAGAAGTGTGTTTATTAATATGTTTGTCAGTAACTTACTAATAGCAAAACTAATTAAGGATGATAGAGTAAGGAGTAAAATATGCCCTTGAGGTAAATTTGGTCTTGAGACGCATCAAAATTGATGATAGAGTAAGGAGTAATTAGGTAGATAACTATTTTGTGTGGAAGTAGCAATTCAAATTCAGGAAACATATTATGATTGAGTAAGTTGTCTTATTTCTTAAAAATTACTTGCTTGGTTATGGATGTTGAATTGGTGGACTGAGAATGATAGAAATATGCCTTGTGAGATTTTGAGCCTATTGATGAATGGATTGAACATTTGCACCATTCTTTTATTTTTTATGTGATTTTCACTCATGAGATTGTTACTCTAGAACTTGCTTTGACTCTATTTGAGGCTGCATTTTCATATGCATACATAAATATGATTAATGCATTTTTATTGAAATAGCTACTTTAACCAAATAGCCAAGAATGATTGGCGCACAAATAGGCAGCCTTGCCCAGCAGCATATTGTCTCAATATGATATCAAGCACTCTTATGACTTTTTAAAAATTCTTTGATTCCTACCAATGTAAGGCATTGGAAATGACCTATTTCCCCTTGTTTAACCCCTTTGAGCTTATTTGACCATTCTTTGTTTTGAGCTCATTATGTGCCTTAAATGAAAAACTATGTTCTTACCCAGCCTTAGGGAATAAGAGAACATTAGCTTTGCTATTGGATGAGTTCTTGAACAAGTATGGGGGTATGTGTGCAGAATGATTGAAAAAAATGTTTAATTAAAAAAATGTATATATTATGTTCATCTTAAAAAAAATAAAAAAAAAACAAAAAAAATGTGTAAAGAAAGGCTAACAAGGCAATAAAGGAAAGGAAAAGAATATGTAAAGCAAATTTATATTAGGTGGAATTTGGATGAACTTTTATGCTTGTTAATTGAACTTAGCTCTCACGCTCTTTTATTCTCTTTAGTATTTAACTTGTCATATTCATATTACCTCCTCCTTTACTTTGACCCCATTACAACCTTGAATAAAATTCTCATGATTTGTGTGTACATGTGTTTTGAATAGTGGAGAAGTAGAAGATAAGCAAGCTTAAGGTAGTGTAATTTTCATGGGTTGAATTGAGTGAAATACCTACCTTTTAAACACTTGAGGGATTGAGAGTGAATCTTGTGAAGATCTATCATTCTTGACTCATGCTTTTCATTTGAAGTTCATTACTTGTTGGTTTGAGATGCGAGAAACGTCATCTCTTAAATGTTTTGATCCCTTGAATATTTGGTTGCTCTTCATTCTTAAATATTATTAGAAATTGAGTCTTTTAGAATTTCTAGCTTTTGAGTTTGTGTTGTTTTTCCTTGTTCCCTAGTTTTGGTCTTATGTATTTTGCCTAGGAGTGCAAAAAACTAAGTGTGAGAGAATTTGATAATCACATATTTTATACATTAATAAATCCTCATTTTTAGTCATTTACACTCTCCATGTACTTAATTCAATGAGCTTGGTTATGTTTTGTAAGTTTGGACTCAAATTGGGCTTAATTAATTTTTTTCAGCATTATTGAGATCTTACATTGTTTCTGTATTTCGGCCATATCTTGAGTTCTATATGTCTAAAAATTATGTACCTTACTTTATAGGAAAGATAAAAGAGAGCTCTAGAACTTTCATACAAAGTTTCAGGGAAAAATCAGACATCTAGTGAGCTAATTGGGCTTGGAAGTCAAAATACAAGTTGTATGATTGGAACCTAAACAGTGTGCAGTAATCAAGCCATAACTTGAGCTGTAGGAACTGTCTTGGGCTGAAACTTTGGCATTTGAAAGTTAAGACCTAAATCTACAACTTTCATGAGAACACAAGAGGAAATTCAAATGGCTTGGAGGTCATATTGGGCTTGCAAGTTAGAACAGAGGAGTTGAAGCTGGGCCTGAATAGTGTGCAGTAATCAGGGCATATCTCGGGCTGTAGGAATTAAAATGGGCTGAAATTTTGGCATCTAAAAGTTAAGATCCATATCTACAACTTTTATGAAGACCACTTAATGAGAATCTAATGCATGCCGTGAGTTCAGGTTGAATGATTTTGGAGACAAGAATCCCTATAATTTTCCACTCATCAATCAACTATTTGGCATTTTCCACTCATTCACCCATTCATCCACTCACTCATTAATCAATCATTTGTCATTTTGTATCCCTTATCCTCTATAAAAGGGATTCTTGGCTAATCATTTGGAGAATCTTGGTCTTAGAGATCAAGATCATGCTATTGTGTTATTTGTTTATCTTGTTGTAGTTTTCTTTTGTTTTAAATTGAAGTTATGTTCTTCTTCTTCTTCTTCTTCTTCTTCTTCTTTTTCTTCTTCTTCTTCTTCTTCTTCTTCTTCTTCTTCTTCTTCTTCTTCTTCTTCTTCTTCTTCTTTCCTCTTGTCTATGAGTAACTAATTTTCATTTTACTTGGATGGAAGGGTGAAGCTTTTAGTAATGAAATAAGGTTAGATTAATCTCTTTCTAGTGCTTAAATGATATATTATTAAATCGTCATTATATGTATTATATTTTGTTTCCAATAATTTTAGAAACCCTTCTTGTAAAGTGAAGATCTTAATTTGTTGTAGACAAGTGTTGGTGTATGCCCTAGTGGCCAATACATTTTGTTTGTATTGACATACATTATATTATGCTTTTTTTTTTTATATATATGAGGCATTTCATTTATTGTGTTCTTTTTGATAGACATAATAAAGTCCTTAGAATAGTAAGTTTGATACCATAGGACATCAAGTGGATGACTTGATGGTGAGATCCTATTGGATAAAATACTATTCTTAAATGTCCCTAGTCAAGTATTATTGTTAATTAGGACAACAATAATGCATTGAGACTAGTATGTGCGTAGACTGATGACCACATCTCACTGGTCATGGATATGAGATATCAAGTCTACACATGGATACATATTAGAGTAATGATGTATTGGACAGACCCGCCATGAGAACGCTACGTGGATCGTTACGTGAGTGTCATAAGTGATTCTCATAGTGATAATGGTGTATGTGGTTCTTTGACCTGAAATCACTACGATTCCTACATGAGGAGTTGTGTGTTTTAAATGCCATCAAACGTCATCTGTAACAAGATGATTATAAAGTTGGTTATTAGACATATTGCGATGCATGTGGAGGAATGTGAGTGACCTAGATGGGATTTGTCCCTCCTACATAACAGGAGTGATATCTTCGGGCCCCCTGATTGAGTGAGACTATGAAATGCATGGCCATGCTCAAATGAGTCAATATGAGATATTGATCTCATTTGTTATTACTATGTCTACTCGGGAATCAGGAAACTGAAGATTGAATTAAACAAGGGTGACACGTTCCATGCCTTGTGTTCAATCTGGATATCTGGACAAAGGGACTAAACTACACGGAAACATTGATCACGGATAGGTTATGTCAAATCACGACATTCTCATTACTTGGGTAGAAAGTGATGTGTTGCTAGATACAGCTCATCTTTGTTTGTAATATTAAAATGAGATTTTAATATTACTACCAACGTCATGAGAACTGCAAGGTCGCACACTTAGAACAGAGACTAAATTGGAGCAATAAGGATCCAAGTTGGACTCGGATTCAATTGTGGGCCTAACTCATGACAGATGGGTTTTAGGGTTGCACTGACTTACCTTGCTACTTGCTCACACTCACTTAAGGCAGCCACTATTATAAATAGTATCTTGTTAAGGGGGCTGCGTTAGATGTTACATCACAACCCTAGCCGCACCTAAGAAAGTGAGTGAGAGACAAGTGAAAGGTTCTTCTCTTCTATCGCAGACTAGCACCGTGAAACAGGCGTGACTCCTTTTGCAAGTCTGCATTCGTGTGGATACCGCAGAAACATCGTCGCTATTACGGTGTTGGTGATTCACCTCGCTTGTGTTTATCACGCTTCAAGAGGTAAATTTTAAAAACTCGGATTATGGACTTTTCGCATGGATCCTGTGTGGGAATCCTATTATTCCGCTGCGAGATATTTTGATCCGCAATTCCCAACAATAAGATATTGGCACAATGAATGCATGAGCCCATTTATAAGTGGTGGTATTAATAGATAATTAAAGGAAATATAATATAATTACATATAAAATCTTAAATGAACATTGAATATTGTATTTTTCAATTGGAACCTCCATTCTGTGTGGATTCTAATTGAGTTATAAAAAGAATTAATCTTGTCCTTAATTTACTTACCAAAATTGGATCTCCTAACCCAAGTAAATCCTTTTTATTTGTGACTAAGTTTTATCACCTTTATTGTTGTGACAAAATATTTTCCTTACCTCAAAGAATTTTTCTTCATCAATTCCCTGTGGATCAACCTCAGACTCTCAAGATTTTATTACTTGAAATAACCTGTACTTGGGTTTACAACTTATAATTCGCATCATCAATCAATTATTGACTTGAGCGTTAATAAGCTTATATTTTATAACCTTATACTGGATAAATTATGATGATTTTCTTGTATTTATGGGTGAATTTTAAATGGATCCTTATCATTATCTTTGTTTTTACAGATTAAGAGAGATTTAATACATTTGAAGTGAAAGCAAGTGAAGATATAGTGTTTTTAGGGCAAAATAGGACTATTTTAGCTTAGACAGGGTCTTAGGAGCGATTGAGGAGTTACACACTGTAACACCCACCTTAGGATGCCACATTTATGTTACATAATTACCAAATTAACCTTAAAAAATAACGTACTTTGTAGGGAAAAATACGAAATTTTAAAATTTCTTAATAACAAGAAAATAAACTTAGCAGAAGATAAAATATCACAGCATCATTACAAATAATTTACATCATTTATACATATCCAAATCTCTTGTTATACATATACAAGTCTTTAACACTATCATACTGTAAATATTACAAACTGGACTCTGAAAATATTTACACAATAATTAAACTACATAATGCCCAAGTAACTCTAAACATGCAGAACCCTCGACGGGTACTCCTCGATTCCTCAACGGGGAGGAATCAACTTGACACAAAATATACAATACTAACCGTACCTGGGAGTACGGTAGTAAGTTCCCTATTCTTGTTTATGTGAGAAATACATTTTCCATCCAACTCGACGCACTATGCCTCGGTTCCCAAATACCTTACGAAAAACTCAAAGCATCTCCATCTCTTTAGAACTCAACTTCCTTCTCGAAAATCTAATCTTCCTTGCGTTCTCACTCAACGTCTTGGTCAATCTCTTTACAATTATAAATACAATACGAAATAGACGGACAAGAGGTGAGATCACCCTATGCCAATACCAAGTATGGTAGCAATGAAGATAAACACATACAAATTCTCATATCAATACATCATATCTCATACCAATACATCATACATAATTACAATTATGTCATCAATATCATTTATCTAACACATATCATATCTCATATCAACCCATCATATCCACCATATCATTTATTATCATAATTCTTACAATAATTCATAATCACATCCATGTCCTTATCAATATTCATTTATTCAATAATTCGGTTATCAAAATCAATAATTATGATAATACCCTCGATATCTCTGTATATGTATCTAGACTCATGCACTTAGACTCAATTTTCCTACTCCATGGAGCTAAGACTCGGGTCGGAAAGAGTGATCGAAAAGAATGCATGCCGCACTACATGCCTCGGACCACGTGCTCATTCTCTTTGCTCATTTAGCATTTGCACATCTAGCATATGCATCACAGTCTTTTTCAGATCTCGATTATGGATAGTGTCTCGGTCCGGATCATCGGTGTGTTGCATCGATCTAACCTACGGTACAGAAGCTTTATTCTCTGTCCATTGTAGGCAACCCGCACCCCGATGCCCCCAAGGTCAACGAGTGACCTACACTACGCACATCGCACCCACTCGGGAGGTGTATTCTTTCCTTCTTTCTAAGAATCACCTTATTCAACCCATCGGACTTTTTTTTCAATGCACATTTGAACGTACCTTTCTCGTTCAATTCATTCCCTCATCTTCTCAATTCAATTTTTTTATTTCATATTCTCAATTCATTTTCTTTATCTCATACTCGGGGTCCTCAAAATTGGCCCAACAGTATCATTATTGTATTTTCATCGTGAAATTATATTTTTCGCATTTTCTCAATCACATAACAGTTCTGTCACGTTTTCAAATCACATATCAATTTTTCATCATTTCTCATATGTTTTAAATCAAAAAATACTATTTTCCTCAAAATTCAATTCCATTTTTCATATTTGCATAATAATCCCTCAAAACATAATAATATTTACTTTATAATCCTTATTTAAATAATATTTTCATAACAGTCCTTCATAAAATTTACATTTATGAAATAATTTCTTGTAAAATTCATATTTACGAAATTGTCCCTTAGAAAAATGATATTTACAAAATAATCCTTTATAAAATTCATAATTACAAAATAGTCCCTCCAAATCATAATATTTACTTTCTGGTCCCTCAAAACATATGAATTACCTTTTAGGCCCTCAAAAATAGAATAATTACTTCCTTGTCCCTCAAAACATATAAATTACATTTTAATCCCTTAAAAATAGAATAATTACTTTCTTGTCCCTCAAAACATATAAATTACGTTTTAGTCCCTTAAAAATAGAATAATTATATTTTCGTCCTTCAAAACACATAAATCACATTTTCGTCCCTCAAAGCATAGTATTTTCACTATAGTCCCTCAAAGTTTTTATATCTACATAATGACCCCATATTTCCATAACATTTAAAATTGAATCCTTTTCTCATAAAATTTACAAGATCAACTCCACATACGTACAAGTATAAGTTTCTTTACAAGTATATATTTCACATACATACATATTATCAATTTCTTAAGCATTACAAACATACGAGGCAAACTTTAAAATAAAATCATATCTCACAGATGCTACACATACAAACATAGAAATACAAGCAGGCACATCCCAAGTACAGTCCAAACACACAAACACAATCAGACACATCTCAATACAGTTCAATCAATACAGTCAAAGACCTTCAAACAATAGGTGAATAAATCCTTAGGGATTTTTCACCAAACATACCATCCTCATACTACCGAACATGGGTGGTAAGGTAGAGTCTCTCCCTCTTACCTCTTGAAGACAGGCTTTCTAAGCTTTCCTCCTTTCCTTCTAGAATTCGTATACTTCAAACCAAAATTCCTAAAATTCTCAAATAATTAGCACACACACATACAAGGTTTGAGAATGACAAACCATGAAATAAACATGGCTTAGAAATTCAGAAAAATAAATTTGAACCAAAGAAACCAAAACTTACCCTTAGGGAAATAAGCAAAAAGCTTGAGTTTGGACTAGCTAGAGTGGTTTTTTTTTAGCAAAACCTTGAGAATAAAAAATTGCTTAGAATGGTGTTAGGCTTTAGGAAATGGTGTTGATAAAAATTATAAGGGAGTGAGTATGTGGGTTGAGATATTGACCGAATAAAAGAGAAGAAAATAGGAGAAGAAATAGTTAAAGCACAACTTGAATTAAAATAAAACCAAGAGATGAAGGATTAAAGATTGGATGGTGTGGTTTGGAAGTGAAGACCGAATGGAAAGAAAGAAAATGGGAGAGAAAGCTGCGTGAGTTTCCTTGGTGTTTTGGGAGAGAAATTGTCTTATATTTGATAAGTGTAAAAAAAAAAAAGAATGAGGAGGATTCAAGGAGCTGCTGGCCGTGTATATTTGGGAGGCAAAAGGGCTTATATTTGAGGAATAAAAATGAAAAATGAAGATGTGGAGAAGCTGCTGCCAGCCGTGTAAATTATGGGAAGAAAAAGAAGAAAATTGCTTGGATAATTACCCAAAATTGAGTGCATAAGTACAGCTGCCATGCGTGAGTAATTGTGGTGATAAAATAAGGATTTTATGGCATATCTATCCTCTCCAACCAGCTGCCCATGTGTCTTTCTTCTTGCGTGTGAGACTTTTTGGTGGTTTTAAGTCATTAAAAACACATGCAATTTATCCTAGCCATCCATCCCTTCAATGGTTGGGATCATAGCTAGTTGGTGTGCTTAGGAAGCTTTGTAAAGCTTATCCTACAAGCCTCTAAAGGCTGCTGCCCAACGTATCCTCCAAGTCCAAATTCAAGAGTTTAATTTGTTTATTTACATGTTAATTAATTAGGAAGTCATATCCTAATTAAATCCTAATTAACATTTTAATCCTATGACTAATATATCTAACATATACTAACATATATCATAACCTTTAATTAATTTTAGAACTTTCAATTAATATTTTAGATTATACTTAGTTAAGAATTAAACTAGTTTACTTAATTGTTTATTCTAATTACATAACTAGTTAATTAAACAAATAATTACATAATTTATAATCTCTAAACAATATTAGCATATTTAATTAGTATTTATATTATAATTATTTAATAACTAAATTAGTTTAATTAGTTTGCTAATTAAATAATTAATCTAGTCAAACTAAGCTTAATTAATTTACTAATCCTAAAGTCAAGTCTACAAATTTTTGACTTAATCCTAGCCATTGATTCTTCTTTAAATCCTATCCATTGATCAAATCCATGGTCATCATCCAAGCTTATCCATCAAGATTCAATCCTAGTCATTTATCAAATCTATGGTCATTATTCAAGCTTATCCACCAAGATTAAATCTAATGGTCCAAAATGGTCAAGCCACTTTTGTTGACTTCTCTTTATTAGTTTGACTTCTAGGTGTCTTATTTCTATTGGTCCAAGTTTCTTGTTTCTATTGGTTACTTTATTTATACGTGAGTTCCGCACACACACAGTATCGGGTCCACTGTCAAAATTTATACTGAGGAATAAAATAATACTAAAAATTATTTTATCGCACAGTTAAATTCTAAAAATTACGAAACTAATTTATATATCAATCAGAACTGGGTTTAGTAAGATCCCCCAGCTCTAATTAATTAAAATAATATTTTTCCGGTCAGAAAAATTATTATTTTCCTGTCCCGGAGCAAATCACACAAAAAGTCCAAATAAAATCACAGACAGTAATATCAAACACTGTATCACATAGAAAAACCAAAAAAAAAAATAGTAAAACAGGAACACAACGGTCTTTTACCCAAAAATTGGGGTGTTACACACACGGCCGTGTGTAACTTGGAAAATGCTTATATCAAGCTCACAAGGCCCTGTGTAACTAGACGAATGCTTCTGACTAAGTCACATGGCTGTGTGTCTTGGTCACATGGTCCTATGACCCACTACGTTGAAGTTACATAATTTAATCTCACATGGCCATGTCGGCCATTCACACGATCGTGTGAGCTATTTTGGAGCATAAAAAAGGCCTTTTTCACTCCTTTTATTATAAATAGAAGCAAACCCTTAAACTAAAAATATACAGAGGCTACAAGAGACTTTGAGAGGCATAAGGATTGATGGCTAGGGCTTAGAAGGCAAGAACAAAAGTAATTGAAGTCAACCATTGAAGTCTTTTCCTCCATCTTCATATTCTCTTTTTGTTTTAAAATCATGGTTATTTCTTTAATCTTTGTTTTTGTTTGTGCTATAATTGCCATGAGCGGCTAAACCCCTTTTCCTAGGATTAGGATGAAACTCTCTATTTTTTTATGTTGAATTGTTAATTTGATTCTTTGTTAATGGAATTATTGTTCTTGATTCATTCTTAGTGTTCTTAATGTTTATGGTATGTTGCACGCTATATTTACATGATCTTAGGCTTTAGGTGAAGGATCGAAAAATGAAATCTAATTGTTTGATAATTTAAGAATTGAACTTAGGAATTGAGACCTAGACATAGGCTTAAATCCTTCGAGGGTTAAACAATTGTAATGAATCTTAATGGGTTAGAACTTGGATTAATTGTCATGAGAATGAGAGTGATGAAGTTTTAGCATATTTTTAGTGCCAAGAAATTGGGCTTTAAATAATTTAGGATGAATCGCCTTCAAGAACATAATTGAACATTAGCAAAGATAGGATTACGATTTATAATAGGGGCTAGTGTAGTGAATTCCTAATCCTAGGCCTTTAAACCTTGATTGAATCTTAACTTTTCTTGATTAAATTGCTTATTTAATTGCTTTGAGTTTTGTTTTGATTTTAATTTAGCTTTTACTAATGATTTTATTTGCTTAAATAATCAAAGTCGCTATAAGAGTTAGTAATCAATCGATCCTCATGGGAAAGATCTTTATTTTACTACTTGTATGATCCGTGCACTTGTAGAAAATTCATAACAAGTTTTTAGCGTCGTTGCTAGGGATCGAGTTGATATTAACACGAGCAGTAATTTGGTTGATTTAAGCACATTTTATTTTATTTTATTTTATTTTCACTTTATTTTTTTCTTTAAATTTTCAGGTGTGGATTCTTTCTTATGCATAAAGCGAGGAGTCAAGAAGATCTTATTATCTCCATTGATCTTGAGATCGAGAGGGCACTTCGTGATATTATAAGGGAAAGAAGAACACAGAGTGTAACACCCCAAATTTCCTATCTCTTAAACAGTAATTTTGACAGTTAACAAAATTTTACTATTTAGTGATATCTGTGTGTTGTAAAACTATTTTGACTATTATGTCAGCATATTTGATCGTTTTGAGTGATTTACTTTGTGTCAGGAAAATAATAATTTTCGGGCCGGGAAAAATCTTTTTGTATTTATTTCTCTTGACTGTTAATTATTTTTAACAATCTGACTTGATTTTCATACGTTTTCTAATATTTGTGATTTTGTGGATGATTATGAATTTTTTTGACTGTATGTGGGTCCAAGTGGTCCTAGGTGGGCCTAGGTAACCTTACGTGGGCCCAGGTGGGTCCCGCAAAGTGAAATTTTTTTTTTGCGCATAGAAAAATTTGTACTGTTTAGACGGAAACAGGGGATCTTACTAAACCTGAATCCGAAAAACAGTTTTAGAAATTTTCTTGTATTGTGTTTGGTACTGTATTTAATTATCGGGCGATAAAAATATAGTAAATATATTCTTTTGTGGGGTTTTAGCAGATAAAAAAATAGAAATTATATTGCTTAAGTCAACATTGGTGGTTTGGATATACACCATTGATTTAATTAACGATGGAGACTTGATCTTGATTTAATCAACGGTGGAGATTTGATATTAAAAGTGAATAGGATAAATTATAACCGTTGGATGGAAATTAAATTAAGGGTAGAGATTTAGTCTTATAAATGGCTATGACCATTATCAACCCTTGGATGTAGATTTAATTAATGGTGGAGATGAATCATTAATGACCATTGGATTTAGATTAAATCAAGGGTGGAGATTTAGTCTTAAAAAGTGAAAAGACCATTTATGACCATTGGATGAAGAATTAATCAAAGGTGGAGATTTGGTCTTCTAAAAAGGCTATGACTAATTATAACCCTTGGATTTAAAGTTTGAAGGAGCAATCTTGACCCTTTATTTTTGGAGACACATCTAATGGCTAGAATTTAAAGGAAAAAGATCTAATGGCCTAGATTAAGTCTCCTAAAAATCAAAAGTCTACCTAAATCCTAACCATTGAATTAATCAATGGCTAGAAATGCTTCAAATAATGGCATGAAAAGATGACGACTTTGCATGCATTATGAAGAGGGGGGATGGTTGGAGATGCTTGGAAAGGAGGAAACAAATTGGAGTAGCCTTTTTAGGCCAAAGAAAAAGATGACAAAGTGGAAGACCATGTGTTTCAAGTGTGAACCCAAAATGGGATATTATTTCAAGTAAAACTCTTCAAACTCTCTAACACTCACACGGCAGCCCACTCACTTTGTGCATGCATTTTCACTTTTCTCTCTCACCCAAAAAGTCTTCATCTTATTCTCTCAAAATTCCAAGAACCAAGCAACCATTTTTCCTTCCATTTTCTCTCCATTGGTTCGGTCTCTACACCCAAATACACCATCACTCACCTATAATTTTCACTCTTATCATTTCCTAAAGCTAAACAATATTCTAAACACTTTTCATTTAGAAAGTTTTTCCAAAATTCCACTCTAAGTGCTTCAAAATCCCACTTTTACCTTATTTCCTTAGAGGTAAACTTTGATTTCTATGGTTTAAATTCATGTTTATGATTTTCTAAGCCATGATTGTTCCATGGTTTGTTATTATTGAGCTTTGTTTGTGATTTTACTAATTATTTTAGAATTGTTAGGAACTTCTCAAAATTCTATCATCTACAACCTTGTTCTTCAAGTTATCAAAAAGCTTATATTTTCCTTCTTGTGAGGAATTCAGTCAACCACCCTAAAACCACCCTTCAAGTTTGTTTAATTTCATCCGACCATAGATCTTGAATCTACATGATATTCTAAGCAACTTTCATGTTGGAGACTTTCTCTAAATCATTCATCTTCATGGACTTTCTTCAAGATCAAAGTTATTGGGTGTTTGAGCCTTTGGTGGTGAAGGACTTGGAAAAAGAAGCAAATCAAGAAGTTTTTGAGGATCTTCAAGAGGTAAGAGGGAGATCCATCTCACCAACCAAGTATGGTGGTGAGAGATGGTCTTAAATTTGATGGATGGTGAATCCATGTGAGGATTCCAATCCATGGTCATGTAATAATTTATGTGTATTTTATGAGCTTTGATTTATTTGCTTATGCTTGATATGCTTTGTATGATTTTATGGTTTTGATGGTATGCTTATACTATGCATGATGATAATATGGCATGCTTTTGATATATATATATATGATGTGTATGTATATGTATGCCATGATTTGGTGATGGAAAGAAAATTAATTTTGGTCCCAATGGCCAAGGAAGAACTACGGTTTTGATGACCTTGATTTGGGTCAATGTTGAAATTTTTCAAGAACAAGGAAATTAAATTTTGATCCCTAGAACAATGAGAATTTCGGCCAAGACACCTCAAAATAGGTGTTTACAAATTAATATGTTTATGGAAGAATAAAATTGGATTGATTTGAGGAATATGAAAAATGAACTAAAGGTTTGTTTTTTTTTAAGAAAACATGAACACAAATTTTAGAATGAAATTTTATTGATTTATTTTGTAGAAACAAGAATGGAATTTATTTAAGTTAGAAGAAAAATATTTCATGGTTCTAATGGCCATCTATAAGGTTTTGATAATTTAGAAAAATATTTTGATGTTATGAAATACAAGAACTTTCAAATAAGGATTTTTGAAAAGGGAATTAAGTGTTATAAATTAGGTGAAGTGGAATTTTCATAAAAAGAAGATTGAAAGTATTGAACTTCAAATTAATTTAAAAAGAATCAATTTTAGAAGTGATTTAGAATTATAAAAGAAAATGTTTGTAACTTAAATTTACTCACGAAGAATTTATTTGAGTTTTGGAAAACGTTAGGAAATTTAAAGTTAAGAAACAATAAGTAAAGCAACTCAATATGATTTTGTAGGACTAGATCAATAAAAAGTGATTTTGAGAAAATATATATTAAGGAAAAGATTTTTGACTAAGAATGAAAAAGGATTTGCAAAGAAAGTGAAAATGAATTTGAACAAATGGGTTTGGTTTTTATAACCATCGGTACTTCGGTTTTGAAAATAAAATTTTAATGGTTTTGTTTGTGTAAAACCATATCAATTTAGAAGGAAAAATATTTAATGGTTTCAATAGTCATGTCCACGTTTTTTAAGGCTTGTAATGCATTGATTTTTATGAACAAAGTGATTTTCAAAGTGGAAACGTAACTTGAGTTAATACAAGAATTTGGAAATGGAATTAGAGCATTTATCACTTGAGAAATTAAGTTTTTGTAAATGAAAATGTTTTTGAACTTCAATTTATTTTGAAGAAGGTTGTGTTTGGAAATGCTTTGAGAAAAATGGAGAATATAATGGTGATTTGAGAATTTATTAAAGTATAACTTATTTTCAAGTTTTGAAGTACGTGTGGAAATTTTAAGATTTGAAACAATGATTTATATCAATGAAAAAGTAATTTTGTGGATTATATTTGAAAAAGAATTTCTTGAGTAAAGAAAATGGGGAAAAAGATTTTCTTGAGTAAGAAAATGTGTTAAAAATGATATTGACTTATTTAAAAGTCCAAAATAATGTTTGGAATATTGAGGAATATTTTACATGATTGTAAAATGGTGAAAAATGATTTACGTATCTTAAAAATGATACTTCTACGCAATTTGAAATATGTTAAAATATTTCTACGTGATTTGAATTACGTTTAAATATTTTATGTAAGTTTAAATATTTTACGTGATTTGAAATACAGTTGAAAAATCACTATGTGATCAAATAATGATAGAATATTTTTACGTAATTATGAAAAATGGTAGAAGATTGTTATGAGATTTGTGAAGCGTTTAAATATTTTACACTATTGAAAATATTATTGAAAAATATACGCAATTTTGAAACAGTGAAAAAATATACTATTTGAGAAACGTATATTTTTACGCGATTGAGAAAGACATTGAAAAATTAATACGTGATTTAAAAGTGCAACAGAAGAGCTGCGGCATTTTGAAAACGTAACAAAAGTGTTACAGTATTGGGAAAATATAACAGAAACGTTTCAGAATTTTGAAAATGTAACAGAAACATTTTTTATGAAAACATAATGGAAATGTTATGCTATTTTGTGAAAACACGGCAAAAGTGTTTTATAACTATGAAAACATGATAACATGATTTTGTGTTGAAAATATAGTATAATTACTGTTGAACCAGTGTATGGACACTGTATGAGAAAATGACATGTTTTGCCTATGATTGGCATTTGATGCATTATACATGCATTGAAAAGATATGTATGTGATTAGATTTGGTGCATTATACGTGCATTGAAAAAAATATGCGTTGAAGCATATGATTACATTGAACAAATGAAATTGAAAAGATTTGGCCCTTTGGGGTTGGACTTGCACTGATATATTCGTGCATTGTATAAAAGATAGCTAATAGCTATTATGGTCCTTGTGGTTGAAGAGGGAATGAGAATTGATAGTGAGGTCTATGATGGATCTTGGGGGCGTCGAGCGCGGCGGTCGACCAATGGACGGTGGCGAGTACCCCGTGCCACTTGGCGATGCAGATCCGTTGCAACGCATTGACGATACCCGACAAGAACACGATTCTTTTCAACGACCGGGAGATTGTCTTTGGGCTAAAGTGACAATTAACGGAGCATTCTTCTCGAAATTGTGAAAACCTCCATGGAGTCGTTTTTAATAACTGAGTCTTTGTACATATGCATAAATCTGAGCATTTATATCGTGTGATATATTAATTGAGGAATATTGGTTATTGGTTATGACAATTGTTATGAATACTTGGATGATGATGATGATAATGCTGATAACATGATTATGGTATGATCTATCTGTATGATATTGTTGGCTGTGTGTTATCTCTGTGCTGCCATGTTGGTATTGGTGTAGGTGATCTCACCTCTTTGTTATGTTGTTTTTTGTGTCCATCTTTGTTAAAATCAAATAATAGAAAGATTGAGTTGTCTTAGACATAACGGACGATGGATACTACGAGATTGGAGATAACAATAAGGAGTGGACATTCAGACTCGAAGGTGTGCAGTGTTGACAAAGGAACGGATGTCTGATGCATCAAGATGGACAGAAAAAGGAATAAGTATGTTAAAGTTTTTCGTTAGTGTTGTACCGTGCTATTAAGTAGGACCCGTCATGGGGTTTGCTACTGTCAAAAAAAAAAGAAAAAAAAATAAGTCTGTTAATTTTATATTTCTCTTTAAATTGTGATATTAATTGGTGTCAATATTGCATAATGAATAGTTGAAATATGATTTTCAATATTACCTAATATTTTCAGTAAATTTACGTTTCAGTAAAGAAGAAATTTTGAAACCCATCTTTTATAACTCAAACTTTGTGCGAACTTATTTTCAGATTATGAGTCGGAAGTCAGAAATGTGATGCCCTAGCTAGGGTGTTACATTAGTTGGTGTCAGAGCTAGGGTGTTACACAGAGAATTGAGGAAGACCACATGGCAAACAACGATAACCAAGTTGCCAACCAAGAGCGAAGGCTGAGGGATTATGGAACTCCCAATTCTAATGCTCGTCAATCTTCCATTATCAGGCCACAGGTTGAGGCCAACAATTTTGAGATCAAGACATCATTAATCCAGATGGTCCAACAATTACAATTTGGTGGGTGACCAACTGAGGACCCAAATCAGCATTTGGATGAATTCTTGGAGTTATGTGACATCATAAAGATTAATGGGGTTTCAACAGATGCTATACAGATCAGACTTTTTCCCTTTTCTATTAGGGGAAAAGCAAAAAAGTGGATCACTCGGAAGCCCCAAATTCACTTACCACCTAGGAATTGATGGAATAGGCTTTCTTGGACAAGTAATATCTGATTGGAAAGACAATCAAGCTCTATCAAGACATCACTACCTTCTCCTAAAAAGAAGATAAATCACTTTATGAAGCTTGGGAGAGGTATAATGATCTCATTTGTCAATGTCCACATCATAGCCTGAGGATTTTGTTGTTATACAAACATTCTATGTTGAGTTGACTTTTTCTACAAAGGCAGCTCTTTATGCCGCAGCTAGAAGCACTTTGATGGCTAAGACTCTAACAGAAGCAAGGGGCTTGATTAATGAGGTTGTTTTGAATATTTATCTATGGCCAAGTGAGAGATCAACTTCAAAGAAGCATGCCAGAATGATAGAGTTTGATGCCATTACCATGTTGAATGCCAAGTTTGATGCCAAATTTGATGCCTTGACTAAATCATTTGGGAAGCTGAATGTCAATGCTATTACTACTCCTAACATAACTTGCGAAACATGTGGAGGAGGGCATTTGGCTTTGAAATGCAATGTAGTAGAAACATATTCTCAAGACCCATCATTGGAGCAAGCAAGTTATGTGCAAAATGGTAACTTCAAGTCTCAAGTTAATCCCTTCTCCAACACATATAATCTTAGATGGAGAAATCACCCTAATTTCTCATATGGTAACTAACAAAATAGAGGGGCTCCATCTAACAATAGACCCCTACCCAGATTCCAACAACCGCAATAATCTTCTCAAGGTGAAAGTCCAAGTTAGAAGTTCTCATGGAGAATTTCATAGTTACTTAAAATGAGCAAAATCAAGTCATTCAAGCATAAGTGCAACAACATGGGGAGTCCATCAATCAACTCAGTACTCGCCTAGATCAAATGGCCACTCATTCCAAATTGCTTGGGACTCAAATAGCCCAACAAACAAGCTTGTTTAACATGATTCAAGGGCGAATCCCAAGCCAACCAGAGACTAACCTAAGAAAGCAAGCTCATACAATTTCATTGAGGAGTGGTAAGCAACTTGAAGGCCCCACAAGGGAAGAAAAGCTTGAAGATAAGGACACTCATGAAAAGGAAGAGAAGTAAAAGAAGAAAGAGGACAAAGAGAGGGATGAAGAAAGCACTAAAAGGTATGTTCCTCCAAAAGCGTATGTTCCACGTTTGCCTTTCCCTCGAAGGTATCAAAAAGCAAAGCTTGATCATCAATTTGGAAGATTTTTGGAGGTCCTTAAGAAGCTTTATATTAATGTTCCTTTTATGGAAGCTCTCTCTCAAATGCCCTCTTATGCTAAGTTCTTGAAAAAAATTCTCTCCAATAAGAGGAAGCTTGAAGACTATGAAATCATAGTTTTGATGAAAGAATGTAGCGCAATCATTCAAAACAAGCTTCCACCTAAGCGTAATGATTCGGGTAGCTTTTCGATTCCATGCTCAGTTGGGGACATGCATATCAACAAGACTTTGTGTGATCTTGGAGCAAGTGTAAGTTTGATGCCCCTTTCTCTTTGTGAGAAACTTAGTATTGGGGAGCTCAAGCCGACCACCATCACTCTTCAATTGGCAGATAGGTCAATCAAGCATCCTATTGGCATACTAGAGAATGTTCATTTGAAGGTTGGAAAGTTTTATATTCCGGTCGATTTTGTTATGCTTGAGATGGAAGTAGATCTTCAAATCCCCATAATCTTGGGCAGACCATTCCTAGCCACTACTACAGAAGTGTTTGATGTGAAGTACGGGAAAATAACCCTTAAGGTAGGTGAAGAAATTACTAAGTTTAATTTGTTTCAAGTTTCTAAGCAATCAGCCATTATTGATTCTTGCTTGAGGGTTAATGTGGAAAAAAGGTTGACTAGAGAGGTGCACACTAAAAGCCATTCATAAGACCCTCTAGAGAAGTGTTTGGTGCACAATGGTGATACACATGATGAAGATGAAGAGGTGGCGACCTATGCTAAACTTTTGGATGAATGCCCAACCGTTTCCTCTTCTAAAAATGGGAAATGTAAGGAGCTCAAGGTCCTCTCAACTGAAGATTCCTGACTTAAGGAAAAGGAGGCCCCTAAGGTAGAGCTTAAACCTTTTCCACCAATACTAAGGTAGGCATTTCTTGGTCCTAATTCTATATATCCTGTCATTATAAATGTAAATCTTAATGATAATAAAGTTGATAAATTGTTAAATGAACTTAGGATGCATAGAAGGGTCATAGGGTATACCATTGATGATATCATAAGAATTAGTCCTTCTATTTGCATGCATTGCATTTTAATGGAAGATGGTTGTAAACCCTCTATAGAGCACCAAAGAAGGCTTAACCCAAATATGCAAGAAGTTGTTAAAAAATAGGTTTCTAAACTTTTAGATGCTGGGATTATTTACCTGATCTCGGATAGTCAATGAGTGAGTCTAGTGTATGTTGTTCCTAAAAAAAGTGGTATGACTATGATTAAAAATGAAAAGAATAAGCTAACCCCAACTAGGACAACCACGAGTTGGAGGATGTGCATTGATTATAGGAAGTTGAATAGTGCAACTCGGAAAGACTACTTCTCTCTTCCCTTTATTGATCAGATGCTTGAGAGGTTAGTTAAACACTCTTTCTTTTGCTATTTGGATGGATATTCTGGTTTCTTTCAAATTCCTATCTACCCTAATGATCAAGATAAAACTACATTTACTTGTCCTTATGGTACTTATGCTTATAGACGTATGCCTTTTGGACTTTGTAATGCAACCGCTACTTTTCAAAGATGTATGATGGCTATTTTTTCTAATTTCATTGAGCATATTATGGAAGTTTTCATGTATGATTTCTTCATTTATGGCACTATTTTTTATAACTATTTGACTAACTTGTCTCAAGTGTTGTAAAGATGTGAGGAAGCTAATCTTGTTTTAAACTGGGAGAAATGTCATTTTATGGTGTGTGAAGGCATTGTCTTGGGACACTTGGTGTCAGAGAGGGGTATTGAGGTGGATAAAGCAAAGATCGAGGTGATTGAGAGGCTACAACCACCAAATTTGGTCAAAGCTATTAGGAGCTTTTTGGGTCATGCCGGGTTCTACCAGTGGGTTATAAAGGATTTTTCTAAACTTGCAAAACCTTTGTCTAATTTGCTTAATAAAGATGTGCTTTTTGTATTTGACCAATCTTGCATGGATTCTTTTTGTAGGTTGAAGGAGGCACTAATCTCTGCTCCCATTATGTAATCATTAGATTGGGAATTACCATTCGAGTTGATGTGCGACGCAAGTGATTATGCAATTAGAGCCGTGTTGGGGCAAAGGAAGGATAATAAGCTCCATGCCATCTATTATGCTAGCAAGACCTTGGATGATGTACAACTGAATTATGCTACCACCGAAAAGGAGCTCTTGGCGGTGGTGTTTGCTTTTGATAAGTTCAGGTTTTATCTCGTTAGCTCGAAAGTGATAGTTTACACTGATCATACCGCTCTCAAATATCTTTTGAATAAGAAGGATGCAAAGCCTAGGTTGATCCGATGGGTTTTGTTTCTGTAAGAATTCGATTTAGAGATTCGGAACAAGAAGGGAGCTGAGAATTTTGTCGTAGACCATCTCTCTCGAATTCCACCAGAGAAAGAAGTAGGGAGTATTAAGCTTCCTATTGATAACAGTTTTCTTGATGAGCAGCTATTTTCAATGATGGAGGCGCCTTGGTTTGCTGACTTTGTCAATTACTTGGTTTATGGAGTTACACCATCTGATGATTCATATTAAAAGAAGAAGAAGTTCATCTCTGATGTGAAGCACTACTTTTGGGAAGAACCTTTACTTTACAAAAGATGTGCAGATGGCCTCGTACGACGTTGTCTTCCTGAAGATAAAATTGAAAGCATCCTTTCCTATTGCCATGCCTCTCCATATGGAGGTCACTTTGGTTCTTCCAAGACAGTGGCTAAGGTGCTTCAATGTGGTTTTTATTAGCCTACTCTTTTTCATGATGCTCAAAATTTTGTGCTTGCATATGATCAATGTCAAAGAACAGTGAATATCTCAAGGAGAAATGAAATGCCTTTGACCAACATTTTAGAGGTTGAGCTTTTCGATGTTTAGGGCATTGACTTCATGGGACCTTTCCTCGTTTCATTTGGTTACAAGTTTATCTTGGTTGGAGTGGACTATATGTCCAAGTGAGTTGAAGCTATTGCCTCTTTAACAAATGACACAAAGGTTGTGGTGAAGTTCCTTAAACAGAATATCTTTTCAAGGTTTGGTACACCACGAGCCATCATCTGTGACGACGGTTTGCACTTTTGCAATTACCAATTTGAGGATCTATTGAAGAAGTATGGGGTGATTCATCGTAGTGCTACACCTTATCACCCCTAAATAAGTGGTCAAGTAGAGATATCTAACCAGGAGATCAAGCAAATTCTTGAAAAAATGGTAAGCAAGTCTCGTAAAGATTGGTCTTTGAAGCTTGATGATGCTTTATGGGCTTACCAAATAGCTTTTAAGACTCCAATTAGAACCACAACTTTCCAATTGGTCTATGGTAAATCTTGTCACTTACCAGTTGAGCTTGAACACAAGGCCTTTTGGGCAATTCGCATGCTAAATTTTGATATGAAGGACGCTGGAGCTCTACGCCTTCTACAAATCAATGAGTTGGATGAATTACGCCTTGATGCTTATGAAAGTGCATAGATTTATAAGGATAGGACCAAGTGTTGGCATAAGAAGCATATCTTGCACTGTGAGTTCCATGAAGGAGAGTCGGTCTTCCTGTTTAACTCATGCTTAAAGTTTTTTCCTGGAAAGTTGAAGTCTCGATGGTCAGGTCCTTTCTAAGCGCTTAAGGTGTTTCCTTATGGAGCCGTTGAGGTTTGGAGTGAAGATAGTGGAGCATTCAAGGTTAATGGTCAGTGACTAAAGCCTTACTACATCGGGAACCCCATCGAGAAGGGAGTTGCTCAACCCCTTTCTGATCCTCCACCTTTGGTTTAACTAATATGAGGGGTTAAGCTAAGGACCTTAAACTAGTGCTTCACAGGAAGCAACCTGTGTTTCTATCCCTTTTCATTCCTTTATTTTAGGTTTCTTTTGCATTCTTAGTCATTACATTTAATTTTTCCATTGTTTTGCTTTGTTTTTTCCTTTCCAGAGTTACTTTAGGAGTTACACGACCGTATGTAACTTCCAAAACGCTTCTGTGAGATTCTGAGCAATCCACACGGTCATGTGTCATGTCACACGACCATGTAACCATCACAAAACTGATGGAGGAGTTAGACACGACCATGTCTAACCCTCCAAACACTTTTGTTTAGCAGGATGCCTGACACACGATCGTGTCTGCCTTCCACACAGTTGTGTGCTATTTGAATTTGAATTTTTTTTTTGTTTTTACAAAACCCCACCATTCCCTGAAAATTCCACCTTCCTCTGCGTCCCTTTCCCATCAACACCCCTCCCCAAAACCAGCTTTCACCTATCCCCTAAAACCCCATCCCCTACATTCCCTCCCTCAAATCGGCCAAGCCACCCCTATATTCCCTCCTCCGAAAACCCCACCCCGCGTCCCCTTCTCACTAACACCCCAAAAAAGAAAACCTTACCCTTCCCCCTACATCTCCCCTACATTCCCTTCCCTTGAAAACCCCCTATGTTTCCCTCCCCGAAAACCCCACCCTTCCCTACGTTTCTTTCTCCTTCCCCCTACCTTATTTTTATCCCCTTCCTTTTCTCTTCACCTTTCGTACTTGCATATCAAGTTCTCCGTTCTTCCCATTTTTATTTTCTTTTTATTTTATTTTATTTTTATTGTATTTTCTTTTTATTCCTCTTGCTTGAGTTTTATTTTCTTTTATTACTTGTTATTTTATTTACTTTATTAGTTGCATTTTTCTTTTTGTTTTCTCCCCATTAGCATCCTTTGTGCATTTTGCTATTGTTTATTGTCCCTTCATTCTCTGCCTGTTGATTGGTTGCACTCTGACTTAATTTGCCCGTTTCTTGTTCTGAGAAATTTCTTTTTGGTTTCCCTTGTCTTGTGGCTTGTTGTTTCCTTGCCTATATATTATTTTGCATGCCACTGTTCCTCTTGGAAGTTGTTGGTCTCATTATGTTGCTGGATTTCATGTGTTGGTAGGATACTCTTGTTTATTATTTGTGCTGTATACCTAAATTTCGCTAGTGATTCAAATTGTTCATGTTGGCATTTTTTTTATCCAACTAACTTGTGCAGCATTACTTCTTGTTTTATTATGACTGTGTTCTGGATGTCTTCTGTTGGTGCTTGCCTGATCTGTTTATAGATTTCTGGTTTGATGTCTATACTAACATCTTCCTTTCTCAATCTCAGGTACTATGGCCTCAAAACACTAGCGCACTCATGGCAAAGCCGTCCCATCACACTCTGGAGCTGCGGTTGATCACCTTTTTCAATTTGATTCTCTAGCTCACCGACAGAGGTGCGAGCTGTTTCGCTCGTATTCTATCATTACCAACAAATATCTGGACACTGAGATGATGCAGGAGTTTGGTGTTCTAGAGATCATCCACACTCACTTGGCTCGCACTAGGTGGGAACTATTTGCCTCCATCCGATGCGATGCTTATTTGGAGCAGACCATTGAGTTCCTATCTACACTCAAGGTGTCTTGTGAGTCCCAGATGATCGACCAGTTAGGATCTATTTAGTTCAGACTTAATCAACGTCAATTCTCCATGTCTTTGAATGAGTTTAATGTTGTTATGGGATTCGAGACAAGTGTTTCCATTCAATCCCCTGCTTACCAAAACGCATTTTTGGACTATCCGAGCTCATTTGTTGATAACGGCTTCTAGAGCGAGATTAGACAGGGTAACCACACCTACAACCCTAACATTTCCAAATCATCTTCTATCCGTAACCCTGCCTTGCGATGGCTCCACTGCTTCATCTACTATAGCATTGCAGGATGGCAGTGCAACACTGGGGTTGTCACCAAGACTGACCTCTTCTATTTATGGTGTTGGTGCATGCCCACCATTGCAACCTCAGCTACTGGTTTTTCCAGCACGTGTCCAAGCTAGATAAGGGCCACGATCAGGCCAAATAGCAGTACATTGCAATAGGCTCTTATATTACTAACCTGGCTTGAAACCTTGATGCTTTACATCCTAATGCCTATCTCGCTAAAGAGATGGAGCCCATTGATCGGGCTATGCTACTACGCCTGAACTTTGTTTCCGAGGATGCTCTAAGCCATTGGGCTCTCCATGATGGACTTATTCTTGAGCCACATTCCCCGCCACCAGAGGATGTTACTGATGCTGATGCTGCTGCAGATGATGTACCACAGTTGCCCCCATGTCCTGACTGACCTGAGTGATCGACTTGCTCATATGGAGGCTGATTAGGCTCGCTTCCACTAGCGTGTATTGACCGATTTGGATAGCATGGCAGCTGAGCATGCTCATTTCTGAAATCATATGACTACTCAGTTCAACCAAATGTTTGTCTTCATGGTTGCGTGTTTCCCTCAGGATCCACCTACCCTACCCCTACTTGATGTTTATCATATGTTATTATCAGGAAAGTGTTTCATTATCCATATGTTATGACTCTTTCATTATCGTCTTGTCTTTATTTTGTTGTTTCCTTTCTTTTACATTGAGGACAATATCGATACTAAGTGTGGGGGGAAGCGGCTTCCAAACTTTTTATGAACTTAATTGCTTCATTTTGCATGAATGAATACTTGAGTATTGTATCGAATCAAGTAGGAATTGTGTCTTAATTTCTTGATTATTTCTGAGCTGATAGAAATTTGTTTGAAAATAATTCCACTACTCATGAGCTATTTTTGTGCAAGGCAATCTTTTTCAATTGAGTATTGAAACATCTAGTGTCTTATTTGGAAATTAGTCATGTCTGCTTGTATTTGATTTCTTTATTAACATTAGCTAGAAAGTGAGTTTTGAGCTTTAATAATTGGATTTTTCATAAACAAAATCCTATTTTTCCTTCTAGAGTGAGATTTCTCTTAATTGATGTGCGCTAGAACTTGTTTTGATATCTTGTTGAGACTTTATTGATTCATATACATACTTGAACATGATTAAGGCAAGTAGGCTTATTTCTTTCTTCACTTCCAGAGTTGCATTGTTAAATAATCCTTTAGTTGCCCTTATTTGAGCCTGAAATTTGATTTTTGGATATTTATTTGAATAATCAGGTTGGATTCTTTAGAGCAATTGATGTGTTAATTGAAAAGTTATTAATAATTGCTTCTGTCTTCAAGGGGTTTATTGCTTTAAAAAAAAGAGAAAAAAATGAAAATGAAAATGAAAAAAAAATGATGAAAAAGGAAGAAGAAAAAAAAAGATTGTGGTGAAGAATAATGAGAATATTTGGTTGAAAGTGAGAATTGGTTATACTCTTGGGCATTATTATTCATATTTTCAACCTGATTCTGTTTTGTATCAATTTATCCATGAACATTCTTTACTCTTTTTTATCTTTTTCCTACCTTTCATTATACCTTTGATCTCGTTATAGCCAGAGGAAGTTCTTTTGATTCTTGTTATGTATGTGAATTTGGAAGTGGAGATTAGATTGATAATCAAGCCTATGGTAATGCATTTTTCAAGAGAAATTTGAGCGATCTCTTTATCCTTTAACACTTGAGCGATGGAAAGATAAGTGATCTCAAATGGTTGGTAAAAAGAAAAGGTGCAAGCTAGACTCAAGCTTCTAATTATATTAAGTGCTAAATTATCTTGCTTGATTGGATTTAATTGCTGAGCTTAATTGATTTTTTTTAAATTATGAAATTTTCCTTAATTCATGTTCCTTAATGTTGAGTTTAATCTTGTTTTTAATTCCAATTCTTTACTTGAGGACAAGCAAAGTTCAAGTGCAAGGGAATTTGATAAGCTTATATTTTATAACCTTATACTAGATAAATTATGATGATTTGCTTATATTTATGAGTGAATTTTAGATGGATCCTTATCATTATCTTTATTTTTGCATATTAAGAGAGATTTAATACATTTATAGTGAAAGCAAGTGAATATATAGTGTTTTTAGGACAAAATAGGACTATTTTAGCTTAGACAAGGTCCTGGGAGCGATTAAAGAGTTACACACGGCTGTGTGTAACTTGAAAAACGCTTCTGTTAAGCTCACATGACCCTGTGTAACTGGAGGAACGCTTTTGACTAAGTCACATGGCTGTGTGTCTTGGTCACAAGGCCATGTGACCCACTATGTTGAAGTTACGCAATTTAATCTCACACGGCCGTGTCATGCACTCACACGGCCGTGTGAGGTATTCTAGAGCATAAAAAAGGCCTTTTCACCCCTTTTCTTATTAATAGAAGCAAACCCTCAAACCAAAAATATACAGAAGCTACATGAGACTTTGAAAGGCATAAGGATTAAAGGCTAGGGCTTAGAAGGTAAGAACAAGAGTCATTGAAGTCAACCATTCAAGTATTTTCCTCCATCTCCATCTTCTCCATCTTCTTTTTTTGTTTTGAAATCATAGTTGTTTCTTTAATCTTTGTTTTTATTTGTGCTACAATTGCCATAAGCGGCTAAACCCCTTTTTCTAGGATTGGGATGAAACTCTCTATTTCTCTATGTTGAATTGTTAATTTGATTCTTTGTTAATGAAATTATTGTTCTTGATTCATTCTTAGTGTTCTTAATGCTTGTGGTATGTTGCGCGCCATATTTACACGATCTTAGGCTTTAGGTGAAGGATCGAAAGATGAAATCTAATTGCTTGATAATCTAAGAATTGAACTTAGGAATTAAGACATAAACATAAGCTTAAATTCTTCGAGGGTTAAACGATTGTCATGAATCTTAATGGGTTGGAACTTGGATTAATTACCATGAGAATAGGATTGATGAAGTTTCAGTACATTTTTAGTGCCAAGAAATTGGGCTTTAAATAATTTAGGACGAATCACCTTCAAGAACATAATTGAACATTTGCAAAGATAGGATTACAATTTATCATAGGGGGTAGTGTAGTGAATTCCTAGTCCTAGGCCTTTAAACCTTAATTGAATCTTAACTTTTCTTAATTAAATTACTTATTTAATTGCTTTAAGTTTTGTTTTGATTTTAATTTAGCTTTCACTATTGATTTTGTTCACTTAAATAATCAAAGTCACCGTAAGAGTTAGTAATCAATCGATCCTCATGGGAACGATCTTTATTTTACTACTTGTACGATCCGTGTGCTTGCAAAAAATTCACAACAAGCATTGGAGTTTTCCCCAAGTTTGTTTTGCAGGTGCTTGATCCATACTTAAGTCTCCCAAAATTTCCAATCTCAAGTTCCTACTGAAGAAAATGCATTTTGGTGTCTTTGAAGAAGAAAAATTAGTTTTTGGATTGCATTTATAGTGGTTAGATTTGAGGAAAATGAAACCAAGCTCAAATCATCCTCAAGATAGCATGGTTGGTGTTTTAAGGATTGAAATCTTGAAGGATTTCTAGTTTTGGTAGTGAAATAACTAGTTAGGAGGAGAAAATAACATGTTATTTGGGCTTTGGAATTAATATGGCATGTTAAAAGTACTCTCTGCCAAGCTAAAATAACTGATTATGATATTCTCATAACCGGATATGGAGTAATTGGGTTATTTGGTGCTCTTTTGAACACTCAAATAACCGGTTATGAAATGGTCATAACCAGTTATTCAATTCTCATAGTGGCTATTTTTTTTTAATACAAGAATAACCGGTTATCCACAAGGGAATAACCAGTTATCCAAGGACGCAACAATGTAGGAAGCTTCTGACTTCACCAAATAATTGGTTATAGAAATACCCATAACCGGTTATTGGGCCTCCATTAAACAACAACAGTGAGCCTCCCCTATCATTCATGAAGCTAAGTCCTCCATTTTCATCTTCTTCCTCTTCTTCCTCTCAAGCACCCACTCACACCCACTCACTCAAACTCCTCTCCTACTCCAAATCCAACCAAAACCCACCACTCAAACTCCATTTCCATCAAAATCCCTCACTTTCCACCGTTTAAAATTCCCATTTTCTCCCAAAAATCTCACCTCCCCTTCACGTTTCTCTTTTCCAACTGTGCCCTAACCTCCATTTCTCACCATGGCCAGTTGCTCATCTCACCCCAAGCAAGCACGCACCAAAACTCCCTCCATACCCCTAGAAACACCTATCCAACACAATGACCTAGACTTTCCCATATGTCTAAACCATGACAGATACTTCTCCCATCAAAATCAGATGAAGAACTATAGATTGAAATTTCAGGCTCGAAATCTGATTCATCCTAAGTACATGGATTAGGATTACTTCGTTAAAGAAAAATTCACATTCCTCACAGAGCTATTAGAGTTTCATGGGCTGAAGACCTTCGTTACTACCCACAGTGAGTATTACTATCTTGAACCAACTAAGGTTTATTTCTACAATTTGAGCATTGTTGGAGGAAATCTGGTCTCAGATTTCAAAAGGCACAAAATTGTTGTGACTCTCAGTCAGTGGACTCCCTTGTTTGGTCTCCGTCTTGTTGGAGAAAAATTCTCAATGAATAGTCACAGCTCATGGGAGGGATATAATGGAGATGAGGCTATAGAGAGCATGCTTCAGTCGGGGATTCAAGTACCGCAAGGGTCCTTCACTGCCGGCCTTCTGAATCCGCAAGCTCGTCTTCTTCATTTTGTGGTAGCACATGTAATACCCTAAATCACATGTTATCTTAGTAAATGGTTACAAAAGGTAGCATTTGACTTGTTTAACATGCTTGTGTAGTTTTGTAACAAACTAAGTTTGTTGCAACACAGAAGTTAAAAAGTAGCTTAAAATGACTCAGATAATAGCATAAGTTTCTAAGTTGAGGGAAATAAACATAGGGAGTTTGTTTCTATAATAAATGAGTTAAGTAAGAAGCAGTTAAAGTTTCAAGAGAATCTGAGTTAGTTTGATATTTTTAAACATACTGGTTGTGCTTTTAATACTGAATTGACTATCAGTAGATATGAAAAATCATGAAAATGATGAAACAATAATTTAGATGAATCTTATAATTTATTCTAAAGTTGTTAGAAGCTAGAAAACTTGAATTAGTATAATTCGGGTGTCCTTAGCAGATATAAGTTTCAAAATAGGAACTTAAGTTGGTTATCTTTTCCTATTTATCTCATATTCTCTCAGTTGAGAAGAGAAATAGAGAAGGAAGAAAATGAAGATAAGAAAGGAAGGCGAAGAAAGGAAGAGCAAAAAAGGAGAAGGAAGAGAGGAAGATCAAGGATCAAGTTCAAGCTTGAAGATGGATCATCTCAGTTGTCAAGAGGTAGGGGTTGTATGTCCATATTCATCTCTTTTCTCTATTTTCACCATAGATGCACCTTTGGTGCTTAAGAGGCCAAAATGCGTTCTAGAGATGTTTGATGTGTTTGGCTTGCATGAATGTGTTTCTTTGGTCATTTATGTCTTGTTCATAGCATAAGTTGAAGCTAGAAACTTAGAACATCTCATTTAGGCCCATGATTCATAAAGAATGGTTTTAGGTCAAGCAAGAGGGGTTTTGATTCATAATCCAAATTAAGAGGTTTAAGTTTATGATTGATGATTCTTATATGTTTAAGAACTGATTAAGGACTTTGAATCACTTAGAAACTAAGTTGGAATGGCTAAAATCCATGAAAATAACAAATGGAACAGTACCACAGTTCTGCAGAATTCTACAGAATTTGGTCTCTACTATGCATGCCATGGCGTGAGCACCAAGAACTCCAAAAATGTCATTTTTAATGTTTTCAAGTTCTTAGCTAGATGGAATCATTCGTATATGTTTCCTAAGATGTGTGAGGACACAAATAGGGATATTTCAAGAGAGGAACTATCACTTAGAATAAATGAGAAAGCTTAGGCTTTGAGCGTCCTAAAAGTGAAGGAATTGCCCTAAATAAGAACATAGCACCTTAGGCAACCTAATGTTGTATTAGATATCACTCACGATGTGTGAGATGATGCAATGGAGATGAGTATACTAGGATGTATTGTAGGATTCACTATAGTAAGGATAAGGAAGCTAAGAACCCTTAGTACAACCAAGAGAAATGGTTTGCTAAAGATAAGTGTCTATCACCTATGCTAACTTATTGTTACTTAGCTTCACTATAGATGCGATGATGATGGTTGTTAGATATAAGTAAACTAGGATAAGTTGGCATTGCCTACTTTTTAATGTGACTTATATGACGCAAGATCATTTAGCCAAGAAGGAAGGGAGTCAAGAAGTTCCTAAGGGGACAAGTATTTCTAACTAAGTTCTAAGGTTACATGTAGTATGGAGATTTCAATTTTCCTATGTACAAGGGGGTAAATATAAGAAGTCAGAATTTTCTAGTAGAATATGCTTAGGTCTTAAATGAACTAGGTATATAAGTATGTATGTATGTCTATGAAAATGGTCTAGTAGTATTGATATTTGTGAGTATTCTTTGATATTCATTCATGAAGGCCAAGAGAGATTGAAGGGTGTCTGATAGGCTCAATTGAGGAAGGATATAACCCTGATATTTCGATAGTGCCAAGGCCAGAAGAGATAAGTAGGGGTCCATAAGGTTCTTCAGAATCAAGATTTAGACCGAACTTCTCATGTGTCAGGATATATGTGATGTGAGGAGGAGATCTCCCTATATTTACCACAGGATAATATATTGAACTAGTTCCTAATGACCTTCTTTATTTTCAACATAAAACATTGCATGTATTTCAAAATAAAGCATTGCACAAGTATATCTCTAGGATCTTCTTAGGCATAATTATACTACATATCATATTCATTACATTTACAAATAGTTGTATGGGCATTGTCTGTTGCTATTGATATTTACAGTTGTATTAGAAGTTATTTATATCTAATGGTATGTAGGCTATCGATTTAGATCACACTGTACAAGTAGTGTGCAGTTATGAGAATTAGTGAAGGAAACTTCTATGTTAGTAGTTATATCAATTGTTATATTTGTTATAATGTTATGGCTAACTAGTATTAGAATTGCTTTTACTGAGAATTATAATTCTCACCCCAGTTGTTCTTCCATGTAAATCCAAGTAAAGACCCTGTTAAGGGAATGAATGTGAAACATGAAGACTAGTATAATTTTTATATGCTTTAGTAGACAAAACTAGTATAAAGTTTATATTTGTTTTGTATGTTTTAAGTAGTATGTATTTCAATATGCCCTTTTGTAGCAATTATTGTATATATATGTATAAGTTTAAGTTTTTCTGCAACCTCTCAAGATTTTCTATAATTACTCGGTTGTGATTATGGATATATGTTAGTATGTAGTATGTAGAAGTAACATCTCTAGTACTTGTTATCTTTATATATCTCTATATAGCTAGGATATATCTAGATATTTGTATTAGGATGTTAAATTATGGTATCAAAGCATATCATCCTATTGAGTTGGGGTATGGACTAACTGTGCTTAGGCATAAGTAGTAGTTTAGTACAATGTTATGTATTTTTTCGTCTTTTTTGATATATGTTGGTGGAATTACATGACTAGCCTTGGGTATGGATGCTATTGGCTACTGTCACATAATTATATGATATTAAGCCTAGTTAACTCAATATGTAATGTTCTGTGTGTACAGGAAACTATGGCAACTACTGGGCGAACCTATGAGACTAGGAGACTGGTTAAGGAGGAGATAACCAAAGCTCTTAAAGAAATGACTACTATTTTGAGAAAGCAGACTACTATTAGTATAAATCTATCAGAAGCGATAGAACAGTACTTACGTAGTAAGTTGCGGGATGAGAAGAAACTTATGAGAGATCAGTATTTCTCAGAGTTCAGGAAAGTTACTCCATTGTTTTTCAAAGGAGAGTTTGGTTCAGTTAGAGCTGATCAATGACTTCATGTGATGTAAGAGATCTTTGAGGTCATGGCATACGCTGATGGATAGAAGGTGACCTTGCTTCGTAAGGGATAGTAGGAAGAGCCGAAAGCTGTTGAGGTGAAGCTGAGAGGTTACTAGAAGAGGTTGGTACTCAAATCACCTAGTAGGTGTTCAGAGCTACTTTCCTAGACAAATATTATTTCCTTGAGTTATGGAAGGCAAGAAAAATTTGGAAATTTCTAAGGTATAAGCAAGGGGATATTACTGAGGACTAGTATGGGAAGAAATTCAAGGAATGTCAGGAGTTCTTTTCTTATTTTACGACTAATCCAGATGAAGACTGGAAGTGAGTAAAATTTGAAGTAGAACTTGAAAAGGGCATCAAAAGGGTTGTGAAGCAAAAAGGAGGTTAAGGACTTCTTCACTCTAGTGAGTGAGTGCAGAGTTGCAGAAGCAGATAATCTCAGAGCCACAATGGAAGAAGAGTTAAATGGTTCCCTAAAGAGGAAAAGATCAGATGTTGAGATCTGCGAGGGTGCCTATTGGTCTCAATTTTTATCAGACAAAGGAACACATGTTCAAGTGGTAGCTTAGGGAATGATGAGTATGAGAAAGGTGTTTTTAAGAAGAGTAACCTAAAACGAAAGAGGAAAATCAGACTCTAATGTATCAAGATGCGCAAGCAAGATATAGATCAGAGTGCGCAACAGAGGTGACGAAATCTTCCAACTTGGTATGAGGAAAGAGCACATGTAAAAAGAAATCTTTTAAGGTGTGTATAAGGAGAGTATGGCTTTACTTTGTAAATCATGTTGGTTTACTTTATGAATCTAGCTTGCTTACCTAGTTGGTACAGTTTAGTTGCTAAAAGAGACAAATGATGTTATGTTCTTGTTTAATTTAAGTGTGAGACTGTGCTCATGTTAGGTAGCTGAACGAAGAAACTATCAAGAATAAATGTTTGTCTAGAAAGGATTATTAGGTAGATTAGTTTAGAGAAGCTTTGGATTTTCTCACGAGATGATCTAAGACCTGGTTGTCAGAGAAGTAAAGTTAAGAAGAGTATATTCCTAAGGGTTTTCCAGGATTACGAAAGGATATGAAGAGTATGTCAAAGGTAGTTTTGGAAATTTTTGGAAAAGAAGGTGGATAAGTGCCAAGTTAGCCAAAAGCTAGTTTTTGGTTACAAGTGGTATAGTTTAAGGGCTATGTAATTTTTGAAGGAAGAAATTGTAGAGAACCCTTGCAGAGTTTAAGCAGAGGTACAATGGGAAGAGTAACCGTTGTAACTAAAGACAGAGAGTTTATAGGTAGACTTTCTCAGTTAGTGCTACCCAGATTAGGTCAGCTAGGAAAGATAGTACTCAGTAGTGGACTCTGGAGAGTGAGTATAGTTTCTAAGAGTTGAAGATGAGGTAGATTACAATGTTAATGTTAGTAATTCTAGATTCCCATGAGAACTTTGAGGTAGTCAGTTATACTTCGAAGATGGGACTCGGGTGTGTTTAGATGCATAAGAGGTAAGTAGACGTCTACTCATCAAGGCAGTTAAACTTGCACGAGGAGGACTACCCTAGGTATTATTTGGAATTAGCCATAGGGGTGTTTTCTGTACAGTTTTGGAGACATAACTTATAAGGAGTCTAGTTTGAGATGCTCAACGATCATGATAGCTTAAGAATGCTTATTGATTGGAGGAAGCTGAACATGAAGTTGAATAGATGGATAGAGTTTTTCAAGGTTTATAACCTTGAGATATGATATCATTCGGGTAAGACCAAAGTAGTGGTTGATGCAGTAGGTATGAAATTCCTACAGGTGTCTCAGTTGATAGTCCAAGAGAAAGTGAATTTCTTGAGTTTCAAGAATTTGAGTCTCGCGATGACTATGATTTCAGATAGTCTCTTAGTGAGCAAGATGGATATAGTAAGAGGCCTAAGGATTCAAATTTTTAGAAGCTCAGAGGGAGAATGAAACTTTAAGGGACAAGTGTGAGCAGATTTTCTAAGGAACCCTAGAGGATTTTGTTATGACTAAGATGGAATGATGAAGTTTAGAGACAGACTTTGTTTTCCAAGAGGGTCAAAAATCAAGAAAGGGATCCCAAAGGGAGCTCACAAGAGAAAGTGTACCATCTATCTAGAGGCTATTAAGGTTCTTCAAGAGTTAAGAAAGATGTTTAGTGGCCTAGTATGTTAAAGAACATAGCAGAATATGTTAAGTTGCAAGTAAGGGTGGAGAGATTAAGTAATCTGCCCACTTTTTACCAAGTAAAGTTAGTTAGGATGCATGGTGTTCCAGTGAATGTAATGTCTAAAAGAGATCCTAGATTCACAGTTGATTTTGGAAAGCCTTACAAGAAGGAGTTCAAAGCTAAATTATGTTTTAGTACAGCTTACCATCCATAAATAGAGGGGTCAAGAGCTTAGAGATAAGCATATTTCCTCTAACAGAAGGTGTAGTTGGGAGAAGTTAGTGCTGAAAAAGGATTACATGGTAGTAAGAATTCCATGTTAAAAGAGTTTACCCAGAGTTGTTTGCACGAGGTGAGCAATTTTGGAGACAAAATTTTAAAAAAGAGGGAAGAAGTGTAATACCCTGAATCACATGTTAGACTGGTAAATGGTTACAAAAGGTAACATTTGACTTGTTTAACATGCCTGTGAAGTTTTATGACAAACTAAGTTTGTTTAGGCACTTAGTTGCAACACAAAAGTTGAAAAATAACTTAAAATGACTCAGATAATAGCATAAGTTGTTAAGTTGAGGGAAATAAACATAGGGATTTTGTTTTTAAGTCATAAATGAGTTAAGTAAGAAGCAGTTAAAGTTTTCAGAGAATCTGAGTTAGTTTGGTATTTTTAGGCATATTGGTTGTGCTTTTAATACCGAATTGATTATCAGCAGATATAGAAAATCATGAAAATGATGAAACAATAATTTAGATGAATCTCATAATGTATTATAGAGTTGTTGGAAGCTAGAAAATATGAATTAGTAAAATTCGGGTGTCCTTAGCAGATATAAGTTTCAGCATAGGAACTTAAGTTGGTTTTCTTTTCCTATTTATCTGTTATTCTCTCAGCTGAGAAGAGAAATAGAGAAAGAAGAAAACAGAGAGAAGAGAGAAAGGGGAAGAAAGGAAGAGGAAGAAGGAGAAGGAGGAGAGGAAGATCAAGGATCAAGTTCAAGCTTGAAGATGGATCATCTGAGCTGTCAAGAGGTAGAGGTTGTATGTCCATATTCATCTCTTTTCTCTATTTTCACCATAGATGCACCTTTGGCACTTAAGAGGTCAAAATGAGTTCTAGAGGTATTTGATGTGTTTGGCTTGCATGAATGTGTTTCTTTAGTCATTTATGTCTTGTTCATAGCATAAGTTGAAGCTAGAAACTTAGAACATCTCATTTAGGCCTATGATTCACAAAGAATAGCTTTATGTCAAGCAAGAGGGGTTTTGATTCATAACCCAAATTAAGAGGTTTAAGTTTGTGATTGATGATTCCTATGTGTTTAAGAACTGATTAGGGGCTTATAATCATTTAGAAACTAAGTTGGAATGGCCAAAATTTATGAAAATAACCAAATGGAACAGTACCACAATTCTGGAAAATTCTACAGAATCTGGTCTCTACTATGTATGCCATGGCGTGGGGTTGAATTTGCTGCTTACACCGTGGCGTGAAGATGCTGTGTTGTGGCATGAGAGTGCTGTTACACCCAGTATTGAGACCCGAGGCTAGGGCACCACAGAGTGAAGAACGTCGTGCCACGGCATGAGCCCCAGGAAATCCAAAAATGTTATTTTTGATGTTTTTAAATTCTTGACTAGATGGAATCATTCATATGTTTCCTAAGATGTGTGAGGACACAAATAGGGATATTTCAAGAGAGGAACTATCACCTAGAATGAATGAGAAAGCTTAGGCTTTGAGCATCCTAAAAGTGAAGGAATTGTCCTAAATAAGAACATAGCACCTTAGGCAACCTAGTGTTGCATTAGATATCACTCAAGATGTGATGAGATAATGCAAAGGAGACGAGTATACTAGGATGGATTGTTGGATTCACTCTAGTAAGGATAAAGAAGCTAAAAACCCTTAGTGCAACCAAGAGTAATGGTTTGCTAAAGATAAGTGTCTATCACCTATGGTAACTTATTGTTACTTAGCTTCACTATAGATGTGATGATGAGGGGTGTTAGATATAAGTAAATGATGCGTGAAATCCGCAAGTGTACGATTTCGTCGCCAAGTAATAAAAAGATCGAATTCACAGGGACTGTGTGTATGAATACCAATTAATTAATTAATTTAATTTAATTAAATAAAAGGGAATATGATTGTTGATTGATATGAACGTAGTAACAAAATAATTAAGTAAAAATCAAGAAAACAGAATTTAGAACAAAAACAGCAAGTTATCAAGAAGGGGGTTTTCAGATTTAATAAAGCTTCCAAGATTGGGGTACCACAATGATATAAGACAAATCCTAATTGACAACCCTTTTATTAAATCTGAAATTCAATTGAAGGTGAATTACCCAAAATTAGTTAATGTTCTCTTTCAAGATACAAGACCCGTGCCCAATTAAACCAATTCCTACTTTCGTGGTAATTGAATTTAAATTGAACCCATTACGCTTTGTGGTAATTCATTGATTCCTCGAAAGGCTAAAACTACTCTCGTGATTTAGACCTTAAGTTCAATTCTAATGGTTCTAACACTTAGGTTCACCTCTCAGTACGTCCCTAAATGCCTATGAGATGCAAATAAGTGGCCAACAAATTCACATGAATAAAAGTAATAAGAATTGAATCAATGAACAATCAAGATTAATAAAAGGGGAAACAACGTCAATTCATCATTATCAATATATCAAAGGGCATTGCCCAATCCTAGAAACAAAAGTAACTACTCAGACATAGAGAAGAAGGAAACAGAAATCAAACTTAAAAACATCCCAAACCCGTAACAATAGAAGAAGAAGAAGAAGGATCAAGAACCCAAGCCTCCTTCGTGCCTCATTTCGAACTAGGTTTCAATCAAAGCTAGAATCCCCTAATAGCAATCAGAACATCTATTTATAGCCTAGGGCTTCTATGGGCTAAAAACCCCCAAAAGAAATAAAAATAGAAAAACTAAAATTCTGCTTCGCTGCGAACCACGGCCGTGGTGGCCACCACGGCCAGGCCGTGGTTGATTCTGAGTTGGAGGTTTCACTGCTGGCTTCAAACCACGGCCGTGGTGTGCACCACGGCCAGGCCGTGGTTGAGTCTGCTTCAAATTTCTTCAATTTCCTGGTTCCCACGAACCATAGCCGTGGTAGAGACCACCCCCAAGCCGTGGTTGGGTCTGTTTGTCCTCTTTTTTAGCGCATTTACCCCTAATTCAATATCACTTCAGCTTAGCTCCATTCCAGCTCTTTAAACTTCAATTTGCCTCATTGCTGCATTGTAACATATGCCAAACTGCAGTTATCTGAACTAAAAGAAAAACGAATGATTGAATGAACAAATATGCATAAAAGACTATAAAAATGCATGCAAAACATATGCAAAATGTGATGTGGAATCACACACATCAAATTACCCCAAGCTTAAGATTTTGCTTGTCCTCAAGCAATCACTAAGACCAAATAAAGATCAAAACTTTGAAAATATGACTATGAATGTGGAACCCGAAGAATAACGAATCCAAGTAATAGGCATAAACATTCAACAAGTGTAGAGATGATCAATGTCCAGTTCAATTAGAAGCTTAGGTTCCCTAATTTCATGCTTCCCATCAGTTGGGGTCACTCATCTAATCACTCTCAAAGTGTGTAAGGGTGAAGAAACATCACTCAAGCTTCTCAAAAAGCACTTTCATGAACTTGATAGGAAACCAAATCTTCACTAATAATCAGCATGTAAGCAAGAATCAGAAGGTCTTTCAAGGGTTGTAATGGGGCCATGGGAATGATTTTTGGTAGGATAAAGAAAGGAAAGTATGCACAAAGGGTTAGCAAAATTTCTAATACAAGAAACCCTCTAGAACATAAATGAAGCAAATGTATTCTTTAATCAAGAGCATAGCTTCACATTTCCAAACAATTTTCTCCTTTCTTTTCCTTCTTTTTTCAGGCTTTAATCTCAATTTTTTTTCTTATTTTCTTATTTTTTCTTTTTTATTGTTTTATTGTTTATTGTTTTTTTTAGAAGACTCAAAAACATATAATTCTAAGCACAAGCTTCAAACTGAATTTTTGCTCCATTTAACATTCTAGATGGTTACCGACGGTGTATCATCATAGGTATCAAGGAAATCAATTATGCAATAGGCTCAAGATGGGCAACTAGTGGATGAAGATGTGACAATAATTTCAGAAGGCCACAAAAATACCTAAGATGTCTTAATCACATTCAAGCATACAACCAAAAATTTCGCCTCAAAATGGTTTCAAATCAAGTTCTAAAGCACCAAATCCAAGAGTACAGAATTTCACTCAACAGAAAAGAGGGGTTAATATCAATGTAAAGCACATACCCCTTATTAGGCTCAATTCTCACCTTTAGTAGCAAAATCAATAAAAAGCACAAAAATAGAGAACCTTACGCTAATAATTGCTATCAAAAGATCAACCTTTGCAAATAGCCTATCACAGGAATAACAATATGGGTTCCAAATTCACTTTTCTTTTAAATTGGCATGAACTTCATACACGAGGATGCATGGGTAACAAGATGGTGTGATCATGCAAAAGAATGCAATATGCAATATGAAAAAGCATGAAAACCCTAAATGCAACTAAGTATGCAGCATGAAAACATGGAAATAAATATCCCACCCCAAGCTTAAGATTCACATTATCCCCAATGTAAATTATCAAGTCAGAGAAAGAAGAAAAAGGAATGGACTTACTGCGGTGGAAAGTGATGCTGGCTCATATACCATTCATACATGGCGCGGATCATGGTCTCCATGCTCTGTCCCTGTTGTTGGAGTTGCTCCATCAGCACTCTTTGCTGAGCCTGCTCTGACCGGATGTGTGCCTGGTCAGCTCGGATGAGTGCCTGCTCAGCCTGAATAGCATCTAAGGAAGTGTAGATCCGAGCAAAAGCATCATCAGAAGTACCTGCAGAAGAGGAAGAAGGCCTAGATGGCCGACCCTGTGGTGGTGGGCGAATAGGTTGCTGAACGTTAAGTGGTTCAGGCTCATCCACTACTGGCACATGCCAGTTTACTGGGTTTCGGATGGTGATTGCATCAGAGTTAGGAAAGGGTAAAGGGTGTTGCCGGACGGTGAGCCTACTCTGACCGGATGTGTGCCTGGTCAGCTCGGATGAGTGCCTGCTCAGCCTGAATAGCATCTAAGGAAGTGTAGATCCGAGCAAAAGCATCATCAGAAGTACCTGCAGAAGAGGAAGAAGACCTAGATGGCTGACCCTGTGGTGGTGGGCGAATAGGTTGCTGAACGTTAAGTGGTTCAGGCTCATCCACTACCGGCACATGCCAGTTTACTGGGTTTCGGATGGTGATTGCATCAGAGTTAGGAAAGGGTAAAGGGTGTTGCCGGTCAGGAATAACTAAGCAGTAGGAATCGTCCTCTCTAGCAATCATCTTCTTAGCCATACAGGCTGTAAGATTAATTCTATTTCGGCCTTCGACTTCCACAAATCCGTCTAAGTCATACTCAAGATGGTGGGCTATTGCAGTGACAAGCCCATCAATGACTATGGAACCATCCCCCTTCCTAGCAACTTTTAGTAAGTGCCTAATCATGTGGGACCCTGTGTCCAGGTGTACACTTTGCAACATACCCTATAAGAAAAGGAGTTCGTCCTGACGGACAGCTCCATTGCTATCTCCACGACCGAATATGGTGTTAGCCATAATGCAGTGGAGATAGCGAAAATAGGGGTTGACTAAGGCTGTGGCCTTAGCTTTGGACGAATCATAGCTACCTCCACCCATACTTATTTGACTCTAGAATCTCCCAACATTAAACTCTCGAGGAAGCCGCCTTTCCCCACCCACAGGCAAGGAGAAAATGGAGTTAAACTCCTCTAAATTCATGACATGGTCAGTATTAAACAGCCGGAAAGTGATTCGGCCTTCGGCACACCCCTCCCCTTGTAAAACATTGGCCTCAAGAGAGCTCAAGAACTCCAATGTAGGCCCAATAAGCGTAACATAACGGGTGCGAGCAAAGGTGCTCCATCCTATATTCTCCAGCATCCAGTTTATATCATCAGTCAGTCCTAAGGTGTCAAGAACTTGGTCATCTAGGTACCTAGTGTTCACTATTTTTCTTTTGACTAGCACATTGTACCTATCCCTTTGTTCTCTATTCTTAAACTCAATACCGTAGGGGTTAGAGTCAGAAGAATTACCTCTTGAAGATGCTCCTCGTGCTCTGGAGGATGAAGATTGATCCCCTCTTTGCCTTTTGCTAGCCATAGGAACTCTCAATTGCAAGGTAAAACAAGGAATGCTGAAATTTTTGAAATTAGGGGGGTAGGGTTTTCCAAAATTGGGGATTTTGGATTCTTGTGAAAATTGGAGAGTTTGATGTGTGGGTTATGTTTAGGGAGGTTTGGAATGATGGAAAAATGAAGAAAATGGGTGTTTAAGGTGAGGAAAATGGTAAGGTAGAAGAGGTGAGAGGTTTGAAGTTTTGGTTATGGAGGATGATGATGGAGAAGAATGAAGAAGAAGAAGTAAAAATGGAGGTGGTGGGTTGATTTTGGGGGTGAAATTTGAAAGGTTGAGGGTTGTTTGTGAGAGAAAAAGTGAGAAATGGAGGTTGAAGTGTATAGCAATGGAGATGGGGGAAGGAGGAAGAAGAAGAAGTGGGATGGAAATGAGGGAAAGATTGGTGCGTAGGTGTTAAAAATGCTCCAGACAAGAACCACGACCGTGGTCAATTCTGTCTTTGTAATTTTCATTGTTTTCTCCAGACCAGGAACCACGGCCATGATGGGCACCACGGCCAGGCCGTGGTTGGTTTTGTTTTTTTGCGTCTTTCGATTGTTTTTTTTTTTTCAGACCAGGAACCACGACTGTGGTAGACACCACGGCCATGATGGGCACCACGGCCAGGCCGTGGTTGGTTCTGGAATTGGTTTTTTTAAATTTTTTTTTTGTTTTTTTTTGTGGCAAGAGCTAAATTATGGTTGTGGTACATACCACATCCTAACCGTTGTTCCCTCTGGACTTGGAATTTGAAGCTTTGAAGTCCCCAAAGAGGTTCAACTTGAAATACACTCATCAGTAAGTGTTCATTGCCCTGCAACTTTGTTAAATTTATCCAAATAACAAATGCAAAAACATAAAGAAAAAGAAATTTTGCAATGGAAGAGAACTTGGGTTGCCTCCCAAGAAGCGCTTATTTATGGTCTTAAGCTCGACCCCTACCATTTTTAGTTTAAAGCACTTGGACAGAGAAGGTTTGTGTGTCACCCCCTACTCTATAGGTTCATCAACAAGATAAGACTTCAACCTTTGTCCATTTACTTTGAAGGACCCTATGGCATCGCTCCACACCTCTACAGCTCCATAAGGAAACACTTGGCGAACTTGAAATGGCCCGGATCATCTAGACCTGAGCTTACTTGGAAATAGCTTCAATCTTGAGTTGAAGAGCAGCACAAGATCTCCTTCTTTGAATTCTCTACGTAAGATGTGCTTGTCATGCCAACGCTTGGTCTGTTCCTTGTAAGTCTTGGCATGTTCATATGCATCAAGCCTCAATTCATCTAGCTCATGAAGTTGTAACTTCTTTTTCTCCCCAGCCATTTTTATATCAAAGTTCAATAGCTTGATGGCCCAAAATGCCTTGTGTTCTAACTCAACTAGAAGATGACACGACTTACCATAAATCAACCGGAATGGAGTCATACCAATGGGAGTCTTATAAGCTGTTCTATATGCCTATAGAGCGTCATCAAGCTTCAAAGACCAATCCTTTCTCGATTTCGAAATAGTCTTCTCCAATATGCTCTTGATTTCTCTATTGGAAACCTCTACTTGTCCGCTGGTTTGGGGATGGTATGGTGTAGCGACTTTGTGAGTCACTCCATACTTCTTCAAGAGGTTTTCATATTGCTTTTCGATGAAATGTGAACCTCTATCACTTATGACTGCTCTTGGAACTCCGAACCTTGGAAATATGATCTTTTGAACAGCTTCATTACTGTTTGGGCATCATTTGTTGGGGATGGCACAGCTTCCACCCATTTCGAGATATAGGCCACTACGACAAGAATATACTTGTTGTTACAAGATGGTGGAAATGGTCCTATGTAATCAACTCCCCAAACATCGAAGATTTCCACTTCAAGAATGTTGTTCAGAGGTATCTCATGCCGTTTGGATATATTTCCACTTCTTTGACAGCTGTCACAAGAAATCACAAAGTTCCGAGCATCTCTGAAAATATGAGGCCAAAAGAAACTAGATTGAAGAACTTTGGCTGCTGTCTTTGAGGCACTAGCATGTCCTTCATAGGATGAAGAATGGTAACAATTCAATATACTCTGAACTTCATCCATTGAGACACATCTCCGATAGATACCATCAGCACATCTCCGGAAGATATATGGCTCATCCCACACAAAATGCTTCAGATCAGAGAAAAATTTCTTTTTCTGTTGATAGTTAATTTTTGGTGGTAGAATTCGCATAAGCCAAGTAATTCACAAAGTCAGCATACCAAGGAGCATCCTCTTCTGAAATGGCAAGTAGTTGCTTATCGGGGAATGAATCATCAATAGGCAAGTTACCCTGCCCATTCACCGGTGGTTCAAGTCTAGATAAGTGATCCGCAACTAAGTTCTCTACCCCTTTTTTGTCCAGAATCTCCAAGTCGAATTCTTACAAGAGAAGTATCCAACGGATAAGTCTAGGCTTTGCTTCCTTTTTGCTCATGAGATATTTAAGTGCGGAATGATCGGTGTACACAGTCACCTTTGAACCCACAAAGTATGATCTGAACTTCTCAAAGGCAAATACCACCGCAAGCAATTCCTTCTCAGTAGTTGCATAATTAGCTTGGGCTCCATCAAGAGTTTTACTTGCATAATAGATGGCATGCACCTTCTTGTCTTTCCTTTGCCCCAAAATAGCTCCTATGGCATAGTCACTGGTGTCGCACATAATCTCAAATGGTAGATTCCAATCCGGTGACTGCAAAATGTGAGCGGTAATCAAAGCTTCTTTTAATCTGCAAAAGGCTTTCAAACAATCATTATCAAAATCAAAGGGAACATCTTTCACTAAGAGATTAGACAATGGTTTAGCAATTTTTGAAAAATCTTTAATAAATCTTCGGTAAAAGCCGGCATGTCCTAAGAAACTCCGCACTCCTTTCACGTTCACTGGTGGAGGCAATTTTTCAATTACTTCAATCTTTGCTTTATCCACCTCAATCCCTTTTCCTGAAACTAAGTGTCCAAGCACTATTCCCTCTTGTACCGTAAAATGGCAATTTTCCCAATTAAAGACGAGGTTAACCTCTTCACAGCGCTGCAAGATCTTAGATAAATTAGACAAACAATCATCAAAATTAGTACCATATACAGAGAAATCATCCATAAAAACTTCCATGATGTTTTCAATAAAGTCAGAGAAAATTGCAGTCATGCATATTTGAAAAGTAGCCGGAGCATTACACAAACCAAAAGGCATTCTCCTATAAGCAAAAGTGTCATAGGGACAAGTAAATGTGGTCTTTTCCTGGTCACTAGGATGAATGGGGATTTGATGGAATCCCGAATAACCATCCAGGTAACAAAAATACGTATGCTCAGCTAATCTCTCAAGCATTTAGTCAATGAAGGGGAAGGGGAAGTGATCTTTCCTAGTAGCTTTATTCAACTTCCTATAATCGATGCACATTCTCCACCCTGTGACAATCCTTGTGGGAATCAGTTCATTTTTCTCATTTTTGGTCACAGTTATTCCCCCTTTCTTAGGAACCACATGCAGGACTAACCCATTCACATGTCTGAGATTGGGTAAATTATCCCAGCATCTAACAACTTAAGAATTTCTTTCTTAACCACCTCTTTCATATTAGGATTCAACCTACGTTGATGATCAATGGATGGTTTATGGTCAACTTCCATCAAAATCCTATGCATGCAAAAGGAAGGATTTATGCCTTTAATGTCATCAATTGTGTATCCTATGACATTTTTATGCATTCTAAGTGCTCTAAGCAATTTCTCTGTTTCTAACTCATCCAAACTAGCACTTACAATGACATGATAAGAAGAGTTGGGACCAAGAAATTCATACCTGAGAGTGGAAGGGAGGGGTTTGAGTTCTACCTTTGGAGCTTTTTCCTCTTTCCAATCTTCAAGTTTGGGTTTAGACTCAAGCTTTTCCATTTTTGCATTTTGAGGTGGAATCTCTGGATTCGCCTCTAACAAACAGGCATACTCAGCTACTTCACCTTCAAACTCTGATGAGTCTCTACCAACTAAGCACATTTCCAATGGATCTTCAAAGCTCATCTTGATGGTTTCTTCTTTCACTACCTGGTGCAATAATTCAATCCTGCAACAAGGGTCCTCAAAAGAAGGTTGCTTCATGGATTTAGATATATCAAACTCAACCTTATCATCACCAACAATCAAGGACAACTTACCATTTTTTACATCAATAATGGCACCTGTAGTAGCCAAGAAGGGCCTACCAAGAATAATGGGAATTTGTGCATCCTCTTCCATTTCAAGTACCACAAAATTAGCAGGAATAAAGAACTTACCTACTCTAATAGGAACATCCTCCAAGATGCCTATTGGGTATTTGACGGATCGATCCGCCAATTGAAGGGAGATAGTTATGGGTTTTAGTTCACCCACCTCCAACTTCTTACACACAGAAAGGGGCATAAGACTAACACTAGCCCCCAAATCACACAAAGCTTTATCAAAACTGGTATTCCCAATCAAGCAAGGAATAGAGAAGCTGCCAGGATCTTTGAGTTTAGGAGGTAACTTATTTTGGATTAAAGCGCTACACTCCTCAGTTAATGCTACGGTCTCATACTCCTCTAGCTTTCTCTTATTAGATAAAATGTCCTTAAGAAATTTAGCAGAGGTAGGCATTTGTTGCAACGCCTCAGTGAAGGGTACATTAATGTACAACTTCTTAAGGACCTCAAGAAATTTCCCAAACTGCTTATCTAGCTTGGCCTTGGCCAATCTTTGAGGGAAGGGCACCGGGGGTTGGTAAGGTTTTGGGGGTACATACTTAGACACTTTCTCATTAGTCTCTTTTTCTTCTAAGGGTTGTGTCCTAGTTGTTTCTTTTTCTTCATCCCTCCCATCTTTGTCATTTTCCCCCTTTGCCTTGGAATCTTCTAGTTGCTTTCCACTTCTTAAACTCACAGCCTTACAATGTTCATTAGGATTTATTTCAGGCTGTCCTGGAAATTTCCCGTGTGGTCTATGTGAAGAGCTAGCTTGTTGGGCTATTTGAGTTTCTAACATCTTGTTATGAATAGCTAAATTATCGACCTTAGATGTCAATTCCTTAATAGCCTCACTAACAACTTGACCATGGTGCCTAAACTCTTCATTTTGCTTAGTTTGACTCTCTACAAAATTTTCAAGGAGAGTTTCGAGTTTAGACTTTTATACCTGGGGGAATCCAATAGAAGGTTTAGCACCACTTTGCCCAACTTGATTTTGATTGTTCTGGTAGGAGAAGTTGGGATGAGACCTCCAACCGGGATTGTAAGTCTGTGAATATGAATCATTGCGCCCCTTCGGTGGAATGTCATAGAAGTTGTGGCATGATTCCATTTGTTCCACCGAAGTGCCTTGTGAGGAACCATTTTCAGCTTGGCAGTCCGCACTCATATGTCCCTGTACTCCACAAATCTCACAAAAGATGTTAGCAGCACTTATGGCATTAGCACTAGCTTTTTTAAGCTTATCAAAACGTTTATTCAATGAGTCAAACTTAGCTATAATTAAATTAACACCATCTACCTCAAACTTACCTTCCGAGAGCTTTCTCGGGTTGTTACCTCTTTCACTGGCCCATTGGTGATGGTTTGCAGTGACATTCTCAATAATATCATAGGCTTCTGTAAGTCTTCAATTCATCAAAGCTCTGCCAGCTGCAGAATCAAGCGACACCTTTGAAGGATATTCCAAGCCATTATAGAAGGTGTGAATAATTAACCACTTTTCTAGTCCATGATGTAGGCAAGCTTCCAACAACCCCCTGTATCTATCCCAAGCTTCTGATAATGATTCTCCGTCTCTTTGAACAAAGTTTGTTATTTGAGTTCTAAGATGTGCAGTCTTAGAAGGAGGAAAGAACTTATTCAAGAATGCTTGCTCCAATTGATTCCATGTGGTTAATGTATCGGTGGGTACCGATTTCAACCAAGCTCTAGCCTTGTCCCTTAATGATAATGGAAACAATCGGAGGCGAATGACATCAACTGAGGCACCTTCAATTTTGAGACTCTCACAGAATTCTAAGAACATCTCCACGTGATCATTTGGGTCCTCCGAGGATAAACCTCCAAATTGGTTTTGCCTTATCATGGATAGTAAGGAAGGCGGTATAGTGAAGTTCTCAGCTTCAATGGCTGGCCTAGCAATCCCAGATCGCAAACCCCGAGCATTAGGGGCTGCATACTCTTTCAATGGTTTATTGTCTTCAGCTGCTGCCATGGCAAGTGGTGGTTCAGATATTTCTCTTACTCTGTGCCTTTGTTGTCTTCTCTTTCTACGTAAAGTCCTTTCAATTTCAGGATCCGCTTCGATAAGAGTCCTGGAATGTCTAGTACTTTGCATAAACAAGAGAAATCACCTGCAGAGAGTCAAAGAGAAATCAAGAACGTAAGAACCAAATAAAAGAAAAAGGTTTAAAATAATTAAATTAAAAATTAAACTGATATTCAAGGAAAACACAATCCCCGACAACGGCGCCAAAAACTTGGTGTGCACCACGGCCAGGCCGTGGTTGAGTCTGCTTCAAATTTCTTCAATTTCCTGGTTCCCACGAACCATGGCCGTGGTAGAGACCACCCCCAAGCTGTGGTTGGGTCTGTTTGTCCTCTTTTTTAGCGCATTTACCCCTAATTCAATATCACTTCAGCTTAGCTCCATTCTAGCTCTTTAAACTTCAATTTGCCTCATTCCTACATTGCAACACATGCCAAACCGCAGTTATCCAAACTAAAAGAAAAACGAATGATTGAATGAACAAATATGCATAAAAGACTATAAAAATACATGCAAAACATATGCAAAATGTGATGCGGAATCACACACATCAGTAAATTAGGATAAGTTGGCATTGTTTACTTTTTAATGTGACTTATATGACGCAAGGTCATTTAGCCAAGAAGGAAGGGAGTCAAGAAGTTTCTAAAGGGACAAGTATTCCTAACAGTGCTAGGGTTGCATATAGTGTGGAGATTTCAGTTTTCTTATCTACAAGGGGATAAACATGAGAAGTAAGAATTTCTTAGTAGAATATACTTAGGTCTTAAATGAACTAGGTATATAAGTATGTATGTATGTCTATAGAAATGGTCTAATAGTATTGATCTTTGTGAGTATCCTTTGATGTTAATTCATGAAGGCCAAGAAAGATTGAAGGGTGTCTGATAGACTCAATTGAGGAATGATATAACCCCAATATTTCGATAGTGCCAAGGCCAGAAGAGATAAGTAGGGTTCCATAAGGTTCTTCAGAATCAGGATTTAGACCAAACTTCTCATGTGCCATGATATATATGATGTGAGGAGGAGATCTCCCTCTGTTTACCATAGGATAATATATTGAACCAGTTCCTAATAACCTTCTTTGTTTTCTACATAAAACTTTGCATGTATTTCAAAATAAAACATTGCACAATCATATCTCTATGATCTTCTTAGGCATAATTATAGTACATATCATATTCATTGTATTTACAGATAGTTGTATGAGCATTATCTGTTGCTGTTGAAATTTATAGTTATATGGGCAGTTGTTTATATCTAACGATATATAGCCTATCGGTTTAGATCACACTATATAGATAGTGTGCAGTTATGAGAATTAGTGGAGGAAACTCTTATGTTAGTGGTTATAACAATTGTTATATTTGTTATACAATGTTATGGCTAACTAGTATTGAAATTACTTTTACTGAGAATTATAATTCTCACCCCAGTTGTTCTTCCATGTAAATCCAAGTAAAGACCCTGTTAAGGGAATGAAGGTGAAGCATGAAGAGTAGTATAGTTTTTATATACTTTAGTAGACAAAGCTGATGTATAAAGTTTATATTTGCTTTGTATGTTTTAAGTAGTATGTATTACAATATGCCTTTCTATCGAAAATTTATATATATATATATATATATATATATATATATATATGAGTATAAGTTTTTTGAAATCTCTCAAAACTTTCTATAATTACTCGATTGTGATTATGGATATATGTTAGTATGTAGTATGTAGAAGTAACGTCTCTAGTACTAGTTATATTTATATATCTCTGTATAGCTAGGATATATTTACATATCTGTATTAGGATGTTACAACACATATCTTGGTTCCAAGGGCTAGCAATTATGCCTTGGTTGAAGAAGAAGATATTTTCCTAATGTGGGGCCTTAGACAATGAATGCACATCAATTGGCCCTTTTACATCATACATTACATGATGAAAGCTAAGGAAAAGATGATGATGGATCTCCTATATGCCTTGGTCATTTTTAAAATCCTAGAGCAATAGAAGGTTAGCTTAGATGATGATGGAATCATTAACACTACCGGTCACAACAAGTTTAGGAAGGCTGCTATCAACCGCATGCAAATAAGGAAAGTCAATGACGAATGGGTCTATGGTCGTGGACGTGAGGCAACTCCACCAGAAGAAAACATGATTGCTTCCCCTGCTGATGTGCCTATGGAAGAGGCACCTGCCACCAATGAAGATCACATCTTGGCTACCCTCGAAAATATGCAAGTTAGCATCCAAACCCAACTTGTGAATCTTCAAGCTTATCAGGAGCATAGCATTGGAGTCATTTATGATCGCTTGGAAAGCATTAAGCGTCGTCTTCTGCCACCGCAAAATAATAGGGCTTAGGCATAGATAATTTTTATTTTTAGCTTTGTTATTCTGTTTTATCTACTTTATTGTGCTTAAAGCTTATTTAATCATAGTGGATAATCTTTTGGATATGATGTTCATTGTCTTAGCTCATGACTGTGCTTAACCTTAGTATGACTTTGATATGTTGTTCAAATATTATGACTTTGATATGTTACAACGAATGATTTGACTTGACTATTTTGATATGGATGATCTGTTGAAATGAATTTTATGCTAGTCTGCTTATTTTGTTGATGAGTTATTATTGAATATTTGTTAAATGACAATGGTTTTGTGAACCCTCTCTTTTTGTCCAAATATATATTGCATATATTTTTTATCATGACAAAAGGAGGAGAAGATCTTTGGTTTATATGTCATTGAGAAAAGTAAGGTAATTTAGCAAAAGGTATAATTTTAATGATCTTGGAATTCCAAAATTAAAGGGGAGATGTGCATCTCTAATCTAATCACCTTTTGCAAAATAGAGGGGGAGTAAGTCTCTAACACCTTTTGTGAGTTCCACTTTATTTGAACTACTCTTTTCTCAATGGCTGTTTATCATCATAAAAAATGGGGAGAATGTAATGGGCATTGACTGAAGTAATGATTTTAATGATAACAAACAAGAAAGAAATAGAAGTGCAAAGATCAAGTCCCAAGAACATTCAAGATTAGGTTATAGAAGTTTGATCTTATGTTAAGGTATTTAGGAATCACACTAAGGTCATTTCTTGGTATTTCACTCAATTTAAATGGCTTTGCAAAAGCATGATTTATACTTGTGAAAATTATGTTTAAGTTTGAGAAAAATGGTTTTAGAAAGTTTGAAAAGAGTTTGGGAATCCTTGGTTGAAAAATCCTTTGGAAATTTTGTTTTCTTGTAAAACCAATAACAAATTATCACTATTCAATAACTGGTTATTTGCCCAAAACAGAAGCACACCAAAGTGTTTTTAAAAGGGAATAACCAATTATGAATTTCTCATAACTGGTTATTCACTAAGTCAGGAGTCAATTTTTATGTTTTTCTAAAAGCTCGTAACCGACTATAATATCTCCATAATCGGTTATTTGATAAGTTAGAAGTGTTGGCTTTTTTTTTTCTTAAAGGCTCATAACCAGTTATCCCTTTTTCAAAAATCGATTATTGTGAAAGTCAGAGGAGTTGATTTTGTTTTAGTGGCTCATAACCGGTTATGGCTTTTCCTATAATCAGTTATGATAAACCAAATAACTGATTATTGAAAATCAATAATTAGTTATCTGGGTAAGCAGAAAACATATCCCAACAACTTTATTTTGAGCATTTAATGTTTCTAACTACCCCCAACGGTTTTTAATTGCTTTGGGCTATAAATATAAGTTGTTGGGCATTTATGAAGGTTAGCAAAACAATCTGATAATCATTCTTAAGCTGTAAATTCATGTTTTCACTATCATTTTCTATCATACTCTGTGTTGAGCTTTAAAACTGTGAATCCTTGATACCCATAGAGTTTCAATTTGTATTATCCACTCTTAAGAGAGTTTTAATTCATCTACATCTTTTTTAATTTGTGAAAGAGGATGAGGTATCCCTCAAAGTTATAAAGGGTGAGGTATCCCTTGAAGTTAAGGCTCAAACACAAAGGGAGAGGCATCCCTGTGAATGGCAATGGTCTTGGTTTTGATGATTAACAAACAAGAAGGATTAGTTACGCGAAGATCAAGTCCAAGTTCTCCAAGTTTAGCTTATAGGACATAGGTCTTATGTGTAAAGGTAAATAGGAAACACAACGAAGCTCAAACAAGTTTTAACTTCCTTTAATATGTTTCTTGATTTATAAAATGCCCAAACAAATGGTTTTGAATAACTAGTCTTAGTGGTAGTTCTTTTGGATGAAAATTTGTTAAATATACGTTTTGCAAAACTGACCTTTTGTCACTCATTTATCCATTTCTTTAAAACCTTTTTGAGTCTTGATCTGAAACTTATTCCATTTTAAAGTAGACTCAATGATCTTTCTAATGAGTAGTCATTTGTTTTAAACGGATAAGTAACAAAGGAGTTATGGTCTTTCAAAGGTCTATTGATCAAAATACAGGGTGCCATAACTAGTTATGATATTTCCATAACCGGTTATTCACCAAGTCAGAGGCATTGCTTCTATTTCAAAAAGACCATAATCAGTTATGCAAATAACCGATTATTGGTATGTTTTAAAAAGTCCCTAGTTAAGCCATAACTGGTTATGGAATAGTGATAACCGGTTATTTGGGCAACCAGAAATAGATTTCTAATAACTATAATTTGACATTTAATGCCCCCAACCACCACCAACGGCTCTTAAATGTTTTGGACTATAAATGAAAGTGTTTGTGCTTTAAATACTAGTGGAAAAACATTCTGAAAAACATTCTTGAACATTAAATACAAGTTTTACATTCTCTTCAATCAATACTCTATTTTTAATTTCAAAGTGTGAATTCTTGATACCATAGTGCTTCAATTTGTATTATCCATTCTTGAGAGAGTTTCTTATCTTCTATACTCTGTATCATCTATAAAAGAAAGGGTGAGGTATCCCTTAAATTTGTAAAGGTGAAGCATCCCTTGAAAGAAGAGGCTCAAGCACAAAGGATGAGGTATCCCAAGGTGTTGAGTTCTTCAGTTTGTAAAGATTGTCAAGAACCTGTTGAAACTTGAAGATATAGTGAAAAATCTTAGTGATTACTTAAGGACTGGATGTAGGCCACAAGTGGATTGGTTCCTGAACCAGGATAAAGCTTTGTGTTTGTTTTCCTAAACTCAACTTATTTATATTTGTGCACTATTTTATTGGCTTACTTGGATACTATCTTCTTTGGCTGTTTCTATTTGTGAGTGAAAGCACTTTATCTTCTCTATTCATTCTTCTCTAATAATCAATAGCTTCAATGAAAATTGATAATCAAACGATTTGCGAAAGATTTGTGAAATTATTTTACAAACTCAATTCACCCCTCTCTCTAGTATTGAGGCCACTTGGTAACAATCCCAAGATGTGGTGAGTGCTCTATTGTGTAAAGTTTGCAAGCACTTGTTGAAGCTTAAAGATATAGTGAAAATCTCGGGTGATTACTTGAGGACTGGACGTAGGCCACAAGTGAATTGGTGGTTGAACCAGAATAAACTTTGCGTTTGATCTTCTAAGCTCTACCTTTTTACTTTTGTGCACTATTTTATTAGCTTGCTTGAATACTTGGTAACAATCCCAAGGTGTGGTGAGTGCTCTATTGTGTAAAGGTTGCAAGCACTTGTTGAAGCTTGAAGATATAGTGAAAATCTCGGGTGATTACTTGAGGACTGGACGTAGGCCACAAGTGAATTGGTGGTTGAACCAGAATAAACTTTGCGTTTGATCTTCTAAGCTCTACCTCTTTACTTTTGTGCACTATTTTATTAGCTTGCTTGAATACTTTCTTGCTTAGGTGTTATATTTGTGAGTGAAACCTTTCAATCTTATCTATTTATCTCTATCAATTAATAGCTTCAACAAAAATTGATAATTAAACATTTTACGAAAGATTTGTGAAATTATTTTACAAACTCAATTCACCTCCTTTCTTGAGTATTGAGGCCACTTGGTAACAATCCGGAGTACTAGACCTTAACCAGAAGGAGAGTTGCTTCCACTCCAGCTAGGTGACAAGCCTGATCAAGTCACCAAGATAGGTGCAAATCTGGAAGAACAGGAGAGATGCCATCTTATAGAGCGACCTCTTTGCCTGGATGTCCTCCGATATGCTTGGGCTTGACCCTGCTTTCATCTGCCATCATTTATCTATTAAATGGGATGTGAAGCTGATCTCCCAGAAGAAAAGAAAAGTTGGCCCTGAGAGATAATAGATTTTCAAAGAGCAAGTCAAGGAGCTACTCAGTGTCGGCTTCATCAGGGAGATTTCATACACCACATGGCTCTCCAATGTGGTCTTAGTGAAGAAGTCAAAGGAGAAGTGGAGGATGTGTGTGGACTACATCGACCCAAACAAGGCTTTCCCCAAAGATCTATATCCCCTCCCTAACGTTGACAAACTAGTCGATAGCTCCTCCGGCTTTCGATTGCTATCTTTTATGGATGCCTACTCTGGTATAATCAGATCTCAATGTACCTTGGAGATGAAGACAAAACTGCTTTCATCACTGAGAAGGTGAGCTTCTGCTACAAGGTAATGCCCTTTGGTTTGAAAAATGCAAGAGCCACCTATCAAAGAATGATGAACATGATTTTTAAGGATCAAGTTGGGAAAATGCTCGAAGTCTACATTGATGATATGATAGTCAAAACCCCATTATCTGGACCACACACCTCAGACCTCGAAGAAGTGTTCGCATAACTAAGAAAGCACAACATGAGGCTTCACCCAAAAAAAAGTGCATTCGGGGTTCAGGCTAGCAAATTCTTGGGCTTCATGCTAACTCACCACGGAATCAAGGTAAACCTAAAAAAAATACTCAATATACACAGCCCTCAGAGCGTCAAAGAAGTACAATAACTTATAGGGTGGATTACCGCCTTCACACGGTTCCTCGCGAAAGCTACTTATAAATCTCTCCCCCTCTTTAATTTGTTAAAAAAGGGAACAAGTTTTGAGTGGACTCAAGAGTGTGAGGATGCCTTTAGGTCTCTAAAAAACCTTTTGTCTTCTCCCTTCATCCCGATGTGAGACATTTTACATGTACCTCTCAGTTCATTAGGAGGTCGTGAGTTCAGTGCTTATTCAGGAAACGGTTGAAGGTCAGAAGCTAGTTTATTTTGTGAGCAAGGTGCTACAAGGTCCTAAGCATTGCTATTAGAAAATAGATAAAGTAGCCTTCGCCCTCATCATTGCAATTAGAAGGCTCAGACAGTACTTCCAATGTCATCCGATGGTGATAAGGACGGATTAGCTAATCAGCCAAATACTACACAAACCAGACTTAGCAGGAAAAATGATCGTCTGGTCCATTGAGCTTTCTAAGTTTGGAATTGCGTATGAGGCTAGGTTAGCAATCAAGGCACAAGCGTTCTCAAACTTCCTTACTGAGCTTACTTCAGACCCCGATGATCTCGAGAGGACATCATGGACTATGTTCATTGATAGCTCCTTGAATCCCAAAGGGAGTGGCGCCGAAATAATCCTTGAAAATTTAGAAAGAGTAACCATTGAGAACTCCCCAAAGTTTGACTTTCCCACTTCAAATAATCAGGAAAAATATGAAGCATGCATCACCAGACTGATAATGGCTAGAGAATTGGGAGCAACAAAGATTACACTTTGTAGTGACTCCCACCTCTTGAGCTCCCAGATTCAAAGTGATTATCAGGCTAAGGAGCCCCTCCTATAGAAGTACCTAGCAAAGATACAAGGGCTCCTCAAAAGCTTCCAAACAGTGAAGGTGGAGCACATACCCCAAGGGCAGAATTCAAGGGCCGACCTCTTGTCCAAGTTGGCCAGCAAAAAGAGCTTGAGTAACAATCGTTTAGTATTCCAAGAGACCCTATCGCAGCCTTCTGTCATGAACTCATCTTTTTTCCAGGTAGAGGAACAAGAGCGTACTTGGATTACTCCAATAATGGAATATTTGCAGTCCAGCGTCCATCTTGAAAGCCCAAAGGAAGCCTCCAAGTTAGTAAAAATCGTTGTCCAGTATACCATCTATGATGGGTGGTTATACTGGCATGGATTTTCTTCACCTATCCTTAAATGCCTCATGCCAAAGAATAAAAATATGTTCTGGCTGAGGTCCATGAAGGGAACTATGGACACTACTTAGGAGGCAAAGCGTTAGCTTTGAAGGCACTCAGGGCCAAATACTACTAGCTGACAATGGAGGTTGACTCTCTTATGCATGTCTAAGTCTGCGAGAAATGTCAACGACACTCGGACCATTATCATCCTCCACCTGAGGATCTATCCATGATGTCCATACCCTAGCCATTCTGCAAGTGAGGTATGGATATCTTAGGTCCGTTCCCTAAAGCACCTGGACAACTAAAATTCTTAGTGGTAGCTGTGGATTACTTCACTAAATGGATTGAGATGGAGCCCTTAGTCACTATCACCTCTGCTCGAATCCAAAATTTTACTTGGCGCCACATCATTATTAGGTTTATAGTCTCAAAATCTATTATAACAGACAACGGGACACAATTCAAAGACAAGAGGTTCGAAGAGATGCTTGTTGATATGAAAATCAAACATCACTACAACGTTGTTGAGAACACCCAGACAAACGGACAAGCTAAAGCTGCCAATTGAGTTATCATTCGTGGATTAAAGAGAAGGTTGGATGAAGCTAAATGAAACTAGGCTGAATAACTAGACCATATCCTTTGGGCCTACTAGACTACACCACACTCTATAACAGGTGAAACGCCCTTTAAGCTCACTTATAGGTGTGAGGTTATGATCCCGGTGGAGATAGGAGAACCTAGCTGGCATCTCTAACACTTCTCACCCGACTGTAACCCCGAATTGATCAGGGAAGACTTAGACCTTCTCGAAGAAAGAAGGTGTGTTGCCTATATATGTGACGCCACCATCAAGAAAAGAACGACAACGCAATACAACCTAAAGGTCGTTCCTAGGAAATTCTAACTATGTGACCTCGTTCTCTGTAGAGCTGACATCGGAGGTAGGAATGCCTCTCAAGGGAAGTTGGCTCCTAACTAGGAAGGCCCCTATCGTATCATGGTCAACACTGCAAAGGAGCCTACACCTTGGAGACACTGACAAGAAAGTCAGTCAAGAACTTTTGGAATGTGGACAAACTTAGAAAGTACTATAGTTATGTGCCTTCTACGACCTAGTTTCTTAGTTTAATTCATATTTGTTTTGCCCCAACTACTATGGGAGCACTTTGCATGGACCTTAGTCATTTACCAAATCAATAAAGCAAAGTGATTTTTGCATATCTACTTGCATTTAAAAAGTCTCGAAGGACCCTCAAGGCTATAGATAACTTTGGAAGCATCCATTGAGCCCTTTCCTAATGGGAGCTAGATTTCGAAGATAAAAGACCTTTAAGCCGGACTCTGCCTTGAGTAGCCTTAGGAGCCCTTTCCCAATGGGATCAGAAAGTGCCTTAGCTTCCAAGTTAAGAGGACAACCCACCAAACCCCTTTTTGCGGGTTGGTCGCGAGTTGTAGGATCTTTACCCAAAAGCCTTGACACTTGGCTAAAACCATTACATGGTTATTGGCAACATAGATAGTGAAATCTGTGTCTAGCCATTATGGTACCAACCATGAGTTATCTTATATTAAATAGGTTGTGCAATAGAAAAATCCTAAGTTTTAGGAAAATTCACACACTAAGTCGTAAACATTAAAAGACCTTAGCGTAAACATTAAAAGACCCCGGCTATGGGCCACTTAAAATTATATCTAAGATAAGTGAGATCCTAAACGCCAAAGCTGTTAGTGACAGACCCCAGACAAGGTTTTGATTTCAAAATAATACCTAAGTCCTAAAGGGAATTCCAAATGCTCAAAGGGCATTGGACCCTAGACCATGGTTTCCCCTATCAGAAATATTCCTAAATCCATGAAATGGTTGTAGGAAATACCATAATGGGCATTGGACCCAAGATGGACTGTAGAAAACAGGTAGGCACATAACACTGAAAATGGTGATAGGAAATAAATTAAACACCCCAGCAATTGGGGTAATTGTCTTAACAAAAATTAAATACCCCATGTAGGGGGCAAAAGTAAGAATTAAAAGTCATCTATCTAGTCCTCGACATCATCCGGACCCCGGACAGTGGCGGACAGAGCTTCAATGATGCTTTAACCCTCTAAATGAGCATTTGGAAGCACAAGATGACCATCTCGGATCACCCTCCCAGGATCCAATGCATCCAAGGCTAAGGCCGCCCTAGGATTGAATAGCTGGACTTGATCAATGGTGTTTTAAAATTTGTCTCCACTAATATTCGTGCAAACCATGAGAATCTATTGGACATCACCTCACTGAGAGGTCATCCCAGTTTGAAGTTGTTGGTTTTGAGCATAGAGGCTCTCATTATTAGCCCGGAGTGCGGTTACCTCCCTCTGAACTTCCACCAAGCTACCCTCTGCTTCAAAGCATCCTTCAAGGCTGCCACCTCATTTTCTAGATCTTGGTTCTTGGCTTCAACATCATTTTTAGTCTTCAAAGCCTCTTCTTTGGCTTCCAAAGCCAGTTGTTCACCTTGCTCAGCTTCCGACACCTTTTCCGCCATCTCCTTACTATAATCGTCATAGCACCTCTCCAGAAATTGGGATTCGGCAGCCAAACGGAGGGCATACGTTTGAAAAGCCGACAAGATCTCATTTCTATCATATTGAGAGACATGATTCACCACTTCGTCATCAAGGATGTTGAAGTCTATGAAATGACCAGGGTCCAAATATTTCGAACTCAGGCTGATCGGTCCAGGCCATCCCGACTCTATAGCCACCCTCTTACCTCGATCATCTAACCTGCCATCTTTAACTGCCCTCTCTTTTGCCTCTCGAGCGACCGTTGGGGAGAGTCCTCCAGTTGAATAGGTTCCCCCTCATTCATCGGAACCTCAACTAGTAGGGGTGAAGGAGCCAGAGTAGCAATCATAAGGGCATTAGAAGGACTAACTGCATTCTTGGCCTTCAAGGCTTTGATGACTGCTAAGGCATTTTCGGTTGCCATTGTAGCCAAACTTTCTGCAAAACCAACAAAGAGTCAGAGAACAAAAAAAATGCTGTTACAAAATATCATATCGAGCATATACCTAAATTTGGGTGGTAGCCTACACTACCTAGAATGGCCTAGAGAGTCTCCTCATCAGGGGTATCTAGCACATCCTTAGAAGGAATCAAAGCAATTTGTTGAACCCACATCATAAAAAAGTCAATGCACTTAACCTCAGCCTCGTTCAGTTGGTGTTTTTCCTTTTCAATCAATTGAGTAGGAATGTTCCATGCCCTTTAATTCTAGTACATGCTGAATCTTGGCTCTCCGTTGTTGTCTATCCAGAAAGGACGAGTTCCGGGAGTCGCCATCAACTTAAAAAACTTTTCCTTAAAGTCCTTGTAACTTTCTTGGTAAACGAGGAAGACCTTCCAACCTTGTCTTGACTGAACCGAAAGCTAGGTTTTTTTAGGAGCATTACTGCCCTGTAGACAAAACTGAGTATGGAAATTGAAAAATGCTCTCTCCGAGCACCGCAACCCAACCAACTAGCAAATCCTTTCAAAGGCAAGTTTGTTTGCCCAACCATTAGGATGAATCTGAGAAGGGGTATCCTGAAGAGTTCGGAGGACAGCAAGTTAGAAGTCATTGAAGGGAAGTCGAAGTCCAAACCGAATGAAAAAATCTTCATACATGAACATGCAGTGCACCCCCACCTACCGAGAGGAGCACACCCTTTCATTCTTCGACAATGAGATTTGGAATTCGTGGTCCCTACTACCTTGCTCAGTCAACATCAAGTAGCCCTGAAGCCTTTCAAGCTCTTCTCTAGGCTAGAATTGGGATATCCGATCATAGGTGTCATCCTTGACCCATGGGTATACCAACCCCAGACCACGTCAAATTCGTATAGGATCTTCCTCAACCAGTATCCGTATTTCAGGAGCCGATGCTTGAGGTCTAGCTCTTCTCCTGGCCATCAAGTTCTTGGAAAAACCCATAGAGGTCGATGGTCAATTATCAAAATTAGTTAACTTAAAAGATTTGGACATGGAAGGGGGCAAACAGAAAAGATAGTTTGCACCCACATAATGGCCTCTGCACCTTCCAAAGGTGTCAACCTCAGAAGGACACCTCCATCGCTCATGTTGCGGTAGAAGAGGTGCTTCAAAGGGTAATGCCTTTGAAGGGACACAAAAAATAACGCTCCAAACTCCTTTTTTTATAAGGAAGTGAAAGAGAGTGCGCTCCAGAAAGGAATGCGCAACCACCCTACGAAGCAAAATAACATAAATAAGTAAAAGAAGAAATATTTTGAAGGGAATGAGGATAATTTGACAACTGAGGCCTTAAACTTTCAGAAAAAGCTAGAAACTGCTCCCCTCTACCATGAAAAAGTGTCAAAAACTGTCTCAGACCACTAGATTTCTGAAAGGAATAGTAAAAATGCAAAATGGAGCTTTTAACCCCCTATTTATAGAGGCCAGACGGTTAGGGAATAATTTCATGTTGACAGTATAGATTTCAAACGATACTCATCATGGTGCGCAAAGCACTAAGCACGACCACCCAACCAGATCGTGCCACGTGGCCCTCACAACTATCACGACAGTTGAAGGGACGGTTGCATAGCAGATCAAGAGACACGCAACCTTAGCAAGTTGAGTCCGAAAATTCTCCACTATCCACAAAATTTTGCTACGGACCCCGGTGGCACCCGGAGTGTCCATTTATAATAAAACGGAAGATCAATGCAGACTATGGAACCCCTAAAAAATGGTCAAATAGTTGGTTCCAAATGGCCAAAGTTAAAATTCTTAACCCCGCGAGGAACACGGACCTTAAGGGTAGGAACTCAAGCTTGTCATTTTGTTATACCAACTAAGTACTAACTTGGGAGCAACTTAGCATTACTACAAGGCAAGCGTTTGACTCACCCTGATGAAAAAAGAATAGTACGGATAGTGAAAAATGGAAAAGGAAAAGAGAAGCTATAAGACATAATTCAAAAAGAAGAATTTTATTTATTAATCTCATACCATACTTCATCAACTTTAGCAAAAAGAGAAGGAAAAATACATCAAAAGTGTTTAGAAAAGTGTTCATTGGAGAACCCAGGGAACAACACCAACATCACCATCACGGTGCCCCAGATCATTGCCACCTCCGCAGTCCCTCCAAACCCACACTGATCTCTTCCCTAGTGAATAGAATGCCCTTGGACAATTTGGCAGAGGTAACCAGAATGGAATACTATTTCCAGAGTCTGGAGTCGCTACCATCCCAATTCTTCTTCCCTACCTCCTCCACAGTGATAATAAGGGTCAACATCCACTTTTGAGTAGCCACAGGAGAACATATCACCCCAAGTTGCTCCAAAAGGATTTTTCCTTCCAAAAGAGCCACCCTCCAGCACAATCTCCCCTAGAGGACCTGCTAAAAGACCGGCGTGGTGCCTCCAAATCACTTAGGAAGGAGGAGGCAGAAGGACAGAGCATCTTCAAGTGTCTACATGCATCACAGCGGAAGCCTCACTCCATTCCAGCAAGAGCAGGTAAATCAAACACTCCCACATATGCCAAGAAAGAAAGGCTTCTGTCCCTAAATGCATGGCAACCCAGACATTACGCCAAGAAAGAAAGGTCTCAATCAAAGAAATTATTTACAAAAATGCCTTCAAAAACTTTGGAAAGAACAAGAGAATGATCTTCACAGGGGAAAAAAACCTCCATATATGTGCAAAAGATGGAAGAGAGACTACTCTCTAAAAGAATATTATTCTTAAACAAAAGCACAGAGCAAAAAGGAATGCAATGAAGAGAACGTCAGCCTCAATGCAAACATTTTATATTTATAGAGAGAATGATGCACTCTGATTAGTCCTGTCAAAGGTGAACTAATCACATGATAAAAGTCACGTTTAAATATCCTTTTCTCTTATTGGTCATGGGAATAGCGGGCAGTTGGAAAACAGTACGAAACTGATATCCTCTTAAAAGATCTTTAATTCCCAATAAAGTTAAAGTAGCAGTTTCCCAGGAAATCTCAGACTATTATGAGGTACAAAATAAAGCTACAAGAAAAGACAACCTTGTGAATCCACTCAAGAGGGAAACAAAGGAAGTACCTCGAATGAAGGGATGGTAAAGGAAGCAGTAATCCATCACGGATTCTGACTTCACATACTAACCCCAAAGGTGTTCTACAATAACGGACTTCGACCTTCTAGATTTTAACATCTACTACACGTCGTGTGTTCTCTTCAAACTTGGTATCTAGACACTTAATTGTTACACTTAAGCGCCAAGCTGAGGGCAACTACTCTGGACCGTCATTCAGGTTCATAACCCGTAGATCAACCCGGCGCACATACCCTTCGGAATTCAGCATCTACACCTCCATAGGAATACCCCGAAAATATACGTCGAATCTTGGTATTGGATGTTAATAGTTTTTCCATATGATTTGCACAATGGATAAATTTTTATGGTATCTCTTATTGTCAATCATGATCTTACAGAATAATGACATTATAACTACCAGATCAGTGTTCCGATAATATAAGGATCTTTTGCAACTAAATAAAGAACATATCTCTTCCTGCTACTATTACAGGATCGTATCTCTTCATTATAAGAACGTATGTATCCAACCTCTATAAATACCAGGCTAAGTAATCTTAAAGAGGTATCAGTAAATTATCAATTATAGCATAATCCTACTTGTGCACAGTCTGACTTGAGCAGTGGAGTCTCTTTGTAGGTACCAACCCCTCCATCTCAACACGCTCTGCTACTGCTGCCAATGAGGAAACTGCCATGACGTACTTTTCTCAGGCATACCTCTGAATCTACTTTAGAACAAGAGCCAATTAGGATTTCAATAACCTCGTTGTTGTCGTTCGGTAAAAGAGACTACGAAACAAAATGCAACGTGATTACTAATTAATAAAGGAAATTAACAATTAAATTAGCTTGTAATAAAACAAAGTAATCCCTTATAGTAAAGAGATGAGTTATTATAAACTGATTGTAAGACATGGAGAGTGTCGGGTTCAAATTCCAGCAATGCACTTTATCCCCTTTCACATCTCTTCTCGCCCCTCCCCTATCCTCATGGGGCCTCCTATACGCTTCCTCGATGACCACCCAAGTTGTAGGTTATCTCTTGGACTAGAAAATGATATTGTCTGCATAAAAAAAATCTATAATAATATATATGAACAAAAATATCATAATAATAAGACATTCTAAAAAATAGCATAAAGATTTCAAAACTAATTGGTCATAAAAAATTTATTATTCCTCAAAAAAATATATTGTACTCTTTCATTCATATAAATATATATAAAAGTTTTGCACAATTATTAAGCTCCCAATATAAAATTAAGAACTATATTGTATGATCTTTTAATTATGTTCCTCTCAATTGCATTCATCTTTTAGTAATGATTTGAAAGAGTCAAAATTATAACTTGGAATGCGAGAATATTAATGTTTAGTTTTAAATGAATGAGGATTCCTACCACTTTGTTTTATCCAACAAATAAACGTTATTTAAGTATCCAAAGGCTATTCAAAAGCTATCCCAATGCTTAGAAAGATTTTCGCAAGTATTGAATTGAATAAACATGTATATTAACTCTCAAACCCTTCTTATTTATGAAGCACGGACACGCCATTTTAGCAGCGTGTCTGCATGTCAGACACGTGTCTAACACAGACACAAGACACGCACACGACACGCGTGTCTCACGTGTCTGAGTGTGTCCAATTAAAAAAAATCATTTTTTAGGTCGAACACGGCCAGGACACACTCGGACACAGCATGAACACATATTGGACACGACCCATTAAAATTTTTTTAAAAAAATATTGTGTGTTCACAGTCCACAAGCCTAATATCACCCAATCCACCCTCAAGAAAAATCTTCCATTCTTCCTGAATATATTGTGTCATTGTGTGCTAATCACAAATCTATTCCTTCCCCAATCATATGGTCATGGCTTCATCATCACCCATCATCATCATTCAGAGCCATCCAAACCACGACCTTCTTCTCTAATCCCATTGCCCCTCCATTGACGACCGCCCTCACGGCTTACCAGCCACCATCCCCCTCCAAACTGCGGCCTTCTTCTCTCCTCCATTGATGACCGTCGAACACCCTCACGGCTTACCAGCCACCATTCTCGTCCAAATCGAGATCACGAGGGAGAGGCTCTGGTTTTCCGCCTTCCAGATTTGGTTTCCCCCATCCCAACCTTCCAGAATGTTGTGGCCTTGATGTTCATCTAGTGGAAGTGGGCTTGCATGCGTCGCACCTTTCTGAGGGCTTACACGCGACGCACCGCTCTGCTTGCAAGTGGCGAACAAGGTATTTTACTTTCCTGTTTTGCTCTATTTGCATCTGTGTAAAGATTGGAATATTAGACCATTTTTGCATTTGTGTATTGCCCTATTTGCATATGCTCTGTCTCTATCTCTGCTTGCACTGTTCTGTGTCAAGATTGGTCCCTTTTTGGCTTTTTGCATCTGTGTATTGCAACTTGAACTAGGAAGCTTGGGAGTTGTCACTTGATTATGATATTGTGTTTTATGAAATCATAGTCGGAAAGTACTAAAGATGAGTTCAAGTGGTGTTGAAGAAAGAATGAAGAAAATTCTGATAAACCTCTATGGAAATTTTTTGTGAAGAAAAATAAAGCAAAGGGTGGTGGGAACTTTGAGTTTGAGTGCAATTATTGTCATCTCTCATTTAGAGGCTCCTACACTAGGGTAAGGGCACACTTGTTGAAAATCTCAAGGAAAGGAATTAGAGTTTGTGGAAGCATTACAACTTCAAAGCTTCAAGAGCTTAAAAAAATAGATAGTGAAGCTACATTGTTTATTGAAAGTTCAAAGGAACAACCTATTCCTCTTCCGCCTCTATCTAGTCAATCTCAAAATCTCTCTACATTCTTTATATGGAATATTGAAACTGGATGACCAGATTTCGAGTACAATTCATTTTGCAGTTTTATTTGTAATGCTTTGGAACAAATGTGGTCATTTTGCAATTGTTGTTGTTTGTAACACCTCCTTTAGGGCATCACATTTACGGATTTTCTCTTACCAAATTTTACTAAGTTATAAAGATTGTTAATATTATTTATATGTTTCTCAAATATTTTTCTTTATAGATAAATAAAACTAACAAATTAAAAAATTACAAAATATGCCAAATTAAAATTAAAATAATTTACATTACATATATACTCAGATCTAAAACTTTAAAACATCTAGTTTTGATCTCAAAATAACTATACAGGTACTACAACCCAAATATAAACTAACCTAGTACCCACATCTAGTCAGAATGGTACTCATCTGGATCCTCCTCTGGATCTTCCTCCGACTCTTCAGAAGACAATAACCCCTGATGGGTTACAGGGCTATAGACAGGAGTCCGCATAGAAGAAACAATTGAATCCTCCGTAGGAGTAGCATGACAAGTACTCCACAAAAAATCCATAGGCATAGAAAAACGTAAATGCACAAAAGCATTAAAAAAAAAGGGACCCCATGAAAAGTCCTACTAAGGGTCACAGATATTTGTCCGATATATACTACACGATCCTCATCAGCATCATAGCGCCAGACATTCGTACCACCTCTAAACAAAACCTTCATATATCCTAGAAAAGCCCTCGACGCAATAACAACAACAGACAAACTAACCCAGACAGAAATGAGGTGATCCTTCTTCCTCTTCTTCACACTCTAAATCAATCATACAAATAAATAGAATAACATAGCAAAGAGGTGAGATCCCCTACATCAATACCATCATGGCAGGAAAAGACAAGTAGAACAATATACTACTCATACACAACATTTAACAAATACATACATAGCATCATATGATCATGGTATCAAATAACAAATAATTAACACAATACACACACACACACACACAAACATATATATATATATATATATATATATATATATATATATATATATATATATATATATATATATATATCATAGCAGAATGATGACTGACTATGCACATGTATGATGAACCAATTTCTTACTCCATGAAGCTAAACTCAATTTTGGAGAGAATGATCCAGAAAATATGTTGGTATATCGACTGCCTCAGACTAAGTACTATAATTTCTCAAAGTGCACATCAGGCATTATACACGACATTTTATGCCAAATCATGAAGAGAATAGTGTTTAGTCAAGATCGTTGGAGCATTGCTCAGTTACCACGGCCCAGTGGAGTTACCTACTGTCCATTTGTGGAATTCCTGTACTCCTACGACTCCTAGTTCAACAAGTGAACAACACTACGCAATTCGCACCCCCAGTTAGGTATAATTCAACTCCTAGGCAACAATAGTCTTAACAGATACTGTCTGTTTGACAAATGCATGTCCAATGACTTAATACACATTACAGGCCACTATCGGCCACAAACACACAGTGATATATCTGGGTCCATAATATTGGCCCGATAGCAAAACTTGCTATTCCTCTCAATCACATAACATTTTTATCGCATTTTCACAATCGCGAAAAACTTCTGTTACGTTTTCAAATCACGTAATAGTTTTTCATCGTTTTCTGAATCGCGCAGAGATTTTAAAATATTTTCTTAATTGCGTAGCTAAAAATTACTATTTTTAAATCGCGCAGAAGTTTTTCTACATATTTTCAATCGTGTAAAATATTTTCTCAATATTCTAAGCTCAAATTAAAACTTTTCTTATTTAATATCAAAATTAGACTTTATTTCCATTATTTCCTATTAAATTCCCTTTAAACAATATTTCTACCATTTTTCTAAAAATCCATATTATTTTAAATTTTAAATAAAATCCTTTTTCCATTTAATTTATTTATATCATCATAAATAAATTATTTTAAAGTCTCCAAATTACATTTTAGTCCTAAATTCACTATATGACCAAAAATCAATTTCTTAACTAGTAATAAAAATACATTCATTTTCATTTTTATTTTATAAATCCTTAATTAGGTTTATTATCACTAATCCTCTAGATTACCATTTAACAAAGCATTTTTGAAATGGATACCCCTTTGCAGGGCTTAGAGGCCGTGAGCCTCACTTGGCCATTGGAGCCAAAATTTCTTTCCTTTCAAGGCTAAATCATAGCATACAACATACTTAAACATAAAAAATCCTACTTTAACAAGTTCATGCATAATATCAAAGTAATAAATCACATAGGATAAATAATTACAATCACACAAGCACATCAAATTTCATGTCCCTCACCACCACAAATGGTTGATGAGGTTAATCTCCCTCTTACCTTGTATGTAGTTTCCTAAGCTCTTTGTTTGGTCTTTTCTATTAACTTTCTTCACCAAGTGATTCTTAAAAACCAAAGCAAACACAAAAAATTAACATCCAAAGTTAGAGTAAGACAACCATAGATCAAGTATGGTCTTGGAATTTCAAGAATCAATTAAGAAACTAAGTTTCAAGAATTTTACCTTGAAACCCTAGAATTTGAATCCAAAAATCAAGCTTGAAGATTATGGAATCAAGGCTTGATCACAACTTCAAAGTTGCTTGGAATGATGTTTAGGACTAAGTGGTGTGATTTATTTGAATTAAAAGTGATTAGATAGTGTATTTGTGTGGTGAGGCCGTGAGCTAGAGGAGAGAAAATGAGAGAAAATGTGTTAAGTGTTTAAGAGAAAAGATGGTAGCTTTTTGGAAATGTGATATTTTGTCTTCCAAGTCCCTATGGTCATGAGACTAGATAGGGAGAGAAAGAGATATTTTAATTTTGTTACAAGCTATCACAACTATTGATTCAATCAATGGTGGACATCTAAGACTTCAACATTAAGCTTGCTCCCACAACCATTGATTAGATCAAGGGTTGATATGCAAAGCTTCCCTTCCAAGCTTGCTTCTAATAGGTTGGTCATAAATATGTCATAGTCCACCTTCTTTGACTAGCTTTAGATATTTTCGTAAGTTATTATCCAAAGGACAATAGCTTTACCCAATGGATAATAACATTGCACAATGATAATAGCTTTATCCAATGAATAATAACAAGTCAGATAAAGGAATATTCTGTCAACTATTCTTGATTTCAGGTTTAGTAAGTTCTACCAGACCCGCATCAACAATCTGAAACTTTCGGATTTGAGAAAAAAATTTATTTTTTTGAACCCACCTCAAACACACATACAGCTCAAAATAATATTAAAATAATTAAAATAATTTAAAAATTCATAAATATTATAAAACTCATAAATATTCAGAAAAATAAAAAATTCGGATGTTATAACTCTCCCCCTCTAATAAAAATTTTGTCCTCAAAATTTCTTACATGTAAAACAAATGAGGATATTGCTCCTTCATCTTGTCTTCCAGCTCCTATGTAGCATCTCCAGTCACATTATTCCAGATCACCTTTACTAAAGAAATTTTTTTCCCTCTGAGTTGCTTCACTCTTTTGTCTTCAATCGTTACAGGAAACATCTCATAGGTTAAGTTATCTTTTAATTGTACCGTATTCGGAGCTATAACATGGGTGGGATCAGAAATATACTTTCTTAATTGAGACATATGAAAGACATTATGGATGTTTGAAAGAAAAGGCAGTAAGGTTATCTGATATGCTACCGGACCTATCCGACGAAGAATTTGATATAGTCCGATAAATTTAGGAGTGAACTTTCTAGATTTTATAACCTGTCCGACTCCAATCGTGGGTGTAACTCTTAAAAATACATATTCGCCTTCCTCAAATCAAGTGGTCTCCTTCTCTTATCAGCATAACTTTTCTGTCGACTCTAAGTTGTACTCATCTTTTCTTGAATTACTTTAACCTTATCTATCATCTGTTGCACAAGTTCAAGTCCTAAAGCAAGATTTTCCCCATCTTGAAACCAACACAAAGGAGTTCGACATCATCGCCTATATAATGCCTCATAGGGTGCCATCCCTATGCTTGAGTGATAACTGTTGTTGTAGGTGAATTCTATTAGAGGCAAGAATTCATCCCAACCTCCAGTCTGCTCTAGAACATAAGCCCGTAATAGATCTTCCAGTGACTAAATCGTCCTTTATGACTGGCCAACTATTTGCGGATGATATACAGAACTTAAACAAAGTTTAGTCCCCATTGCTTCTTGCAGACTTTGCTAAAACCTCGACGTAAACCTCGGATCTCTATCAGAAATATTGCTGGACAGTACACCATGAAGTCTAACGATCTTGCCAATGTACACTTGAGTCAACCTTGCCATGAATATCTTATATTAATAGGAAAGAAATGTGCTGACTTCGTAAGTCGATCAACCACTATCCAAATAGAGTCATAAACTTTTCGAGTCTTGGGCAATCCGACAACAAAATCCATAGTGATGTTACCATTTCCATTCGGGAATAGCCAAAGGTTGCAACATTCTAGATGGTCTTTGATGCTCAACCTTTGCTTTCTGACAAGTCAAACAAGATGATCATATTCTGCAACATCTCTCTTCATCCCTTGCCACTAATACAATCGCTTCAGATCTTGATACATCTTGGTCGCTCCAGGGTGCATAGTCAACTTGCTCTCATGGGCTTCATCGAGAATTAATCTTCTAAGTTCTGAATTGCTTAGCATATAAATTCTATCTCCAAATCTTAGAATCCCATCAAGTCATTCCCTAAACGATGTCTCTACACCTTGCTTTACAAGCTCTCTTTCATTCTGTAAAAATTCATCACGTTTCTGCTCCTCTCTAATTTCTTCCATCAAACTACTCGAAATGGTCATTATATTCAAACAAATCCTTCCCGGTGTCAAATCCACTAACAACCGCATATCCCTGAATTACTCTATCAATTCATTCTCTTTAATCATCATAGCAGATACACTACGTACTTTTCTGCTCAAAGCATCCGCTACGATATTCACATTTCCAAGGTCGTACTGAAATTGAAAATCGTAGTCCTTCAAAAATTCTAACCATCTTCGCGGCCTCATATTCAACTCCTTTTGATCGAACAAATATTTCAGACTTTTGTGGTCATTGTAAACATTGAAGGTTGCTCCATAAAGAAAATGCTTCCATATCTTCAACGCAAACACCATTGCCGCTAATTCTAAATCATGAGTAGGATAATTCTTCTCATGCACTTTTAACTGCCTTGAAGCTTACGCCACGACATTTTTATTCTGCATCAACACACAACCCAAACCCAAATATGAAGCATCACAATACACTTCAAATGGTTTGTTGGGATCAGGAAGAATCAACACCAGTGCGGTAGTTAAACTCCTCTTCAGTTCTTGGAAACTCTCCTCATATGCATCCATCCATGTAAAAGTTTGATTCCTTCTTATGAGTTGAGTGAGAAGTCTTGCTATCTTTGAAAACCCTTCAATGAACTTCAATAATATCCGGCCAACCCAACAAAACTATGAATCTCTGTCACTGTCTTCGGCCTTTCCCATTGAAGAACTAACTCTACTTTTGCTGGATCCACTACAATCCCATCCTTTGAGATCACATGCCCCAAAAATTAAACTTCATCCAACCAAAATTCACATTTGGATAGCTTCACATATAACTTCCTCTCCTTCAAAATCTGAAGAACCACATTGAGATATTCAGCATGTTCCTCCAGACTTTGAGAATAGATCAGAATGTCGTCAATAAAAACAACGACAGATCTATCTAAATAGGGATGAAAGATCCTATTCATGTAATCCATGAATATCGTAGGATCGTTCGTTACCCCAAAAGGCATTACTAGATACTCATAGTGCCCATAACGCGTCCGAAAAGCTGTCTTAGGAACATCCTCAACCTTCACGCGAATCTGATGATAACTAGAACATAAATCAATCTTGGAGAAAATAAAAGCTCCCTTCAGTTGATCCATCAAGTCGTCTATCCTCAGAAGTGCTTACTTATTCTTAATTGTGATCTTATTCAACTGACGATAATCTACGCACAATCGTGAAGTTCCATCTTTCTTCTTCACCAACAGTACTGGAGCTCCCCACGGAGACACACTAGGTCTCACAAACTATTTCCCCAACAGTTCCTCCAATTGCTTCTTGAGTTCAACCAACTCTACTAGTGACATCCAGTATGGTGCCATCGAAATAGGACCAGCGCCTAGTACAAGATCAATAGAGAACTCTATCTCTCTATCCGGTGGTAGTCCAGGAATGTCATCAGGAAAAACCTCCAGAAACTCGTTTACTATCGGAATAGCATTCACATCCTCTTCACTTTTGACCTCTAAGGAAGATAACAACATGTATCCTCGAGCTCCTTCCCTCAAGTAAGCTTTGACTTGGTTTGCTGTTAAAAATCCAAAATTCTTAGGTTTAGGAAAAATTAAAGTCTTATTGGCACAATCTAATAGGATATGGTTAGAAGATAACCAATCCATTCCTAGGATCATGTTTATTTCGGACAAAGGCAAACAAATAAAATCAACAGAAAAGATTTGATTTTCAACACAAACACGACAGTTTAAATAAACTTTTGTAGTGACAACAGGCTTATCAATAGGGGTAGAAACAACTAAATCAAAAGGCAGTAATGACACAGATAATCCTAAACGATCCACACAGTCATATGCAATAAAAGAATGCATCACTCCAGAATCATACAGTATAATTAAAGAATTACTTTCTATGGCACATTCCCCTGTAATTAGATCCTCCGATTGTGAGGCTTCCTCCCCACTCATACTGTACACTCGTCCTCCTACCTGTGACTTGGCAGCACGAACATTACTGACTGAGGGCTCCATCTTAGGCTGATTGCAGTCCTTTGAAAATGTCTTAGTTTTTCACATCGGAAACAAATGATGCCTTTGATTGTATAGTCCTTTGTCAAGTGATCCTTCCTACATTTAAAGCATTTCGATGTGGATGCCACTGTTTGACCAAATTTGTTGTTGCTTGAACTTCCTCCATAAGATCTTTACTGAAACTGACTCCCCGTTGGCTGTGAGTATGACTTTCGCTGGAATCGGCTGTTGTTATTTCCTCCTCTTTGGAACCTTGTTAGTCCAAAGTTATGGTTTCTGGTGTTGTGAGACTGATCAATCTCCTCTATTCTACAACACTTGTCAACCAAAATTGGGAACTGGTCAATCCCCAGAGACAGCACTGCATGCTTTAAATCGTGCCTTAGACCATCTTCAAACTTTCTGCACTTCCACTCCTCGTCAGGCTGAAGTTGGAAGTACCTCGAGAACTTAGACAGGCTCTCAAACTTTGTGGCATATTCTCCGACTGTCATTCCTCCCTGACGCAGACTAAGAAATTCCGTCTCCTTAGCATGCCTTACACTTATTGGAAAATACTTTTCCAGAAACTTGTTCTTGAAGAGTCCCCATGTAATCACTCTTCCTTCAGCTTCTAACAGTTGTTGTGTTCCAGTCCACCAATCCTCTCCATCTCCCACTAGCATGAAGGTAGCGTAAGTCACCTTTCTTTCATCAGCACAACCCATTCCTCGGAGAATCTTCTCCAGCTCTTTGATCGAAAGATTAGCCTTCTCAGGATCAAACTCTCCTTTAAACTACGGAGGGTTGTTACGATGAAACTCTGATAAATTCTGAGCTTCGGCATTCTCGGCATGTTGTTGGGCAGCTCTTTGATTCTGTTGCAAGATGACATCCGCCATCTTTTGCATAGCTTCTGCAGCTACAACCATACTCTCATTTTCGTGTCCAAAATCCATACTTGAACCTCTTCCATGCACCATCGTACTCCTTTGAAGTTAAACTAAACAATACAAAATCAAGTCAAATAAAATCATTTTAAAATCATTTCAAACAATGTTGTCTCCTTGCGGAAACCAAACACAGAGAATCACACAACATAAACAAGACAGACCTACCCGCAAATCCAAAAGACTCAAACTTGGGCTCTGATACCAACTAATGAAACACCCCCTTTAGGGCATTACATTTACGAATTTTCTCTTACCAAATTTTACTAAGTTATAAAGATTATTAATATTATTTATATGTTTTTCAAATATTTTTCTTTGTAGATAAATAAAACTAACAAATTAAATAAATTACAAAATATACCAAATTAAAATAATTTACATTACATACATACCCAGATCTAAAACTTTAAAACATCCAGTTTTGTTCTCAAAATAACTATACAGGTACTACAGCCCAAATATAAACTAACCTAGTACCCACATCTAGTCAGAAGAGTACTCATCCGGATCCTCCTTCGGATCTTCCTCCGACATTTCAGAAGACAATAACCCCTGATGGGTCGCAGGGCTAGGGACAAGAGTCCACGCAAAAGAAACAACTGAGTCCTCCGTAGGAGTAGCACGGCGAGTACTCCACAAAAACTCCATAGGCATTGTAAAACGTAAATGCACAAAAGCATCAAAAAAATATAGGGACCCCATGAAAAGTCCTACTAAGGGTCACAGATACTGCTTCGATATATACTACACGATCCTCATCAGCATCATAGCGCCAAGCGTTCGTACCACCTCTAAACAAAACCTTCACATATCCCAGAAAATCCCTCGAAACCATAACAACAACAGAAAAACTAACCCAGACAAAAATGAGACGATCTTTCTTCCTCTTCTTCATACTCTTATCAATCATACAAATAAACAGAATAACATAGCAAAGAGGTGAGATCCCCTACATCAATACCATCATGGCAGTAAAAGACAATAGAACAATATACTATTCATACACAAGACATTTAACAAATACATACATAGCATCATATGATCATTGTATCAAATAGAAAATAACTAACACTATATATATATATATATATATCACAGCAGAATGATGACTGACTATGCACATGTATAATGAACCAATTTCCTACTCCATGGAGCTAAACTCAATTTCAGAGAGAATGATCTAGAAGATATGTCGGTATATCGGTCATCTCAGACTAAGTGCTATAATTTCTCAAAGTGCACATCAGGCACTATACACAACATTTTACGCCAAATCATGAATAGAATAGTGTTTAGTCAAGATCGTCAGAGCATTGCTTAGTTACCATGGCCCAGTAAAGCTACCTACTGTCCATTTGTGGAATTCTTGTACTTCTACGCCTCCTAGTTCAACAAGTGAACAATACTATGCAATTCGCACTCGCACTTAGGTGTAATTCAACTCCTAGGCAACAATAGCCTTAACAGACACCGTCTGTTTGACAAATGCATGTCCAATGACTTAATACACATTACAGGCCATTATCGACCACAAACACACAGTGATATATCCGGGTCCATTATATTGGCCCGACAGTAAAACTTGTTGTTCCTCTCAATCGCATAGCATTTTTATCGCATTTGCATAATCGCAAAAAACTTCTGTTACGTTTTTAAATCGCGTAACAATTTTTCATCATTTTCTCAATCGCGTAGAGATTTTAAAATGTTTTCTTAATCGCGTAGCTAAAAAATACCATTTTTAAATTGCATAGAAGTTTTTCTACGTATTTTCAATCACATAAAATATTTTCTTAATATTTTAAGCTCAAATTAAAACTTTTCTTATTTAATATCAAAATTAGACTTTATTTCGATTATTTCCCTATTAAATTCCCTTTAAACAATATTTCTACCATATTTCTAAAAATTCATATTATTTAAATTTTAAATAAAATCCTTTTCCATTTAATTTATTTATATCATCATAAATAAATTATTTTAAAGTCTCCAATTTACATTTTAGTCCTAAATTCACTATATGGCCGAAAATCAATTTCTTAATTAGTAATAAAATATATTCATTTTCATTTTTATTTTATAAATCCTTAATTAGGTTTATTATCACTAATCCTCTAGATTACCATTTAACAAAACATTTTTGAAATGGATACCCCTTTGAAGGGCTTAGAGGCCGTGAGCTTCACTTGGCCATTGGGGCCAAAATTTCTTTCCTTTCAAGCCTAAATCATAGCATACAACATGCTTAAACATAAAAAATCCTACTTTAACAAGTTCATACATAATATCGAAGCAATAAATCATATAGGATAAATAATTACAATCATCGAAGCACATCAAATTTCATGTCCCTCACCACCCCAAATGGTTGATGAGGTTAATCTCCCTCTTACCTTGTATGTAGCTTCCTAAGCTCTTTGTTTAATCTTTTCTATCAACTTTCTTCACCAAGTGATTCTTAAAAACCAAAGCAAACACAAAAAAATTAGCATTCAAGGTTAGAGCAAGACAACCATAGATCAAGTGTGGTCTTGGAATTTCAAGAATCAATTAAGAAACCAAGTTTCAAGAATTTTACCTTGAAACCTTAGAATATGAATCCAAAAATCAAGCTTGAAGATGATGGAATCAAGGCTTGATCACAACTTCAAAGTTGCTTGGAATGATATTTAGGACTAAGTGGTGTGATTTGTTTGAATTAAAAGTTATTGGATAGTATATTTGTGTGGTGAGGCCGTGAGCTAGAGGAGAGAAAATGTGTTAAGTGTTTGAGACAAAAGATGGTAGCTTTCTAGAAATGTGATATTTTGTCTTCCAAGTCCCTATGGTCATGAGACTAGATAGAGAGAGAAAGAGATATTTTAATTTTGCTACAAGTTATCACAACCATTGATTCAATCAATGGTGGACATCCAAGGCTTCAACATTAAGCTTGCTCCCACAACCATTGATTAGATCAAGGGTGGATATGCAAAGCTTCCCCTCCAAGCTTGCTTCTAATAGGTTGGTCATAAAGGTGTCATAGCCCACCTTCTTTGACCAGCTTTAGATATTTTCATAAGTTATTACCCAATAGACAATAGCTTTACCCAATGGATAATAACATTACACAATGGATAATAGCTTTATCCAATGAATAATAAAAATACAAATAAAGAAAATTTCTGTCAACTATTTTCGATTTCAGATTTAGTAAGTTCCCTCGGCCCTACATCAATAGTCCGAAACTTTCGGATCCGGGAAAAAAATTTATTTTTCCGAACCCGTCTCAAACACACATACAAATCAAAATAATATTAAAATAATCAAAATAATTTAAAATTTTTCAAAAATTCACAAATATTATAAAACTCATAAATATTCAGAAAAATGAAAAATTGGGGTGTTTCATTGTTTGTTGTAAAAAAAAATATATAGAGATTGTCAGTTAGGCAGGTTTAATTTTGTCTTATTTTTATGAGTATAAACTTCTTATATTGGTGAAGGAAGGAGGCTATTTTCTCTAGTGGTCATTATCATTGATGATAATTGTGTATCACTCTAAATGAATCACTTGATAGCATACTATTATGCAGAGTGGGCAAGGAACTTAGAGGGCTTGATAACATCAGAAACATCTCGCAGTTTGTACCTTGTTTTTTGAGTATATGGAAAATGACTTTATAGGACTTGCATCAAATCCAATCATTAAGTTCTCTGAACCACAAGTACTGATGATTTCTTTTCATTCTCTTAGTCTTTTGTTTTCAATGGTGTTAAGATTCTTGTGCGTATGCATGTCAGATATAATTATAGGAAACATTATCCTATTTGAACTTTAATAAGTAACTGTGCTTGCTTTCTACTCTGGTTTTGATAAGAAAACTTCTAAAACAATATTTTTGTATGTCAAATTTGAAATGCTACATGTTGTAATTGTGCTTGCTTTCTACATCTAGTTTCAATATTCTATAAAATCAAATATATATATATATATATATATATATATATATATAAAAGTTGTGTCCGTGTCTTATACTTTTTGAATTTGGCGTGTCTTCGTGTCCGTATCCATGTCGTATCCCGTGTCTGTGTCCATGTTTGTGTCTGTGCTTCATAGTCTTGAAGTTTTCACCTGCTTATTTGTAACACAGAGTTCCATGTTAATTAGAGCATTTTGTAACCTAGAATGCAAGTTGGCCATAATCAATGGATCGTGTGAGGAAGGGAGTATATTCCACGTTTCTATCCTTTACATTGAAAGCATGGTAAATCAACCTTGTTCATATCTTTGCTGTGCAGAAATCCCTATTATCCTCACTCTTCGCTTGAGCAATCCCTGCGTGGATCCTTAAAATTAGATTATTTTTGCAACCCCAATTCCTTAACTTGTTCAACAACTTCGTTTGTCCTTGGTCACTTAGACTTAACACCAACTTACACCTATTCACTAAATAATCACTACTCATGCTCCATAAAAAATTGAGTTACTAAAAGTCTTGAAGATACTTGACCAATGAACGGTTTTATGAAATTTAACATTATTATACTTGACCAATGAACGGTTTTATGAAATTTAACATTATTATTATTATTATTATTATTATTATTATTATCCATTCACGTCTTCAAATTTATAAAGGGAGCCCTTCTTCTTTTTGTTTGTTATAATAACTCATTATAACTAACTTGGTTAAATGAAGATAAAGAATTTATTATAATAGGAAATTTATATTGAAACTCTCCAGTACTATTCTTCTTGCTGATGAACTCATAACCATCAGCAATTTAAAGGTAACAGGGTATAATATAGATCAAAGAAATGTTATTAATATATTCTTTCTCATACTTTAAGGTAACAGGATACAATACATATTATTAATATATTCTTTTTCACACTTCTTTTCGCACTTTCTTATTTATTGGATCATGTTATACATTTTCTTTAAAATTAATCTTGCAGGTTGTAATCTCACTCTTCTCTCTATCTTTCTTTTATTTTTTTGGTCTTTTAGCAACCTTTGAAATTTAACCAAAATCCACCCTCACCACCTTCTTTTGTATTTTTATTTTTTATTTTTGTTTCACAGCTAAAAAATTTACATTCATTAAACAACTTTATGCTTAAGGTAAAGTAAAATATTCATCTTTATCTTCTTTTTTTTTTTTATCTTTTTTGCAACTTATTTTTTTATTCACTTGGTAAGAGGTAAAATGAAATATTTTTTTATTTTATTCATTTTTTATCTTTTTATGAAGTTGTTTTTCTTATTCACCCAGTAATTAATGTAACACCCCTTTCTTAGTTTCAAGCTTAGAGGTGACTAATTATGAATCTTATTACTATATAGTGTGGATTATAATACTTTCTTTTTAAAGATAGGAAAACCTTTTCTTTTCTCCTTTGATCTCCAAAATTGACCAATCATTTTACTTAGCCATTATTTCTCTAAAAACGTGTTTGTTGCGCAAATTACCGAGTAAGAAAACCTAATTTAATTACATACCTTACTAGACTAAGTGATACGGCACAAACTAATCAAGTTGCGTGAATAGAATTGACAAAATCAAGAGGGGGTGAATTAGTTCTATATGGTTTAATAATAGAAAATTTAAAACATTAAATAATAATTACAATATAAACATAAGTAAAATTAAAAGTAAAAATGAAAGGGTTGAGAGAAATGCACAAACGATTTTTATACTGGCTCGACCACAATCTGCAACCTACATCTAGTCCCCAAGCAAATGCTTGAAATTTTCTTCACTTGTCGTATTTTCTCTTACAATGACTCCGACGAACCTTCTTCTACCTTAACCTTAAGGTAGAGTTGCAATGGTTACTTTCACCAAGGACACCACTAAACTTCCCTCTACTTCTACTCGAAGAAGAGTAACAAATTTCACTAGAATAAAAATTCACTCTCACTTTTATGCTCTTATAAGATGAGCTACAATGAATTTCAAGGCACTCTCAAGATTGGATAAGAAATTTTCAAAACAAGAAGAAAGTAGAGAAACAAAAAAACACAGAATCACAATTAGACCTCTCTTTATCTTTTTGCAAGTCTCTCATTTGATCCTTTCCAAGGCCTCTAATATATAGTGAAAGACTTCCCTTAACATTTGCTAGCCGTTGGAGGTTGCAAAAAATTAGCTAAGAGACTTTAAAACATATGGGATATGAGCTCGTATGTTTTTTTTAAGTAGTTGTTGTTTTAACTCCCAATAGTTTTTAGCTCACCCAGTAGGTGCTGTTTTAGTTGCTATTCTTCTCTTGTTTGAGTATGACTAACATTTTGCAATCTTTTAGCTGTTGGAACCAAAGGGCTCTCCTAAAAATGTACTTGATCGTTGGAGATGAGTATGTAAAGTCATTTAATCCTAATAAAAACCAATCAACTCATTAAATCACTATATATATTTGAAAGAGACATTTGCTTTTTTTAAATGGAAAGTTTTGACTCATAATCAATCACATATCAACAAATTAACAAAGGGGAAAATCAAATCATCTAAAAGACTCATGCTCGAAAACTTAAATGCATCATCAAAACTGAAAATTCAACATTCTCCCTTTTTTTTATGATGAAACAATTATGAAACATAATCAACAATTTGAGCATGGTAAATGAATGTAGAAATCAATAATTATTTCATATATCACATGTTTAATAATAATCAGAGTTGACAACAATAATATAAGAGTCAAATATATTAAAAAGAAACAATTTAGAAAAGGCTCCCCCCTTAATTCATAAGTCCCCCTTAATCCTTGGAGGCTTGCTATGCTCCCCCTTAAGTTCATGTGCAACACCCCCCTCCGAAGGGTATCACATTTCAAATTAATTCCTTATAAATAATTAATTACCCAAGTTATAAAATAATTAATATCATTATAAATACGAATTTCAAAATTTCTTTTTCACGGAAACATCAATTGATTAAATTAAAGTAACTAAAAATATAATAACTGAATAAATTACTTTTCATTTAAACAAAGTTTATTACAACTACACATTCATTATTTTTACATACCAAAAAACATAACACCTAAGATATGAGCCCTTGTCAGAAGACAAATTCCTTAGCTGAGAATGTCTAGACTGATAGAAATTTGACCCAAGGATGTATCGAAGTTCTCTCTAGGAGTATAGTGAAATTCATTCCACAACTCCCTAATAGGTAAAATCATCTCTACATAAGCAACTGTATAAAATGAAGTAACGATTCCATGGCGAGTCCTACTTACTAATAGAGTAATATCACCACAATACTCTATGTGCCCTGTGTCCCAATAGACACGCCAAGCAGTAGTGCCTTCAAGAAACTGTAGCCTAAAGAAATCTAGCTGACCCCTCCTTCCCGTCATCGTAGTCTTTACAGACGTAAACATAGAAATAGAAATAGAAATAGACAGAATAAAATAGCAAAGAGGTGAGATCACCTACGCCAATACCAACATGGTAGCATGGAGATAAACACATACAATATATCATACAGATACATCATACCATCAACATTATTTATCATCACAACAAATGTAATAAACAATAATTATGATCATGCCCTCAATAATATCCAAATATTCAATAATTCAATAATCATAAATAATAATTACGATAATGCCCTCAATATTTTCCAAATATTCAACATTTCAAATATTACACTGATATCAATACTCAATAATTATGCATGTGCATATAGACTCAATTTTCTATTCCATGGAGCTAACACTCAGGTCGGAGAGAGTGATCGAAATATCATATCTTAATTAAGAATAGTGTCTCGGTCAGGATCATCGGTGTGTTGCGTCGGTCAAACCCACGGTACAGAAGAGCTATCAACTGCCCACTGTAGGCAACCTGCACCCCAATGCCCCTAAGGTCAACAAGTGACTTATACTATGCATATCGCACCCACTCAGGAGGTGTGTTCTCTCCTAGGCAATTAGCCTTATCCAGTCCATCGGACCTTTCCAATGCATGTACAATGCACCATTTTCAGTTCAAATTCATCATCTCATTTTCAGGGTTCACACATTGGCCCAATAGTATCTTTACTGTATTTTCATTGCATAATCATATTTTCGTGTTTTCTCAATCACGCAACACTTCTGTCGCATTTTCAAATCACTTATTGATTTTTCAACCTTCCAAAAATTTCATTTCAACCTTTCTCAAAATAATATGACTTCGCACTTCTTTTTCCACATTTTCTTACTCAAGAAATCCTTTTTCGCAATATACTCCACAAATTCACCACTTCGTTGAATTAAATCAATGTTTCTAACTTAAAATTTCATAATCAATCCTCTTTAAAATAAATTGAGGTTCAAACATTTTCAACCTCTCTTTTCCATTCATATACAAAAATTCCATTTTTCAAGTGACAAAACACTTTGTTTTCATTTCTTTAATCCTTGTACTTAATCAATTATATTTCCACTTTGAAATAACTTTGTCTCACAAAACCAAGGTAATACAAGCCTTCAAAAATCGTGGTACATGGCCATTGAAACCATCATATATTTTTCCTTCTAAATCAACTAAGTTTCCTTCATATTTTTACACAAACAAAACCATTAAAATTCCTCCAAAAACCGTGAACACTTGATCTTTGAAACTAACCCATCTTTTCTTTTTCCTTTCCTTTCTAATTATTTAATTTTACCATTCATGAAAATTTTAGTTTGGAAACACCTATTTTGAGTGTTGAGGCCGAAACTCTCATGGTCCTTGGAACCAAAAATTTATTTTCCTTTCATCATCAAATCATGGCATACATATACATATTCATCATATCATATAATCAAGCATACCTTAAAGCAATAAAAATCACCTAAAGCATGCAAATATAAATAAATAATTTAAAGCATATAAACACCCACAAATAATTACGCAACCAAGGATATGAATCCTCACATGGATTCACTATCCATCAAATACAAGATTCATCTCTCACCACCATACTTGGTTGGTGAGATGGATCTCCTTCTTACTTGGTTGACGCTTCCTAGCTCTTTGTAAAACTCTCTTTGTATCAATCTTTCACCACCAAATAGATCTTAGAATCACAACAAACATATACAAATTAGTATCTAAAGCTTGATTAAGATGACCATAGATCAAACATGGTCTTAGGATTCTAAAAATCAAATAAAAAGTCAAGTTTCAAGATTTTCACCTTGAAACCCTAGAACTTAAATCCAAGATTCAAACATGAAGATGATGGATTTAGACCAAAGTCTCAACATCAAAGAGTCTTAAAATGATGTAAGGATTCGAGAAATTGTGATTGACTAGTATCTCATGAAGAATGTGTTTTAATGATAACAAACTTAAAGATGTTGCAAGATCAAGTCCAAGACTCTCAAGACCATCAAGTATAGCTTTTAGGACTTCAATCAATTTGTAAAGGTATATAAAGATTTATAATTGCTCAATCTTACATTTCAAAATAGCACACAAGTTTTCAAGGCTTCAATATGGTTTTTAATTTCCAAAGAAACAACCATCTCGTGTCCATAAGCCTACAAGATCATATGGAATCAAGAGCATCTCTTAAAAAGGTATAAAACATGTCTTTCATGTATTATTCAAATAAGGGGTTCCTTATTCGAATAAGACAAGTCAAAGATTCCAAATACTCTTTCAGGAAAAGATTTATTCGAATAAGCCCTGTGTTATTCGAATAAATGGTTCAAAAAATATTTTGGCATGAATAAGTTATTCGAATAACAAAGTGTTATTTGAATAACACATCTTCAGGAAATTAAATTATTTAAATGGTTATTCGAATAACATCCTTGTTATTCGAATAACAAGATCCCAGGAAATCAAAATTCAAATGAGTTATTCGAATAACATGTTTTCCCAGAAGCCATATATTTAAGTGGTTATTCGAATAACAAAGATGTTATTCAAATAACACATTACAGAGGAAAACACACTTGTGTTATTTAAAGCCTTATTCGAATAAGGATTCTCTTATTCGAATAAGAGAGCTTTCTAGAAACATAAATTAGCAGATAGTTACGAAACATTTAATGCTCCAACCACCTCCCAACGGCTCTAAACTTCAATAGATTATAAATAGAAGTTGTTGGGCATTTATGAAGGTTAGACAATCAATCTGAAAAGCCTTGGTTGAGCATTAAAAATGAGTTTCCATCTTTTCTCCATTAATACTCTGTTTTTGAGCATAAACTGTGAATCCGATACCCATTGAACTTCCAATTGTATGATCTGCTCTTTGAAGAGAATTTCTACTTATTCAATCTTTGTATAATTTCTAGAGAGGGTGAGGCATCCCTCCAAACTGTAAAAGGGTGAGGTATCCCTTAGAAATAAAGGCTCAAGCATAAGGGTGAGGTATCCCAAAGTGTTGAGTACTCAAAGTTGTAAAGGTTGTCAAGCACCTATTGAATCTTGAAGAAATAGTGGAAAATCTCTAGCGGTTGCTTAAGGATTGGACGTAGATCATAAGTGGATTGGTAATCAAACCAGGATAAATCATTGTGTTTGTTTTCTCTAAACCCTTATCTTTACATTGAGCACTGTTTTATTGAATTGCTTGAATATTGTTCCCTTTGGCTATTGCATTTATAAGCAAAAGTGTTTATCTCATATATCCAATCATCTCTAATCATCAATTAGCTTCAAAGAAAATTGTTTATCAAACAATTTGCAAAAGATTTGTGAACTTGTTTTACATACTCAATTCACCCCCTCTTGAGTATTGAGGCCACTTGGTAACAAGTGGTATCAGAGCTAGACTCTTGTATAAAAAGCTTAGCAGTTTCAAGAGAAGTGATGGCTTCAAATGATTTTTCAAATTAAGGTTCTTCTATAAACAGACCTCCATATTTTAATGGGGATGGTTATGCCTATTGGAAAGAAAGGATGAAAATTTTCATTAAAGCTATTGACTTAAATGTGTGGGATGCCGTTGAAAATGGTGCTTTTGTTCTAACACAAACTAAAGATGGTGTAAAAATTAATACACCTAGAAATAAATGGACCGATGATGATAAAAGAAGGTTCAATACAATTTGAGAGCCAAGAACATCATCACTATATCCTTGGGGTATGATGAATTCTTTAGGATGTCAAATTGCAAGACCGCAAAAGAAATGTGGGATACCCTACAAGTAACTCATGAAGGTACTAGTGAGGTAAAGCGATCTCGAATAAACACTCTTACTCATGAATACGAATTGTTTAGAATGAACCAAGGTGAGAGCATTGAAGATATGCAAAAGAAGTTTACTCATATTGTTAATCATCTTATCTCATTGGGAAAGACATTTCCTAATGAGGTTCTTATTAACAAAGTGTTGAGATGTTTAAGCAGGAATTGGCAACCCAAAGTAACGGCTATTGCGAAATCAAGAGATTTATTAACAATGTCTCTAGCCACCTTATTCGGGAAGCTTCAAGAACATGAGCTGGAACTAAATAGGCTCAATCAAAATGAAGAGCATGATAAAAAGAAGAAGGGAATTGCACTCAAAGCCACCTCTTCTACAATTGAAGATGATGATGAAGATAATGAAGAGGATGCTGAAAATGCTGAGCTAAGTGAGGAGAATCTTAGTCTCCTTGTGAAAAAGTTTGGAAGATTCCTAAAGAAAAAAGGATTTCAAAGAATACCACCCTTTCCTCAAAAGAAAGTGTATCACAAAGGAGAAGGATCCTCTACTCCTCCAAAATGCTATGAATGTGGAAAATCGGGGCACATGAAAATGGAGTGTCCTATGTATCTCAAGAAGACGGAAAAGTTTAAGAAAAGACCTTCCAAAGAAAAGAAAGGAAGGAGAGCATACATAACTTGGGAGGACAATGACTTAAGCTCTTCTGATAGTTCAGAGAATGAAGAAGCCCATCTTTGTCTCATGGCTCAAGGAGAAGAAAGTGAAGAGAGCGACACCGAGGTAACTTCTTCTAACTTAGAATCTCTACCTTCATATAATGAATTGTAAGATGCTTTTCAAGAATTGCATGATGAATCTTTGAGACTCACAAAAATGGTTTTGTCCTCTAACAAAATAATCTCCTTATTGGTAAACAAAGTTTCTATTTTAAGTAAGGAGATAAATGAGCTTAAGATTGAAAATGAGACCTTAGGACTCATTAATGTTAATTCATTATGCATGACTTGTTCCTCACATGATAATACATCCATATCATTACTTTATTCATCATGCAAAGCTTTTGAAAAAGAAATTGAAGATTTGAACAACACTCTTGCAAAATTCACTTTTGGAAGAGACAACTTGAATGTGCTATTAGGGAAACAAAAATGTGTTTTTCAAAAAGCCGGTTTGGGATTTAATCCAAATAACCATCAAAAGTCTTATAAGAATTTCTTTGTTTCCTCAAAAACTTCAAGTAACCCCTTTGTCAAATGTTTTCATTGTGGTAAGAAAGGACATACTGCTTCCACTTGCAATGTTAGAAAGAACATAAACACCAAAGTTGGAATCAAAAGGGTTTGGGTTCCTAAAGGCACCATGCCTAACTCTAACACACAAGGACTCAAAACAATTTGGGTACCAAAGGTTAAAATTTGAATGTGTGTTGTAGGTGTGCTTAAAGACCAAGAGCTCAAGTTGGTATCTTGATAGTGGTTGCTCCAAGCACATAACCCGTGATGGCTCCAAGTTCTCCTCCCTTACCCACAAGAAACATGGTCATGTCACATATGGTGATAACAACAAAGGGAAGATTATTGGAATTGACAAAGTTGGTAAGATCCCTTCATCATCTATTGATAATGTTTTGCTTGTTGAAGGACTTAAATATAATTTGCTTAGCATTAGTCAATTATGTGATAAAGGCAATGGAGTTATATTTAATTCTTCTTGTTGCATAATTGAGGGAAATGATGATAAGTAAGTTAAGTTTGTTGGTCATAGGGTCAACAATATATATATGATTAGTCTTGATGATATTTCCTCAAATGATGCTAAATGCTTTATGAGTAAAGAAAATGATTCATGGTTATGACATAGAAGAATTACTCACATTCACATGGATCACTTAAACAAATTGGTTTCTAAAGAACTAGTAATTAGTCTTCCAAAGCTCAAATTTGAAAAAGACAAACTTTGTGATGTATGTCAAAAGGAAAAACAAGTAAAGGTCTCTTTTAAAACTAAAAACATGGTTTCAACTTCTAGACCATTACAACTTTTGCACATGGATCTTTTTGGTCTCTCTAGAACTATGAGCTTTGGTGGGAATTACTATGCATTAGTGATTATGGATGATTTTTCTAGATTTATATGGACATTATTCTTAGCCCACAAAAATGATGTTTTTCAATCATTTAAAAAGCTTGCTATAATTATCCAAAATGAAAAAGGTTTTTGTATTGCATCCATAAGAAGTGACCATGATGGTGAATTTGAAAATCATGAATTTGAAACCTTTTATGATGAACATGGCATTGAGCATAATTTTTCTGCTCCTAGAACACCACAACAAAATGGTATTGTAAAAAGGAAAAATTGATCTTTAGAGGAAATGGCAAGAACTATGCTCAATGAGGCCAACCTTCCTAAGTATTTTTGGCAGATGCGGTTAACACCGCTTGTTATATTATGAATAGAGCCCTAATAAGGCAAATTTTAAAGAAAACCCTATATAAATTGTACAAGGGAAGGAAGCCAAATGTGTCACATTTTCATGTCTTTGGATGTAAATATTTTGTCTTGAATAATGGAAAGGATAATTTGGGAAAGTTTGATGCAAAATATGATGAAGGAATATTCATTGGCTCTTCCATACATAGTAAGGCTTTTAGAGTTTATAATAAACGAACTATGACCATAGAAGAATCAACACATGTTGCATTTAATGAAACTAACCCAAATGAGCTGAGAAAGGAACTTGTTGATGATGTTACAGAAATCTTGGCAAAAACGCACTTGGAAAATCAAGAGAAAGAGTCCAAGAAGTAAGAAGAGGGACTCCTTGATCACTCATGGCAAAAAGATTCAGAAATCTTGGATCTACCTAAGGAATGAAGGACTTCAAGATATCACCCTCTCGACAAGGTGATAGGTGATGTATCAAAAGGGGTAATCACTCGAAACTCACTTAGAGATACATGTAATCACTTAGCCTTTGTCTCTTAAGTTGAACCTAAAGACATAAATGAGGCCATTAATGATAAGCATTGGATCTTGGCCATGCAAGAAGAACTAAACCAATTTGAGAGAAATCAAGTTTGGGAATTAGTTCCAAGGCCCAATGATCATCCTATTATTGGCACCAAATGGGTCTTTAGGAACAAACTTGATGAAACGGGCCTAATAATAAGAAACAAAGCTAGGCTCGTAGCTAAGGGTTATAATCAAGAAGAAGGCATAGATTATGAAGAAACTTATGCTCCCATAGCTAGATTAGAGGCCATTAGAATGCTATTTGCATATGCTTGCGTCATGGATTTCAAACTCTATCAAATGGATGTCAAAAGTGTCTTTTTGAATGGTTTTATACAAGAAGAGGTATATGTGGAACAACCTCCTAGTTTTGAGGATTTTGAATTGCCCAACCATGTTTTTAAACTGAAAAAGCCCTTGTATGGATTGAAACAAGCTCCTAGAGCTTGGTATGAAAGGTTGAGCAAATTCCTTTTAGAAAAAAGTTTTTCTAGAGGCAAAGTTGACACTACCCTTTTCATAAAACACAAAATGCATGGCATACTTCTAGTTCAAATCTATGTTGATGACATTATATTTGGAGCTACTAATAACTCTCTTTGTAAATAATTTTCAAATATTATGCAAAGTGAGTTTGAGATGTCCATGATGGGTGAGCTCAACTTCTTCCTTGGTCTCCAAATCAAGCAAACAAGAGAAGGAACTTTCATAAGCCAATCCAAGTATTGCAAGGAACTGCTCAAGAAGTTTGGAATGGACAATGCCAAGCATATGGCTACTCCTATGGGTATCTCTTGCTATTTGGACAAGGATGAAGGAGGTAAATGGGTAGAAATTACAAAATATAGAAGTATGATTGGCTCACTTTTTTATCTCACTGCAAGTAATTCTGATATAATGTTTAGTATATGCATGTGTGCTAGATATCAAGCTAATCCTAAAGAATCACACCTAAGTGTTGTTAAAAGAATAATGAAATATCTAATAGGCACATCACAAATGGGTTTGTGGTACCCTAAGGGTGCCTCATGTAGCCTCATTGGGTATTCTGATTTTGATTTTGCTGGATACAAAATGGATAGGAAGGGCACTAATGGGACATGCCACTTGCTTGGAAGTTCACTAGTTTCTTAGCATAGTAAGAAACAAAATAGTGTGGCATTATCTACAGCTGAAGCTGAATATATTGCAGCTGGGAGTTGTTGTGCTCAAATCCTTTGGATGAAACAACAACTCTTGGACTATAGTCTTGAGCTTGATCACATCCCCATAAGATGTGATAATACTAGTGCAATTAATTTGTCCAAAAATCCCATTTTGCACTCTAGGACTAAACATATTGAAATACGACATTATTTCATTAGAGACCATGTTCAAAAGGGTGATTGTATGCTTGAATTTGTAGAAACCACTAAGCAACTAGCTAACATCTTCACTAAGCCCTTAGCAAAAGAAGCATTTTTCTATATAAGAAATGAACTTGGTATTTTGGATCAATCATACATAAATTGACTATTTGCTGCATAATCCTAAAATCAAAGCATGTTGCTTTCTGCATAATCATTCCATTTTGCTACATAATCTCTGATTTCTTTATCATATTTGAATCCAATACTGACTTGAGCGTCAGAGATTTTCCCTAAGTTATTTTGTAGGTGCTCCCTCATGTTAAAAGACTTCCAAGCAACTCAACACCTTCACAATTTCACCAAAAAGGGTGTAATTCTTGATAAAAGTAGTATTTTTGCACAATTGTGTGATTTGAATCATAATATGATTAGATTATATGCTTGCATGATGATTTGAACTGATTTAAGATGTTCTGGAACTGATTTGAATGGTTTAAAATTGATTATATGTTGTTTGGAATTAAATTGGCATGTCTTTGAACCAAATGAATGATAGAAAATTGATCCTTTACTAATTGATGCGTAAAACTATTTTTCATCAAATGCCCTATTCGAATAAGAAACTCATTATTCGATTAAAACCTCCCAGTAAAGCCTAGTTAATTTTCTAACACACTTCACAGAACGTGTCATAAAATCTTAATATCAACTGGTTATTTGAATAAAGCATGTCCGTGGCAAAAACCATTTTCATGTTATTCGAATAACAAATCATGTTATTCGAATAAAGGGTGATAGAAACCCACAACTTTTGAGCTACTACGCTGTTATTCGAATAACAACATTGTTATTCGAATAAGGCTTGGCAGTGAGCCAAGACGCTTTAGGAACCACTTTATCATTTGAATAACACCACTGTTATTCGAATAACACGCGAGTTATATAAAGATTTCATGCACTTTCTCTCTCATTTCATATGTTTTCACTTTTCCCCCCTTCTGATTTTCTCTTCTTCGTATCACGCCTATCTACTCATTCTCTCCATATCCCACCAATATTCCACTATGGCATCTTCTTCCAAACACCCACGTAGCAAAATCGCTCCCACCAACAACCCCATTGATCTTTGCAGCCTTTCGTCCAATAACGACGATCTCAAACGCTTCAGGGAAGATTTCTGGACCAGGGACATCATTCAACCCAAATATATGAATCGACAGTTCTTTGAAGATGATGGAGGATGTGATTTCCTCAATGATCTCACCCACCAGGGCGTGCTCAATCTCTGCAGCTACAAGCACTCCATTTTCCCAGATTTGGTGAAAATGTTCTACTGCAACCTGAAGATAGATGGTCTTAACCTCATCTCTAAAGTAAAGGACCAGGAAATTGTCATCACTCTAGCTGATTGGATGGCGTTCTTCAAACTAGAAGTCACGAGTACTGCTGTGGAACCAGATAGCAGACCATATGTGAAGGCATACAAAAGAGAGGAAGCTGTGTCGCTATTAGTGAAGCCTGGAACAGTTGGGCCTAAGGTTGGTCTGAAGAGTGGGATGCTGAAAAGCCAAGAAAGGCTTCTTCACTACTCATACATGCACATTCTTGCTCCTCGTGGAGGTAACTATGCTTATCTGACTGAAGATGATATTTTTCTTCTTTGGGTACTGAAAAATTAGAAGATTAACTGGCCAAATTTCATTAGAAAATACATGATGAAGGTCAAGACCACCAAGAATTCTGACCTGCCATATGCCCTACTTATCTCAGTTTTTTTAAAGAAATATTCACTTCTCAGGCAAACTGAACGGATAATGGAACTGAACCACTTCAACATCTTTAGGGAATTTACTCTGAAGAAAATGAAGATGGTTCTAGACAATGTTGGAGGCTGGGTATACCCTGATGAACTGGGAGAAGCTGTAGCAGATGAAGACATTGAAGATGCCCCTATTCCTGCTGATGACCCTGTTCCTACTAATCAGCCTACTGAAACCTCCTGCTCCAGTAACCTTGGAAGGCATTATGACCACTCTGCTCGATAATCGTGTTTACATAGAACGCACTTTTTCTATTCTCTTTGACATAATAGAAGGTGTTGAACGCGAGATTGCTGCCCTGCGAGTTGCACCTCCTGCCCCTACACCAGACTCACCTCCTCCTCCACTAGACACTTATTTTTGATGCATAGGAATTTAGGTTTTTAGATCTTTGTTTTGATGTTTCTGCTGTATTTTTTGGCTGCTTTCACCTGAACTTTTATATCCTTGGCCATACTTGCAATAGATGAATAAAATATTAATTGGCTTCCTGGCTGACTTCGCACTTTTTAAGCCTGTTCTTGCCTTATATCTTTTTCTAAATATTCATTGGATTCCTTGCTGAATGTTATGAAAGTATGTCTGTGAATGCTGGATATATGCATATGCTGCCCCATCTTTTTGATCATGACAAAAGGGGGAGAAGAACAAGCTACAAGCTAGAGTTAACTTTGTTAAAATTGTACTTAAAGAAAAGTTAACTTTGTTAAAATTGTACTTAAAGAAAATTACATTTGACATTTTTTTTTCTTTTGGTTTTGGAAATTGTGTTGAGAAAAGACAGATTTGAAAGTCTAATCTGAAAAGGACTTAGAAACTCCAAAAGAAAGGGGGAGTTGTGCTTCTCTTTAATAATTTATGCTCCTCTTACAAACTAGAGGGGGAGTAAGTCTCCTTGATTAATCCTGTGAGTTCCAATTTACAAATGAGCTAACTCTTTTCTCAATGGTTGTTTGTCATCATCAAAAAGGGGGAGAATGTGATTAGCTAGTATCTCATGAAGAATGTGTTTTAATGATAACAAACTTAAAGATGTTGCAAGATCAAGTCCAACTCTTAAGACCGTCAAGTATAGCTTTTAGGACTTCAATCAATTTGTAAAGGTATATAAAGATTCACAATTGCTCAATCTTACATTTCAAAATAGCACACAAGTTTTCAAGGCTTCAATATGGTTTTTAATTTCCAAAGAAACAACCATCTTGTGTCCATAAGCCTACAAGATCATATAGAATCAAGAGCATCTCTTAAAAAGGTATAAAACATGTTTTTCATGTATTATTCGAATAAGGGGTTCCTTATTTGAATAACACAAGTTAGAGATTCCAAATAATCTTTCAGGAAAAGATTTATTCGAATAAGCCCTGTGTTATTCGAATAAATGGTTCAAAAAATGTTTTGGCATGAATGAGTTATTCGAATAACAAAGTGTTATTCGAATAACACATCTTCAGGAAATCAAATTATTTAAATGGTTATTTGAATAACATCCTTGTTATTCGAATAACAAGATCCTAGGAAATCAAAATTCAAATGAGTTATTCGAATAACATGAGTGTTATTCGAATAACATGTTTTCCCAGAAGCCATATATTTAAGTGGTTATTCGAATAACAAAGATGTTATTCGAATAACACATTACAGAGGAAAACACGCTTGTGTTATTTAAAGCCTTATTCGAATAAGAGAGCTTTCTGGAAACAGAAATTAACGGATAGTTGCGAAACATTTAATGCTCCAACCACCTCCCAACGGCTCTAAACTTCAATGAATTATAAATAGAATTTATTAGGCATTTATGAAGGTTAGACAATCAATCTGAAAAACCTTGGTTGAGCATTAAAAATGAGTTTCCATCTTTTCTCCATTAATACTCTGTTTCTGAGCGTAAACTGTAAATCCGATACCCATTGAACTTCCAATTGTATCATCTGCTCTTTGAAGAAAGTTTTTACCTATTCAATCTTTGTATAATTTCTAGAGAGGGTGAGGCATCCCTCCAAACTATAAAAGGGCGAGGTATCCCTTGGAAATAGAGGCTCAAGCATAAAGGTAAGGTATCCCAAAGTGTTGAGTGCTCAAGGTTGTAAAAGTTGTCAAGCACCTATTGAAACTTGAAGAAATAGTGGAAAATCTCTAGCGGTTGCTTGAGGACTGGACTTAGATCACAAGTGGATTGGTGATCGAACCAGGATAAATCATTGTGTTTGTTTTCTCTAAACCCTTCTCTTTACATTGAGCACTATTTTATTGAATTGCTTGAATATTGTTCCCTTTGGCTATTGCATTTATAAGTAAAAGTTTTTATCTCATATATCCAATCATCTCTAATCATCAATTAGCTTCAACAAAAATTATTTATCAAACAATTTGTGAAAGATTTGTGAACTTGTTTTACATACTCAATTCACCCCCCTCTTGAGTATTGAGGCCACTTGGTAACAGAAATATGGTTAGTTAAAATTAAACAAACTTGGATAGTGATGCTTAAGTGGTTAGCCATGAGCCACTCCAAGAAACAAAGCAAGGCTTTTTGATCTTTAACTTGAAGAACAAGGCTAAAAATGATAGAACTAGGCCAAGATCTTAACTACAAAGTATCTTAGGATTGTGTATAGGTTCTAGATCTAAGGTTGTATCAAATTATTGAAGCTTAGAAGTGAGATTTAGAAGTGGAGACCGAATAGGTTAAGAGAAAAAGAAAATGGAGTTTATGGTGTTTGTTCTTAGTGTTCTTGAATAATTGGAAGAGAGAGAAGAGAGAAAATGGTTTAAGTGTTACAAAATGTGAGGAAATGAAATGAAATGGACAAGCTCCTAAGTGTGCAGCCGTGGGAGTGCTTGTGTAGAGTGTTTAAGGTTTGTTTTGCAAGATTAAGCATAAGCATATGGGCTCACATGAATGCACATAGCCTTGGTCATCAAGTGGTCATCAATTGGTCATGAAAGATGAATCAAGAACTTCCTAGAAAACACTAGGCAGCCGTGGAACTCACTTAGGAAAACTAACCAAGTCTTAATTAAATTGTTTTCTAGTTGCACTTAAGCTAATTTAATTAGTTACCTAACTTACCATCTAGTTGCAATTAAATTAATTTAGTTAAGTCATTTGGTTACATTCTAACTAGTTAACTACTTTATTATGATTATGTCATGTTTCTAAATAATTAAATATTTATCTAGTAACTAGCTTCTAATTATTTAGCAACTAAATTAGTTCATTTGATTACTAATTAGACTATTAGGGTAACTAAGTTAGATTATCTAGTTACTTAACTAATCAATCTAGCCATTTTTATTGACTAAATCCTAACCATTAAAATTAACTTCATCTCCTAAACATTGATTGAATCTAAGATTAATATCATAAGGCTTTTCCATCAAATTTTCCATCCAATGATTCACAACAAAGTCCAGCCACTATATTTGACCAATTCCTATTAGTTAGCTATAAAGCTTAGTAATGATGAGTCATCATGATCCTTAAGATATTTAATTGAGATATTTTCAACTTTCATAAATACACTTGAAATATTTTATTAATATATTTTCCTGGTAGATATTTATTAGGTGAGTCATCATAGAATTTTCTAGAACAGCTGAGTCAGTATGGTGAGTCGTAGTGCAGAGTCACCAGCTGAGTCATCAAAATATTTTTCTAATAGATATTACCCAATAGACAATAGCTACTGCTATTATTACTCAATGGATAATAGAAAACTCAGATATAGAAAATCACTGTCAACTGTTCCCGTTTTCAGGTTTAGTAAGATCCCCCGATTCGCCTTGACAGTCGGGTCCACCCCGGGCCCACACACAACTCAAAATAACACTAAAATAATAAAAAACTCAGAAAGTTCTACAAAAATTCACAAAAATCATAAAATTTATAAAACTCTTATATTTTAAAAAAAATGAAATTCGGACATACAGTTTTTAAGATAATATTAAAATATCAAAATAATATTAAAATATTCAAAATAATTAAAAATTCACAAAAATTCACAAAAACTCTTAAATATTATAAAACTCATTTATTTCAAGAAAAATGAAAAATCGAGGTATTACATCATGCTCCAAATTCATAAGCTTGTCCTTTCTCCCCTTTCAACATAAAAAAAGGTCAAGTGTAATGCAAAGATAGTCATAAAAGAATATAATTCCAAATGTATTAAGATGTAAAGTGTTATGATCAAGATAACATGCCAAAATATACAAGATTGGGTAACCATACCAAATTTTCAAATTTTCAAAAGTATATTAAAAAGATTTAGAAGATTGAGAAGCAATTTAAGAAAGCATTTTGGAATAAACTTTCAAAAGAAATTTTGAGTGATATTTAAGGGTGTGCAAGAGCAAATGGTTCTTGATAACACTATCCAAAAGAACACTTTTCTCATATATTTATCTTCAAGAAATTCAACATTCATCCTCAAAACTTTTAGTGGACCTTTTATGTTCGTCATCACTTGGTATGCCAACATGAACAATATAGAGAATTTTTGTAGTAATCAACAGTACAAAGTTTCCAAAGCCAATATTACTAAATTAATTAATACATAGATTTTTCAATTCATTGTTCCTCTTGTCACAACCAAATTAGCAAAGGATAAATTGACAAGTTAAAGAATCATCAGGCTTCAAGAAAATATTCATTCCATTTTTTGTAAAGAACACCAAGCACATAACAGAATACCATTCTTGGAGTTATGATTCTTAGACAAATAATTCTATTTGGATAATGAATGAAAAAACAAGCCAGCATCTCAGAATCAGACCAACATTTAGCAACTAAGATCAACATTAGAAGAAGGTATCTTAGAAATTCAAACAAAAGTGTGCAACAACAATAATTCAAAGTCCCATATCACCTCACACGACTTCAAAACAGTCAAAGCAGTGTAAATATCAATAGACCAGCAACTTCTGAGAGAATTATCAGTAAAAAAGCACAGCCCAACAAGGAATTTTACCAACCCAGATCACATAACTAGATCAGAGCAGTTCGAAAAATACAATATCAATAGAGTGTCGCAACAAGAGAAATCAGACCCAAACAAAAGAGTATCCCAAAGACCCAACAAGATTCAACATTTCTGTTCAACACTATCACAAACCATGAGATGAGAAATCACCATCTTTTTGTAAATGTTAGAGTTGTAGAGAAAAAATCATGGTCCAACAGCAGGAAGAGGCGCAGGCTTCACCGAAGAGGAGCAGCTTGGTCACCGGAAGAGGAGGAACCTGTGATGCCAGAGTTTAGGTGCTTGTCACTAGAAGCTATGGAGGAACGACAAGTAGAGCACGACAGGCAGAGCATGACAACGTTCAGACTCGGACATAGATTTGTTGTCACCTGAAAGAGTGGAGGACCGGCTAGCAACTCGAACTCGGATGGTAGAGAGCATGAACGCTGCTTCAGCGCGGCAGCTCATGTGTGTGATAGTGATTTGAGAAGAAACAAAACAGAGGAGGAGAACATTGAAGAAAATTCGGGATTTGATTTAGGATTTTAGGTTTGAAAAGAGAAGATCAAAATGACAAGAGAGAGAGAGAGAAGACACAAAATAGTTTCTGAATTTTTTTTATTAAAAAAGATGGAAGTAATAGCAAAGGACTAAAAAGCCCTTAAAATGTAAGCAGCAATACGTTCCATACAAAATGCAAAAAAGAAGAGCAATTAAAACCAGCAACTACATCTTTGTTGCTATTTCTTCCACTAGGTGCTTATTTTGATTGCAAAAAAAAAAAGAACTTAAAAATTTTGCAAAAAAAAAACTTAAAATATTTAGATATGGGTTCAATCAAGTACTAAAGGCATAATTATCATATAATATCATCATCTCATGCACTTTAGCACAAAATCACAATATCCATAAAACTTCCAAAAAACATATACATTAAAATTATATAAAACATTTAAAGTACATGCTATGCCAATATTTTGAGTCACATGATTTACTTAGATTTTTCATTTTAAAGCTGAGAAATAGCATTGTAATTATAACTTGACTCAAAACTAATAAAAGAAATTATTTAAGAATAGTTAAACTAATTTCATCCCTTATACATCAACTTACTCACATAATATGTTTCAAATATATATTTAATTAAGTAAAAGTAGCAAAGAAGCATGAGTTGATACTAGTTTTACCAATTCTAATGCTTATCCTTTTTCATTGTCTCCAATGTGATAGTTCTTCCTTATTTGAGCTTGTGGGAGACAAAATTGACTAACTCTTGAGCATTCAATATCAGAGAATCATTGTTCCTTGATGCTTGTCTTTCAAGCACAACTATAAGATAGATTTCACCTTTGGTACCCAAATTCTCTTGGGTCCTTGGGGGTTAGAGCTTGAAGAATCAACCTTAGTGACTTTAGGAACCCACATCATCATAGAAACATTTTCCTCATAGCACATGTATATGAGATATGTCCTTTATGTCCACAATAGTTACATGTCACATATGGAGTTGTAGAAACACTTGCTTTCACAAAAAAATTCTTGTAATATTTTTCACTTTTATAATCATTAAATCTAATTCCAACTTTATCCAAAGAACATTTTTGTTATCTTAAGAGAATATCCAAATTTTCTTTTTCTTTTACAAATTTTGCAAGATCTTTAGTAAGCTCACCAACCTTTTTATTCAATAAAATATTTTCAGCAATCAATTGTTCATTTTCTTTTGAAACATTTTCTAACTTCAAAAGCTCAATTTCTTTTCTTAACTTCTCAAGTTCAATATGATCATCATCATACATAGTTTTTAAAGCAAAATATGATTTAGATAGCATAATAGAATCCTTTAACAATTGTTCAAACTCATCATTTAATTCATCATAAGAAGTAGGATGGTCAAAGTCATTTACCTCATCATGTTCATCATCTTGTTCACTTCTTGCCATGAAACACATCTGAGCCACCTCATATTTATCTTCTTGTTCACTTTCTGATGAAGAGTCATCATAATCACTCCAAGTTGAGCTTGCTATCATTGTTTTTTTTTTCTTAGGCTTCTTTTGAAATTTTATCTTTGTGAAAGGACAATCAGATTGGTAGTGACCAATATTTCTACATCCATAGCACAGGATTTGATCTTCTTTTGAATCATTTCTCTTGAATTGATACCTCTTCCTTGAACCAAACTTTTATTTGTTGAGTTTGTAGAGTCTCTTGGTTAGGAGTGTTATCTCTTCATTATTACTCATTTGATTTCCTTTATCATCTTCCTCTTGGTATGGGGTTGATGTGGCTTTGAGAGCAACTACTTTCCTTGTTGTGTTCTCTTCTTGTAATTTCTGAAGAAAAGTTGATTCATAGGTTATGAGATTACCTTTTAATTCATCATAGGAAATGGTGTTGAGGTTTCGTCCTTCCTGAATTACAGACACCTTTGATTGTCATTCTTTGGTGAGGCTTCTTAGTATCTTCCTTACTAATTCTCTATCCGTGTAGACCTTCCCAAGAGCATCAAGGGTGCTAACTATGTTTGAGAACCTCTCAAACATATCATCAATCTTTTCTTCCTCTTTCATGTTAAACAACTTGTACTTATGAACAAATATGTCAATCTTCGCTTCTTTTACTTGGCTTGTTCCTTCATGTGTGACCTCTAACTTATCCCATATTTGCTTGACTATTTTGCGTCTTCAAATTTTTCTAAAATCGTTTGGCTTTACAGCACAGTAGAAGATGTTTTTAGCTTTCGCAATTTGTTCCATCTTCTTCATGTCTTCATTAGTTAATTCCTCTTTATTCTTTTTCACCTCTTTGCCATCTACCACTTTCTTTGGAATGGATGGCTCATTTTTTTATCACAAGCAAAAGTTTGTAGTCAACGAACTTAATGAAAACTCTCATGCGCTCTTTCCAATAAGTGTAGTTTGACCCATCAAAGTATGGTGGTCTTGAGATGGATTGCCCTTCAATGATGTTTAAGTTCATCAAGTTTCCTGCCATTGAACCTACAAGAATCGACTTCTCAAGTGGTTAGGCCATCTAGAGAATTAAGTTGTTAATACCAATTGATAAAACCAAGAGGGGGGGTTAATTGGTTCTATATGGTTCAATAACAGAAAATTTAAAACATTAAACAATAATTGCAATATAAACACAAGTAAAATTGAAAGTAAAAAGGAAAGGGTTGAGAGAAATGCACAAATGATTTTTATATTGGTTCAACCACAATCTGCGACCTATATCCAGTCCCCAAGCAAATGGTCGAGATTTTCTTCACTTGTCGAATTTGCTCTTATAAGGATTTCGATGAACCTTCCTCTACCTTAACCTTAAGGTAGAGTTGTAATGGTTTCTTTTATGAAGGACACCACCAAACCTCCCTCTACTTCTACCTAAAGAAGAGTAACCAATTTGACTAGAATAAAAATTCACTCTCACTTTTATGCTCTTATAAGATGAGTTATAATGAATCTCAAGGCTCTCTCAAGAGTGGATAAGCAATTTTCAGAACAAGAAGAAAGCAGAGAAACAAAAAACAAAGAAACACAATTAGACCTCTCTTTCTCTTTTTAAAAGTCATTTATTTGATCCTTTCCAAGGCCTCCAATATATAGTGAAAGGCTTCCCTTAACATTTGCTAGCCGTTGGAGGTTGCAAAAAATTAGCTAAAAGACTTTAAAACATATGGGATATGCAGCTCGTATGTTTTTTTAAAGTAGTTACTGTTTTAGCTCCCAGTAGTTGCTAGTTTGCCCAGTAGGTTCTGTTTCAGTTGCTATTCTTCTCTGGTTTGAGTATGACTAGCATTTTGCAATCTTTTAGCTATTGGAACCAAAGGGCTCTCCTAAAAACGTGCTTGATCGTTGGAGATGAGTATGTAAAGTGTATAATTAGAGATGTACACTTGTTATGATTATGAGGTATACTAGAAAATGATTTGCTCCTTTAGAGTATTAAAGTAGAGCTAGTATTGAATGATAAATTGAGGACTGCTCATTTAAATTGTTAAAGTTGAGCTACTATTAAATTGTTATATAATGTGATCAAAATTTAGGAGATATTGGATATGATCTTAGATTTGATAATGAATGATATATTAGGAAAGTGATCCTCGTACCTAGAGGAGATCTTCGACTTAATATTAGAAATGATCCTCGTATCTGAGGGTGATCCTAAATCTGATATTGAGTAATAGATTGTGAAAGTGGTCCTTGTACCTGGAAGAGAGCTTAGAATTGATATTAGAAATGAACCTCGTACCTAGAGGTGATCGTAGATGTGACTTCTTTAAGAAGGAAATTAATTAATTGATACTGGAAATGATCCTAGTATCTAGGGGTGATCCTAGATTTAATCATAAGTGATAAATTATGAGAATGAACCTTGTACTTAGGGGAGATCTTAAATATAATAATGGAAATGATCCTTGAGGCTGAGGGTGATTCGAGTCTTAGATAGAATTACTGGCAGTGAGAGGGTGTAACATTCCCTTCCTACCTAGTGATATAAAAAGACATGGTCTTGATAATATGCTTAAAAAGAATATGATAAATGAGCACTAGTAAAAGATTAACATACAATTGAATATCTCCATATTATCATCAGGATGATATTGATATAGATCATAGAGTTGATTATGAATGTTTGTATCATGAGAGTATCTAAATACTCTAGTGATAGAGAATTATGACTCATATCTGGTATATATTTTTATGTAAACTATGATCTATTGATGTTGGTTGATTATGAATTATTGATCAATGATAGTAATTGAATTTCTGCCTTGGGAAGAGACATAGATCATTTGGTTTTACCACCTTTCTATATAATATTTGAAATAAAGTGCACAAGTAAACTAAGTGCACAATATTGTCATTTCACAAGTAAATTATGTGCACACTTTTATTATTATGCCAGTGCATCAAATGCATAATATCACTACTTCACAAGCTTATCTAATAAATAATATTACTACTCAACATACAAATATACCAAATATGCATCATATAATCATAAGTCACCTTACTCAGTGAATTTGATCAGATTTAATCACACCACAAGGTATAAAAGTATCCCATTTGGTCTCCATAGAGCAAAGATCTCTATTTTCTCAAGTCAGTGGATTGGTAATCGATTACCAAGCTTGGTAATTGATTACCACATGCCATTCTCGCAAAACAGAGGCTTGGTAATTGATTACCAGCTTCAAATTTCTTAAGTCAAAAGCTTGGTAATGGATTATTACCATTCATGGTAATCGATTACCATACTCCAATCTCTCAATTCTGTATAGTGGTAATTAATTACCATCAGTAGGTAATCGATTACCAACTAGTTTTTATCATCAAAACATAGTTTAAGAAATAAAGGGTCTTAAAGTAACTCAACTTTCAACTTTACCAATCAATATAACATCAAAGCCTCATTATATACATTCAACCAACATCCACAAAGTCCAATAATATATTTCAAACCAATAAAACCTAAATCATCAACCTCAAATCCTTGGTGTTTCATGGATATCTTCAAACACCACAATCACACATATACCAACCATTCAATATGAATCTCCATTAAATGTTATTCAAATCATTTCTCTAATACAAGATTGGAGAAGCTAGAGAAAAGATGGGAAGATAGAGATGCACAACCCCTACCCTGACTCCCTTGGTAATAGTATTTCTTTCCTCTTCCTTGTTCTTCTTTTGCTTTCCTTCTTGATGATTCTTTCTTTGTTCGTCTTTTCTTTCTTTTCTCTTCTCCCTTCCTCTCGTTCTGCTCTCTCTTTCCTTCTCTATTTCCCTTTCTTTCTTTTCTTTTTGTTGTTTTCAACTGAGAAAAGTAAGAGAAAAGTGATAAGGATGAGGCGGTGGAGAGATAAGGATAAAATCAATGGGTGTGGTCACTATTGAGTGTAAGAGTTTTGTCTCTTAGGGATATTTTGATATTCTAGTAATGAGTTTTCTAACTTTCATAAATGTCATAAAAAATTCTAGAACTTCATTTAGTTCTTATACTCATAATTTAATAACTACCTATCTACCCACTAAGCTTCATTACTCTTTCTTAAGTTAAGTTAAACCTAAGGAGTTAAGCTTGACTTATAAGTATCTTCCTTAACCCATAGTCATTCCCAGAATAACCTCCATCTTCTATTTGACATTTCCACAAAATTTAATGATCTTCCAAGCTATTTTCCTATTTAATTTGGCTTTCAAACACTAATCTCGTGTTATTAAAAATGTCAAACTAATTCAGTTAATTCTCTGAAATTTACCACAACACATTCTAATTATTTGCAGCCTAGAGATAAAATTTTCATATTTATTTCCATCATCCAGGCAATTTGTGCCAAATTCTGAGTTAATATAAGCTATTTTCCACATCTTGTGTTATAGCATTATACATAAACTAGCTCAAAAAATTATCAAAACTAACAGGTAATTAGCACAAGTGTAAATGAGCCTCTATAACATTCATTAAGATTAATAGGTTAGGGAGGATGTTACATGTACTCTCCTTGCTATTGTTGTAACTTGCAACTGGAATCTTAACCAGATAGATGTGAAGAATGTCTTTCTCAATGGTGACTTCGAAGAAGAAGTCTATATGCGACCACCACCTGGTTATACTTGTTCACTTAACAAGTTATGTCTCCTTCGCAAAGCCTTGTATAGTCTTAAACAAGCTCCCCGAGCTTGGTTTACCAAATCTAGTTCTACCATCAATTACTTGGGTTCTTATCTAGTCCTAATGACTCAGTTATCTATATCCATAAGACTGAACTATGTTACCGGTTCTTTATGTTGATGACATAATCATTACAAGTGATGACACTTCAAGAATTACTGATTTTAAAACATCCTTGAGTCACAATTTTGAGATGAAGGGTCTTGGCCCCCTTAGTTATTTGTGTGATCTTGAAGTCCTTTCCTCTATTAATGGTATTTTCCTGTCTCAAGCTAAATATGCCTAAGATTTTATCTCTCGAGCTGGTCTCACCGATAGTCACAATGAATCCATTCCTCTAGAGTCTAATATGAGATTTATGCCTCTAAATGGTACTGTACTTGATAACCTACTCTCTATCAGTAGTTACTTGGTAGCTTGATTTATCTTACTATTACTTATCCAAATATTTCATATGTTGTTCATTTAGTTAGTCAGTTCATGCCAACTCCGTGTACCACTCACTATGTTATTGTTCTTCGTATTATTCACTATATGAAGGGGACTCTGTTTTATGGGCTTCATTTTTCTACTGAATTATTCTTGATCCTCCGAGCTTATTCTGAGGCTAATTGGGGTGGAGATCCTATTGATCAATTATCCACCACTAGTTACTGTATCTCTCTTGGTGACGCTCTTATTTCGTGGCGAAGCAAGAAACAAACTCTGACTGCTCTTTACGGTATTGAAGCAGAATATCAGACTCTTGCTGACACCACTTCTGAGATTCTCTAGTTACGTTGGTTCCTTGATGATTTGGGTTTATCTCATTCCTTTTCCACTGCTCTCTATTGTGATAATCAGAGTACTATTAAAATTGATCACAATGATGTCTTTCATGAGTGCACCAAGCACATTGAAATTGGCTACCACTTCATTCGTCAATAAATTTTTTGTGGTACTCTTCGTCTCATTTCCTTTGGAACTCTTGACTAGCCAACCGATCTGTTCACCAAAAGTCATCATCCTAGTCGCTTTCGTACTCTGGTTTCCAAGCTCAAGTTGGTTCCCTCTGCACCCACTTAAGTTTGAGGGGGATGCTGACATGATTTTAGGAATTAGAATTGATTTTATTTTGCACATAATTAGAGTTAATTGTGTTTGATTATTTTCCTTTTGTGTATACTAGCTCTCTTATATAAATAGAGGCTAATCCTCATGTATACTACACATTCAAAATATACAAATATATTTTTTAGTCTCTTTCTTTCTCTGTCTTCTATTACTATGATTTTAGGAATTAGAATTGATTTGATTTTGTACAAAATTAGAGTTAATTATGTTTGATTATTTTCTTTTTGTGTATAGTAACTCTCTTGTATAAACAGAGGCTAATCCTCCTGTATACTACACATTCAAAATATATAAATATAATTTTCAGTCTCTTTCTCTCTGTCTCCATTTCTTAACTCGTTATATTCCATTTCATACCATTCTATCTCATTCCATTCAATTCCACTTACCATTAAATATCCAAACAAAAATGAGTGTGAACTAAACTCGACCTAGAAATACATTAAGCCAAATTTCCAAAACCCAAACTCGACCCAATTTACTTCGAGTTGGACCGAGCTACGTTATGAACACTGCTATTAGGAACAAATTGTTGGATGGTTAGAGGGAGCCCAAAAGCCGGGGAGATCTCCATCAATGAGCTAAGCAAGAAGCCACAATAGTAGGTCTAACATCACATCTTGAACCAAAACCTTAAGGCAATGAATCTTCCCACTTATATACTCTTCATCACACTTGAATTTCTAACATTCTCCCCCTAAAATATGAGTCTAACATTAATATGCTCCCCCTCAAATGAAAGTGATTTTGAGTATTCAGGAGATTACCAACTAAAACCCAAATCTTTTCAATGTGCTCCACAACATGGGTTAAGGCCGACCTAGATGAACCATCAACTCTATTACCACTTGTTGGATGGTTAGAGGTACCCCAAAAGGTAGGGAGATCTCCATCAATGGACTAAGCGAAAAATCACAATAGTTAGTCTGATGTCACATCTTGACCCAAAACCTTAAGATAATGAATCTATGGGTCTTCCCACTTATATATTATTCACTTAACTCATTTTTTACTAATGTGAGACTTTAAAACTCATACTTGAATTTTTAACACAAATGGCACATAAAATGGAACCGTGTAGCGCTCGCATACTCACCATGCATTGTTGCCCGCAAGTAGGTTTTGCTCACATGCAACAAGGAAGCTATCTTCTACCTTATACCAGGTCAGTGCAACTTAATTTTCAAAGAAATGGGTCTTGCAACCCGTTTTATATAATCGGCACCATTTTAATAGTTTTTTCACTATTTTGATTGCTTTCAATACTTGGGTCTTCTTATAAAACTAGGGCAATTCTTATGAAGAAATACAAGCCAAAAATGAGTCTTATGTGACCCGATAGTAAACCGGGGTCTGCACAAGACATCTGATACACATAAAATACACAAAGAGTAAGTGCACTATATCGTATAATAATATAGGACTTGAGTCCCAGTTATCGATCCCACGAGGAATAAGAAGTAATTACTAGATTTGCTAAACTTTTAGTTATTTAGACAATCGAAAGTGTAAAGAGAGAAATCACTTAAAATTAGAAAACAAATAATTAAGAACAATGGACAATCAAACAATATAAAGTTAAATTAATTAGAGGGAGACTAGGGCGCAAGGTTTACTTCAATCTAATTAATCAGATTTTCATTCATTTATGATGTAAGGTAATTCTCTTGCCAATATTATCTTAATTGCTATTTGAAAACTCTAGAAAATAGAGTTATTACACAAACATTTCTGATATATTCATAGGTTATATCGTTGAGTTTTATCTTATTTCCTGTAAATATTTGACTAAATCAATCTTTTGTTTACCTTTTTTTAGGAGTCTGCAAAGAATCAAAAAGGGAGAAGCTCAATATGGATTAAGTGTCATGTCTTTTGAACATTGAGTGCTACTGCTTCCTAATTTAATAAGTCATGGCTTCATTTGTCATCAAGTGCCGCGGCTCCCTTAGAATTCATGTCGCAGCTTCCAAAATGTGTGGCATCACACATTTTCTAGAGAACTTGGAGCTGTGGCCTCCCATAGCATTGTGTCGCGGCTCCCTCAGAATTGATGTCGTGACTTCTAAAATGTGTAGCATCACGCTACATTTTCTAGAGAGAATGGAGTTGTGGCCTCCCATAGGTTTATGTCACGGCTCCCCGTAAAGACTCATAATGTGCTTTCATTCACTTAGAGTCGCGGCTTCTAAAGCTAAGTGTCACAGCTTCTCTTTTCGAATGGCACCACGTCCTTTTTAATTAGGCGAATTTGCTTTTGGGAGGGTGAGAATTTTTAGGGGATTTTGGACAGAGCCTTGGGGAGCACTCGGGGGACGCACGCTTTTGGAGAGAAAATTAGGAGAGAGCATCAAGGTGTGGATAAAGGATTAGAGAAGCTGGACATAGCCCCATACATCCATCAATACGCCTAGTACTTTCTTTCATTCTCTCTTTATTTTTAAGATGTCTATATTGATATTATCTGAAATTGCTCTCTTTGTAACAATGATGTTCTAATCTCTTTTTCATAGGTCTAATGAATCTATGTAATTTGACTGATTGTAATTCTTTCCTGCTCTTGTGATAATTTTGGTTATGAATTTCTAATTTTATGCTTAATGCACACATTTGATTGGCCATTATTTGTGTTGTCTTGGTGAACTCATTGAGCTAGCCATAGGGATTTGGATGTTGGACCATGGAATTAGAAAATGCATGTTCAATTTAATTCAATTGAATGAATGAATGAATTTGCCAATAGGATAGAAATATACCTATCGGTCATGCATAGCAAGTGTTTGATATTTGTTCTCAAAGCATGGAATTTTGTCAATTCACATGGACATATAGTGTTTTGATTAAGTTCCATAGTTTTACAAGGCTATCGAAAGAGGTTTGTAAATGTATAAACATGTTGGCTAGCATAATCAAATTATGATCAAAAGTAGTGAAAGGATTGCATGAAATCATATAAAATAATAAGTGAAGTTAGGCCCTAGATTTTTAACCCACTATTTCTTCTCTGTTTATTTTTGTCCTATTTTAAAATTGTTAATTTGTTTTGTTTTATCATTTAATCATCAAAATCAGTTTGATTTCCTAGAATAGAGAACAAGTAGCAATTGGTTAATAATTAGCATAATTTTTAATACAGTCCTCGTGGGAACGATACTTGAATACTCATTTATATTACTTGTTGGCACATGCGCTTGCGTAGTTTGGCTAATGGGCAACAAGTTTTTAGCACTGTTGTCGGGGAGCTATTTTGTGAATTTTTGTGTTAATATTAATATCGAACTGCTTGTCTTTAATTTCAAGTACCTTTTCTTTTTGTATGTGACGTTCACAAAGTTTTGAGCTTCTTTCATTTGACTTGGAGATTGAACAGACTTTTTGTAAGCTTTTGAAGGAAAGAGCTCAAACTTTGAAGAACACCAATATAGCAAACGAAGAAGACCACACTCGGTCATTGAGGGACTTTATAGCACCTCAAGTGCAAGACTTACATTCTAGCATCAGGAGGCCGGGTATATAAGTAAATAACTTTGAAATCAAGTCAGCTATTATCCAGATGATTTAGCATTAGTTCAGTTCAGAGGCTTGCCTAGTGATGATCCTAATGCATATCTTTTCAACTTCTTGGAGATTTATGATACCTTTCGACATAACGGAGTCACTGAAGATGCTATCAGACTGAGGTTGTTCCTATTTTCTTATGGACAAGGCCAAGGGTTGGCTTAACTCTTTACCAGCAGGGTTCATCACAATATGGGAGGTTCTAGCTCGCAAATTCCTTGCCAAGTATTTCCCTCTGGCTAAGACAACAAATATATGGAATGATATTACTTCCTTTGTGTAGTATGACTCTAAGTCATTATATGAAACTTGGGATAGGTATAAAGATCTCATCAGAAGATGTCCTCACCATGGCATTCCGAAGTGGTTGCAAGTTCAAACATTCTATAATGGGTTATTGGGAAATATCAGAGCAACTATTGATGCAGCAGCAGGTGGCACTCTCATGAGCAAATCTATTGATGCCGCTTATGATCTTCTTGAGGAAATGGCCACCAACAACTACTAGTGATCTTCAGAGAGGGTTATTCCTAGGAGAATGACAGCTGGTGTACATAAAGTTGATGCCCTTACTTCACTTTTAGCTCAAGTGACAACACTCTCTGTTTGCAGTGATCCGCAAGTGCACGGGTCGACAAGTAATATATGAGAGTTAGAGTATCGTGTCCCAAGGGATTGACAATTAGAGAAATGCTAAACTTAACCAATTTCCATAAATTCTTATCCAAGCAATCGAATTTTGAGAGTGGTTTGCAATTAAAATAATAAATTAAAAGAAACAGAATAAGAATGCACTAAACACCGAATACACAAGAGAAAGATGAGAGTGATTAAGGCCTAAGGGTCCCTATTCACTTGCTACTTCAATGAAGAACTTGCAATTCTCAAGCATCTAATAATGAGTTGGTTTTGTTAGCTAAAACAAGCAATAGATAAAAGCCTATGTCTAGGACAAATACCCATATGAAACCTAGTTAATCCACTATGTGTCCATGTGAATTAGCATAAGAATCACTCATTGAGACCAATTATCAAACACTTGCTATGCACGACTAATGGGTATGTGTCCATCCCATTAGCTAATCAACACATTCAATCCAATAGAATGTAATTGAACATACATCAACCATACCATATCCATATTCACAACACCCTATTTCTAGTTCAATTGGAATACTAAAATCATGCAATTGATGGCCAATCAATAACAAGCATTAAGTATAGATATGGAAGAACAAAACCAATTTCATTAATAGAAACCCAACAAATTTACAAGATATTCAAATCTATAGTAAGATCCTAAAGAGCCCCTAGATTAGAGGTTAGTTACACATCATGAAAGAAGAGAAAACTAATGGAGTTATGAAACCCATCAAATTACAAATCAAGAGAGAAAAGGGAAAGAATGAACAAGAATGGTGAGAATCCAATACTTGATCTTCCTCCTTGATCTTGATTCTTCACTTAAGTCACTTCAATCTTCCAAGGTATTCTCCTCCTCTCCCTTTCTCTATGAAGTTCGTGCTTGGTCCAAAATAGAAGATCCCATTCAAGTCCCAAAAATCATATATTAAAGGCTAATTTTACGGACCAAGATTTTTCCCACGCCTAGGTGTAGTTATGAAACACGTGTTGTCAGGTGCTGGTCACATCTAGGCATGACTTTTCCACACCTAGGCGTGAGTGTCTCTGTCTGAAATTCCTGAAAACCTGAGAGTGCCACGCCTAGGCGTGGGTTTGTCAAGCCTAGGCATGGGTTGGCAGCAACATCTCTTTTTTTTTTGCTTTCTTCCAAATTTGAGCTCCTCTTTGAGTTCCTTGGCCCTTCCAAAGCTTTTCCATCTTTAATACCTGCATCAAGACAATGTCAAAGTCCATCAAATCATAATCAATCTAATTTCTTTAAATAAAATCCTCAAGATTCAAATCTCAATCATTTGAGTTAACAAGCTTAAATCATTAAAGTCATGCATGAATTGAACCTTTGGCATATAAAACTTAAGGATAGCATGCTCATATACATTCAAAATCAAGTGAAATAACTTCATTTCCAGAAGTTATCACACCCCCAAACCTAAAGATTTGCTAGTCCTCGAGCAAACTAATCCAAGCAAGGGAAGAAGGAATACACTCTAATACAAAGAACAGAAAACATGGGGCAAATTGAACTAGAGCATATCCAGCTTCCAATCATCATTCATACCCTCAGAAATCACTTCTCAACCTCATACAAGGTTCACATATGCAAGAAATTTCTAACTATCATGATTACCCTTGAATGCAATTTTTTTGTACATGAATGATTTCCCAAACTCATGTGTTTAAGACCCTTTCCTAATCTTGAAGAGCAATATAGATGAATTTATAAAATGCACATGCACTCTCATAAGAATGTCTTTCATCCCTTTCTCCACTAATTTAGGCAACACATAATCAAAGATCATAAGGGGCTTTTAAGCTTGTAATGTGAGGCTAAGGGTAATGGCTAAGAAGGAAGGGGAAGGATTTAAAATCAAATATTTAACATATAATCACACACTTCCATTGAATCAAGCCAAGCATGCAAGATGTACAAAAAGATCCAATATGAAAAATCAACTCTCTTTATTCCATTTTTTTTTTAGAAAAACATATGTACATGTTTATTTTCTTTGCAAAAGGGGGTTGTATTTTGTGCAGCTCACACTTTTTTCTTTCTCTTTTTTTTATACTTTTTTATACTTTTCTTTTTTATTACTTTTTTTGGTTTTGAACAAGAGTTTGTTCCAAATAGATCTTGGTTTCCTAGTATCATGCAAAACACTTTGACTCACACCAACAAAAATGCTCAATCATGTGTTCAACAAAGGACCTGTAATGATGGTAAGAGATTTTCTTAACACAAGCAAGGGTGAAGGGGTGGAGATTGTGGGTTTTAAGAAAGAAAAATTAAGCCACACACACGCACACTAGGCTTCAAAGGGGGTACTAGGGAACTCATTCAGTTAAGGTTGGCTTGAAAAGGCCCAATCGGTCTAAAGAATTGCCCTAGTCATTTCCTTAAAAATGCATCGCCTAGTATTTCGCCTCGAAAAGGAATCAGACAAGCCTCTAAGATGCAAATTGACTTAACACATATCATTCATAAATTTTCTCCAATCATGTATTTCATTCATATTCCAAGGTCCACCATACATACAACAGGGAAATACACTCACACACATTTATGATAACAAGTGTAAGCACAACATTTGAATTTCTACATGTGGTTTCCTATGCAATGAGGCACATCTTTGATCCACACAATCATCGGATACTCAAATCAACATACTGGCATGCACAAATTCAAAATGCCACCAAGCACACTCATCAATTTAGTGCAAATTTTCAGACAGCCCACTAATCCTAAATAAGCTCTCTCAAATCCATCAAAACTACTTCATAAAAAAGATAAGGTAAATGCAAAGCCAAAAAGATGAGGTAAACAAAATTAAATGTAATCAAGAAATCAAAAACTCAACAAAATCAAAAGCAGGTAGATAACTAAACTAGGAATGTAAAAACATTAATAAAGAAAAATAAAGATAAGGTAAAGAACTTGGGTTGCCTCCCAAGAAGCGCCCCGTTTATAGTACGACAAAGGGTACTTTTAGAAAACCAGTAGTTATTATCAAATGGATAATAGAACATACCTAAATTTTGTAGTCAGATAAAATCTCAGAAAAAGAAAAACTTCAAAATCTATTCCCAATTTCAGGTTTAATAAGCTCTCTTGGCCTCGCATGAACAGTCAAAATTTTTTCGGCCCCGCTTTCAAACACACAGAAGTCCAAAAATAATAATAAAATAATCAAAATAAATCAAATAATTCACAAAAATCACAAAAATTAGAAATATATATATAACAGAGAAAGAAAGAAAAACTGGGGTGTTACAACACTCCCCCTCTAAAAAGAATTTCGTCCCCGAAATTATCTTACCTTAGAACAACTGCAGATATTACTCCTTCATTTTGTCTTCTAGCTCCTATGTTGCATCTCCCGTCACATTATTCCAGATTACCTTTACCAAGGCAATTCCTTTTCCTCTGAGTTGTTTCACTCACCTATCTTCGATCTTAATAGGAAGTGTATCATAAGTCAAGTTCTCTCTTAATTGTATTGTATCCGATGCTATGACATAGTTTGGATCAGAAGTATACTTTCGCAATTGCGATACATGGAATATATTATGAAGATTAGAAGGAAAAGGTGATAAAGCTATTTGGTACACTACCGAGCCTATCCGACGAAGAATTTGATATGGTCCGATGAATTTAGGAGTGAGTTTTCTAGATTCAAATCTAGAAATCTCAGTTTCAGGGAACACTAAAGTTTTATTGGAACAATATAACATGATATGGTTAGAAGATAATTAATCCATTCCTAAGATTATGTCTATTTGTGAAAGAGGTAAACAAATCAAATCAATAGAAAAGTTTCGATCTCTAACAGTAATAGGATAGTTTAAACAGACTTGTATAGTAATAACAGGTTTAGAAATAGAAGTAGCAACAATCAAGTCGAATGATAATGAAGACACAGACAAACCTAAATGGTTCACACAGTCATAGGCAATAAAAGAATGTGTCACCCCCCAGTCAAACAGTATAGTTAAAGGCTTAACTCCTATGGCACAATCTTTCTTGATTAGGTTTTCAGATTGGAAGCCTGTGCTCCATTCATGGTATAGACCCTACCTCCAGCTTGAGGCCTTGCTGCATATACATTACTAATGGAAGGCTCCATCTTCAGTTGTGTACATTCTCTTGAAATATGACTGGGCTTCTCGCATATAAAACAGATGATTCCCCTGATTGTACACTCCTTCATCATATGATCTTTTCCACACTTCAAACAACTCATTGCAGAAGTCACTACCTGACTGAATCTACCTCCACTATTACCACTATTACTTCCTCCAACAGTTTGTTGTTGCTGTTGATTCCCTGGTGGCCGTGAATATGGTTCCTGATGGAATCGGTTGACATTACCATCACTCCCTCTTTGGAACCTAGATGGTCCAAAGTTACGGGGTCTCGTATCCCGAGATTGATCTAACTCTTTAATCAGGTGACATTTATCCAACAAAGCTGGGAATTGTTCAATCCCCAAAGGTAGAACCGTTCGCTTCAAGTCATGCCTCAAACTTTCTTCAAACTTCCAGCACTTCCACTCTTCATCAAGCTGGAGTTGAAAGTATAGAGAGAATTTTGATAGGCTTTCAAACCTAGCAGCATACACACTGACCGTCATTCCCCCTTGTTTCAGCCCAAGGAACTCCATCTCTTTGGCGTGCCTCCTACTAGTTGGAAAATACTTCTCCAAAAACTTACTCTGAAAAACTTCCCACGTGATAAACCTTCCCTCAGCTTCCAAAAATCATTGCGTTCCTGCCCACCAATCCTCAGCATCTCCAACAAGCATAAAGGTAGCATAAGTTACCTTCCTCTCATCTGTGCATCCTATTCCTTAAAAAATTTTCTCCAACTCCTTGATCTAAAGATCCACTTTCTCTGGATCAAATTCTCCTTTGAACCGTGGTGGATTGTTATAGCAAAACTCTGATAAGTTCTGTGCCTCAACTGCCACTTCTTGCTGTTGAGCAGCTCTTTGGTTCTGTTGTACTATAACATTTGCCATTCTTTACATTGTTGTTGCAGTTGCAGCCATACTATCATTGTCACGTCCCGTGTCCATGTGTGCACTTCAACCACGAGCCATTGCTTTTCTTTAGACTAATCAGAACACAAAGAGAAATTAAGTACAATCATTCAAGCAATATTGCCTCCTTTCAGAAACCAAACACATAGGAACACACAGCACAAATAAGACAGACATAACCATAAACCCGACGGGCTTAAACTTGGGCTCTGATACCAAATAATGTAACACCCTCCAATGAGTATTACATTTCAGACTAACTCTTTTTAAAACTTTACCCAAGCTATAAAAGATTTAATAATATAAAATACAGATTTCAAAATTCTTTTTTGCGGATAACATAAACTTAACGGAATATAAAGAACACAAGTCATAAAGAACTGAATAATACACTTTACATATATAAATATCATTTATCGAAAAGGTAAATACAGAAAATTACATACCCAAAAGCATATGTACAACAACTAAACAACACCTATTTAAGCTCAAGTCCGATACACCTAATAGGAAGGGTCCTCCACTGGATCCTCCTCCTCCTCAGAAGACAAATTCCCTAGCCAGGGAATGTCTCGATGGATGGGAGTCTGAGTAAAAGATATCTCGAAATCCTTCCTAGGAGTATAGTGAAGATCACCCCACAAAACCCTTTAGGCATATAAAACTCTACATAAACAGTAACACTAAAGGAAAAAGTAGTAACCCCATGTCGGGTCCTACTTATCGATAGAGTAATATCCCCTATATACTCTATGCGCTCCGTATCACCAAAGGACATGCCAGGCATCAGTGCCTCCAAGAAACTACACTCTAACAAAACCTAGCAGATCCCTCCGAGCCACCATCGCAGTCTTCACAGATGTAAACATAAAACAGAAATAGATAGAACAATAACATAAAGAGGTGAGATCCTCTACATCACATATCAGTAAGGCAGCAGAGAAATGGTAATAAAAATAAAGTCATACAGTGCAGACTTAACAATAACAATCATAATATTTCTTAACAGATAACTCAATAGATATGCATATATATATATATATATATATATATATATATTCACAACAATATATTTACAGACTATGCATATGTATAATGAACAGACCCCTACTCCATGGAGCTAAAAACCAAACATCGGAGAGAATGAACGAGGAATCATGTTTGTATATCGTCAGCCTTAAATCAAGTGCTTCAAAAATTATCAACGTACGCATCAGGGCTTATACAAGACATTCTACACCAGATCGGGAATAGAGCAGTGTCTCATCGAGATTGTCGGTGCGTTTGTAACAGTCACCACGGCACAGTAGAGCTACTAACGAGCCATTTGTGGGATGCTCACGCCCCGATGCCTCAAAGGTCATTCATAGACTTTCACTAACACAATTCACACCCGCACGAAAGTGTAATTCATCTCCTAAGCATACAACCTTAACAAACAAAGTCAATATGACCTTGATAATGCATGTTCAAATGACTTAATAACTCAATAATTAATAAATACGCGCCTTACACGTAAAACCAAGCCACCACTGGCCTAAACCATCAACTAATGTCTCCGGGTCCAGTACGTCGGGCCAACAGTAAAATACTATTTTTCTCAAATGCAATGTACTTTTACTGTATTTTCATAAATGCATAACACTTTTGGTTACGTTTCCAAATCGCGCAACATTTTTACATCATTTTCCAATTGCGTAAAACTTTTAAAACGTTTTCTTAATCGCATAGCTAAAATCATCATTTTTAAATCGCATAAAACATTTTATTGATATTTTGAGCTTAATTTTAAACTTTTCTCATTTAATATCAAAATTAGACTTTAATTCCAACATTTTCTCACTAAACCTCCTTTGATTAATATTTCCTAACATTTTTCAGAAAAACTAATATTATTTTAATTAAATCAAGATATCTCAAAAATCTTTGTTCATTACTCTAAATAAAAACTTTTTAAAATAAAGTACTTTAAATTCCAAACCATCCTTTAAAAATTATTTCCACTATCATGGCCGAAAATCATTATTTCTGAAATAATAAAAACTTTGTTCATCTTCTTTTTAACTTGTAAATCCTTTAATCCTAATTTAGTCCCCTAATCATCTAAGTTCTTAATTAACAAAATATTTTTCTCATGGATGCCCACTCCTAGGCCGAAAGGCCGTGAGCCTCAAGTGGTCATTGGAACAAAAAAATCTCACCTTTCTCATATGATTCATAGCATACAAAGCATATCAATCATATAAACACATATAATCAAACACACATAGCCCACGAAATTCACACAAACAAGTGAATAAATCCTTACATGGATTTTTTACCAACAAACCACAAATCATTTCTCACCACCAAAACATGGTTGATGAGGTTAATCTCCCTCTTACCTTAAGGTGATGATCAAAGCTCCATTGATGTCCTCTTGTAACAAGTTCTACCTCCAAGAAAACCCTTAAAACAAATCAAACATAAATTTATTAAAATCAAAGGCTTGAAACAAGATGACCATAGGTCAAGATTATGGTCTAGGACTTTAGAATAAAAATCTAGGAGTGAAGATTAAGAACTTCACCTAGAACCTTCAAACTTTGAGCTTGAAGAAAGAGGTTGAAAATGGATGATTTTGATAAAACTCACAACTAGAAAGTGTCTTGAAATAGTGTTTGGATTCAAGATATATATTCAGTTTGGATGAAACAAAGTTAAAATGTATTTTGGGGAGTTTGGCTGTGAGCTTCAATAGAGAGAAAAAGAGAGAATTTTGTGATAGCTTTTGATATTTTTGCTTCTTGAAAACTATACAAGATAGGCTTAAGAGAAAGAAGTAACCAAATTAATCACTTAAGCTTCTCCTAGAAGCTCTTGGTCGTGAGCTTCATCAAGGGTGGAGATCAAAACTTCTCCGAGATTGCCATCCATTGGTGCAACACACAAAGTCCAAGTCATTAATGTTGACTCCATCAAACTTCTCATGTAAGCTTCCTTCTCATTGGCTCACCATAAAGTTGTCATAACCATCAAACTTGACTAGCCATCAAGATATTTACCAGTAGCTATTATCCAATGGACAAAAACTACTGCTAGAAAACTAGTGGTTATTGTCCAATAGATAATAGAACGTACCTAGATTTTATCAGTCAGATAAAATCTCAGAAAAGAAAAACTTCGAAATATGTTCCCAATTTCGAGTTTAGTAAGCTCCCCCGACCCCGCATGAATAGTCAAAAATTTTTCAACCCCAAAATATTTTCATTTTTCTAGCCTCACTTTCAAACACATAGAAGTCCAAAAATAATAATAAAATAATCAAAATAAATCAAATAATTCACAAAAATCACAAAAATTGGAAAAACATATATACCAGAGAAAGAAAGAAAAACTGCGGTGTTACAGCAGCTCTAGCTAACTGAATCTGTGTGCCGAGCACTAGTGGAAGATGTCAGGTGATCGTCATATCTCTGTCCCTCGAGCAAATTTGCACTTTGACGTGAAAACTTGGTATCATTTTATCACCTGTCGCCTTCTCACCACCACTCATTTGTCTGATGTTCCTATTACGAGGGCTTATCTTTTATATGCTATTGTGGAATGCTGCAACATTGATGTAGGTCTGCTGATCAACACTCAGATCACTGTAGCTACAAATTCATACTCGCAAAGTATATGGTTCCCCTCCCTAATCATTGTTCTATGTCGGGAGGCTGGTGTTACATGGTCCACAACTGAGGACTTGACTCACCCTAAAGCAGACCTAAACTTGCGAGTTCTGTCTCAATTGGTTAGTCCAGATGAGGAACCACCACACCCTCCGCAGCCGCGGCCCCAACGACATGCATCTCAGTCTACATTAGACTGCCTTGACCACCTCGAGCAGCAGCTTGCACGGTTATCTACGACCGTGCAAGCTCAATTTGATTATACGGTATCAATGATGTGGTTTCAGGCTAAGCATAGCGGAGTACCTATGGAGCAGATTCCAATGTATATGCCTCCACCAAATGAAGCCGATCATAAGGATGCAGAAGATTGATGTCCATCTATAAGGCTGTTTCTATCCTTGTTCTCTTTTTTGTTTCAGTTGTATGCAACGTTGGGGACAATGTTGTGGTTAGGTTTGGGGGTGATTGGGTTATTGGTGCATGTTGTCACTGATGTATGTATTTCTAATTTAAAAAATTTAAAAAAAATTTAAAAAAAAAAGAAAAAGTTAAATGTTGATGTGGTTGACTTGATCTTTGATATGCTTGCCTTGGTTTGATTGTTGATTCTGGGAAAGTATGCAAGTCATTTAAAATTTAATTGAGCTTTAGTGTTTCTTTATTATGTAGATGCATTTCCCTTTACATAATTGAGAATCCTGGAATAATAACAATTGTGCATATCTAAAGAAAATTGTGACTTGCCCTGTTGTGATGAAGACTTAATTTCTGAAAGAATGTTTAATTCTCTCTTGAGGCAAAATTCTAGGCTAAGCATGTTTGATGAAATGATTAGGGCTTTCAAGCCTACCCATGTATGCATGAATATCCCTAGTACTCATTTTGAGCCTTGTGAATGTGATTAGCCATTATGCTTTGTTCTTTACCCACATCATCCTTACCTTTTAGCCCTTAAGTATTATTTATCCACCATTGTCTGTGTTGGGAACATATCTTGCAAATGACTAGTTGATATAGAAGAAATAAGGGGTAGACATGTTTTGAATCTAGCAAATTTGTGATTTTTTTTAATAAAAAATGAAGAAAAGAAGGAAAGTAAGAAATTGCAAGAAAAAGTTTGAAATGATAAAAAGAAAAGAAAAGAAAAGAGAGTTCCTTGTGCTAATTGTGCCTTGTGCTAAAGAAATAAGCTTTTGGAGTTCATATGCTAGAAAAATGTATCTTGTGTGTAATGGTTGTTTGGCTCATTTAGGTCTTCTGCAAGATTATGTGTCCCACTTTTTGTTTTGTCCTTCCCTTCATTTCTTTACCCATTACCTTGGCCTTACACTACAAGCTTGAAAAGAACTTTTTGATCATTAATCATGCTTGGTTCTACATTGGTGGAGAGAGAGATAAAAGACATTTTTAAGGGAGTCTGAGATGGAGTTGCTTGGGTATCATCATGAGTTTTCTTGGATGTGCACGCTAGAGTTAGGAAGATGTTTCTTAATCATCTTTTGGGAAATCTTCAGCATAAAAAATTGAAACATGACAGCATGAGCTGAAGATTAGATGGCATGTATGCTTAACATTAAATTAACTTTGAACCATTGAATATGAGATCTAGCATGATGCCACATTATCTTGAATATTTTGGAATCTAAATTATTGAGATTTACATGTGAATACATAAATGCTTTTTGCTGAATCTGAGATGTTAAGAAAATATTGTTTTATCTTGCTCGAGACTAGCAAAATTATAGGTTTGGGGGTGTGAAAACTCTGGAAAATAGAGTTATTACACAAGCATTTCTGATATATTCATAGGTTATATCTTTGAGTTTTATCTTATTTCCTGTAAATATTTGACTAGTTTAATCTTTGTTTACTTTTTTTTAGGAGTCTGCAAAGAATCAAAAAGGGAGAAGCTCAATATGGATTAAGTGTCACGTCTTTTGAACATTGAGTGCTGCTGCTTCCCAATTCAATAAGTCGTGGCTTCATTTGTCATCAAGTGCCACGACTCCCTCAGAATTCATGTCGCGGCTTCCAAAATATGTGGCATCACACATTTTCCAGAGAACTTGGAGCTACGGCCTCCCTTAGCATTGTGCCACGGCTCCCTCAGAATTGATGCCATGGCCTCCAAAATGTGTAGCAACGCGCTATATTTTCTAGAGAGAATGGAGTCGTGGCCTCCCATAAGTTTATACCACGGCTCCCCGTAAAGAGTCATAACATGATTTCATTCACTTAGAGCTACGGCTTCCAAAGCTAAGTGCCATGGCTTCTCTTTTTGGATGGCACCATGTCCTTTTTAATTAGGAAAATTAGCTTTTGGCATGGGGAGAGTTTTTAGGGGATTTTGGACAGAGCCTTGGGGAGCACTCAAGGGATGCACACTTTTGGAGAGAAAATTAGGAGAGAGCATCAAGGTGTGGATGAAGGATTAGAGAAGCTGGACACAACCCCCTACATCCATCAATACACCTAGTTCTTTCTTTCATTCTCTCTTTATTTTTAAGATGCCTATATTGATATTTTTTGAAATTGCTCTCTTTGTAACAATGATGTTCTAATCTCTTTTTCCGGGGTCTAATGAATCTTATTATGTAATTTGACTGATTGTAATTCTTTCCTGCTCTTGTGATAATTTTGGTTATGAATTTCTAATTCTATGCTTAATGTGCACATTTGATTGGCCATTATTTGTGTTGTCTTGGTGAACCCATTGAACTAGACATAGGGATTTGGATGTTGGACCATGGAATTAGAAAATGCATGTTCAATTTAACTTAATTGAATGAATGAATTGATTTGCCAATAGGATAGAAATATACCTATTGGTTATGCATAGCAAGTGTTTGATATTTGTTCTCAAAGCATGGAATTCTGTCAATTCACATAGACATATAGTGCCTTGATTAAGTTCCATAGTTTTACAAGGTCGTCAAAAGAGGTTTGTAAATGCATAAACATTACTTTTTGACACGTACGCTTGCATAGTCTAGCTAATAGGCAACAAGTTTTTGGCGCCGTTGCCAGGGAACTATTTTGTGACTTTTTGTGTTAATATTAATATCGAGCTACTTGTCTTTAATTTCAGGTACCTTTTCTTTTGTATTCGACATTCACAAAGTTTTGAGCTTCTTCCATTTGACCTGGAGATTGAATGGACTTTTCATAAGCTTTGGAAGGAAAGTGGTCAAACTTCAAAGAGCACTAATATGGTAAACGAAGAAGACCACACTCGGTCATTGAGGGACTTTACAACACCTCAAGTGCAAGACTTACATTCTAGCATCAGGAGGCCAGCTATACAAGCCAATAACTTTCAAGCCGGCCATTATCCAGATGATTCAGGCATTCGTTCAGTTCAGAGGCTTGCCTAGTGATGATCCTAATGCACATCTTTCCAACTTGTTGGAGATTTGTGATACCTTTTGGCATAACGGAGTCTCTAAAGATGCTATCAGACTGAGGCTGTTCCTATTTTCTCTTAGGGACAAGGCCAAGGGTTGGCTTAACTCTTTACCGGTAAGGTCCATTATAACATGGAAGGATCTAGCTTGCAAATTCCTTGCCAAGTATTTCCCTCCGACTAAGACAATAAAGATGCAGAATGATATTACTTCCTTTGTGCAGTATGACTCTGAGTCATTATTTGAAGTTTGGGATAGGTATAAAGATCTCATCAGAAGATGTCCTCACCATGGCATTCTGAAGTGGTTGCAAGTTCAGACATTCTATAATGGACAGTTGTGAAATATCAGAGCAGCTATTGACGCAGCAGCAGGTGGCACTCTCATGAGCAAATCTATTGATGCCGCCTATGATCTTCTTGAGGCAATGGCCACCAACAACTACTAGTGGTCTTCAGAGAAGGTTACTCCTAGGAGAATGATAGTTGGTGTACATGAAGTTGATGCCCTTACTTCACTTTCAGCTCAAGTGACAACACTCTCCAAGAAGCTTGACACTATGGCAATCAACTCAGTGGCAAGAGGAGCCAATAACTCAGCTAAAATTTGTGATCATTGTGGGGATGCTCATTCTACTGCAAATTGCACAGCTAGCTTGGAAAGTATGCAATATTCCAATCAATTCTGCTAACTGAGTCACAATAATACTTTTGGTAACACTTACAACCCAAGCTGGCAGACCCATCCAAATCTTTCTTGGGGTGGATATTCTCAAGGATCTTCTTCCTCTTTTCAGCTTAAAGAAGCACCTTGGGCTCCTTCTGGTTTTCAACAACAGAACTTCTCTCAAGCAAAAACATGAACATCAACTTCAACTTCTAACTTGGAAAAGATGTTTGCTCAGTTCATGACTAGCCAACAAGATTATATGACAAAGACTGATTCCAGGTTAGCCTCCCATGATGCTCTGATGCAAAGCCAAATGGCTTCCCTGAGGAATCTCGAGACACAAGTTGGACAATGATGCAGATTAAAAGTTACAAACCCAAGTGAAGGTTGTTTCAAGTAATAAATTCTCGAGAGTCTGAGGTCGATCCACAATGACTTGATGAAGAAAAATTCTTTGACATAAGGTAAATATTTTGTCACAACAATAAAGGTGATAAAACTTGGTCACAAATGAAAAAAAAAGATTTACTTGGGTTAGGAGATCCACTCTTGGTAAGTAAATTAAGAACAAGATTAATTCTTTTTATAACTCAATTAGAATCCACGTATAATAGAGGTTCTAATAAAAAAATATAACATTCAAAGTTCATTTAAAATTATATACATAGTTATATTATGGTTCCTTTAATCATCTATTAACACCACCACTTATAAATGGGCTCAAGCATTCATTGTGCCAATATTTTGTCTACAACAAATCAAGATCTCCACTTTACAAGAATGGTTTCTAAATTGATTGAAAATAAAATACAATACATATAATGACCACTTGAAAATATATCATTTCAGCACAAGAAAGAAATGAATCTAACCTTATTTCATTACCAAGAGCTTCACCCTTTCACCCACGTAAAATAAAAATTAGTTACTCATAGAAAAGAAGAAAGAAAGAGAGAATAAGAAGAAGAAGAACATAACTTCAATTTAGAACAAAAGAAAACTACAACAAGATAAACAAATAATACAATAGCATGATCTTGATCTCTAAGACCAAGATCCCTAAATGATCAGCCAATGGTGCCTTTTATAAAAGATTAGAGATACAAAATAACAAGGGGGTTGATTAATGAGTGAGTGGATGAGTGGGTGGATGAGTGAAAAATGCCAAATGACTTTTGATGAGTGAAAAATTATTGAGATTCTTTATCTCCAAAATCATTTAGTGATGAACTCATTGAATGCAATAGAGAATTGAAAAATGGTCTTCATGAAAATTGTAGGCTTTTGTCTTAGCTTTCAAATGTCGTTAGTTTCAGCCCAAAAGCATTCCGATAACTCGAGATATGGTCTGATTACTGCACACTGCTCAGGCCCAGCTACAGCTCCTCTATTTTGACTTGCAAGCCTAATATGACCTCTAAACAATCTGAAATGGGTCTTGTGTTTTTCATGAAAGTTATAGATATGGGTCTTAACTTGCAGATGCCAAAATTTTAGCCCAATTCAATTTTTACAGCCTAAGTTATGCTTTGATTGCTACACACTGTAACATCCTAAAAATTATTTGTTTAATCATAAATAATCATTTTCTAATATTTGTGATTTTTGAGAATTTTTATGAATTTTTTCGGAAATGTCAAATATTTTAATATATTTATCATTTTGCATGCACACTGAGCAGAGTCAGTGTAACACCTCAGAAATTATTTCTTTCGTGATGAATAGTTATTTTCTAATATTTGTGATTTTTGAGAATTTTTGTGGATTTTTCTGGAAATATCAATTATTTTAATATATTTTTCGTTTTACGTGTACACTGAGCGGAGCCAGGTAAATGAAATGTTTTCCCTGAGGCTGGTAAACTTTGAACTGTGGAAACGTCGACGAGGGATCTTACTAAACTCGAGGTTGGGCATAATTTATGAGGTTTACATTTTTTGAGATTTTATCTGATAAATAAAATCTCTGTACGTACTATTAAATAAAATTCTTCGATATGCTCTATTATCCATTGGATAATTAGTACTGGCTTTGTGCACTGTAACAATTGTCCATTGGGTAATAGCTTGTAGTGAAAACCCTAATCACCATATTATCCTATTATTTTAATTACCTTTTCACCTAATTATTTTATCCAAATGTAATCTACTTTATGTCTAATCAAATCCACTTTTGAAAAAGCTAACATTTAACCCTAATTTTTGATGACCATTTTCCCTCTCATTCTCCCTCTCTACTACACGGCCACAGGGCCCATTTGGGAGCCAAAATTCCTTTTCACTTAATTAATCTCATTTCTAATTTCAAAACCCTAAAAGCTTATTTCATTTCTACTATCACTTTCTTTCTCTACATTCATCTCCTTTCATAGTTTTCTCCTCCTTCTCTCTACACCTCACACTGCCACACCCTCATCCACACATCCAAAGATTCCAAAAATTCAAAGTAACTACATTTCCTTAATCTCCATCACATTCTAAACACTTTTCTAACTTGAATCTACTTGAAAAGCTTCCATCTTCATCATCTCCTTCAAGCTTCGAGTTTGGAACTCTAGGGGTTTTTGGTGAGCTTGGCCGAATTTCACTAGGAGCTTCAAGGGAGTTCTTGGCTTGTTTTCTCTCTTGGTAAGAGGGAGATGATCCTCTTCAACCACTATCGGTAGTGAGAGACTTGTTTTTGTATTGGTTGTGAGAAACCCTTGTTAGGGTTACTCTCTTTGATGTGTGATTTTGTGTTTATGTGTTGATTTTTCCTTGTTTAATCTATTTAGTTGATTGTATATGTATATTGATGATATTGGATGGATTGGAAATACGAAATGGAAATAAAAGTCCCTTGCTTTCCTCATGGAGGCTCACGGCCATGACCCTCAAATGGAGTGATCATGGTTAAAATTTTGTAACTAGGATGGAAACATAATGAATCAAGAGAATAAAATGTAATGGAGTTAAGAAAAACTTAGGGTTCCACCCTTGGGAGGCCACGGCCTCTAGGGCCATTTTAGGATCAAATTATGTAACATCATGTAACCTTGGAATTTAAATAATCAAGTGACTAAATGACTAATAATGTAATGGATAGAAACCTATTTGACAATCTAAAAGTGACTCTTTGAAACTAAGTGAAGAACAAGAGTGAATGAGACTTGAAAAACCTTAGAATAATTCTCTAAGTGGGTTTGAATGAACTTAAAGTAAGGAACTTAACATTCAAGAGAATTCCTCTAGAGAAGAATTTCAAAATAAATATTAAATTGAAGTGAAACTTAATTAATTGGATAATTAGGAATTAATTAGGGATTCATAAAATGGAAAGAACCAAAAATGAAGTTTTATCCAAAAACTTAGAATAATTTTAATTAAAGGAAGACCATGAGTATAAGTAAGAATGTTGAATAACTCAATTTAAACCATTCTAAAGGAATTACGTTTAAAATTTAGTGATGGACTTATTTAATTAAAATAATAATGATTAAATAAATAATGTGAGAGAATTTCTCTAAAAGAGAAACTTATTAAGAAGAATGTAGAAATTTAGGCATAATTCTATAATGTACCCTAAAAGTGTAATGTATTATTTAAGGACTTAATAATATTTATTGTGGGTCCATGAGTGAGACCAAGAATGTGTTGATACTTATCTTAGCCGAATTATGGCATGACATGGAAAGTATATTATTGTTGAATATACATGGTATATGCATTGAGTCATCATGTATTGTGAAAGTCTGATGAACTGTTGTTAAGGCTATGTTGCCTAGGAGATCGAACACACCTTAGTGCAGGTACGAGTAGACTAATGTCGGTCATAATGTTGACCTTAGGGGCGTCGGGGTACGGGTACCTCGTAATGGACAGTTGGTAGCTCTTCTGTCTGTGGGGTAGACCGATGCAAAGGCACTGACGATCCGGACTGAGATATTGTCCTATATCGCGATTTAGTGAATAATGTCTTATACAATGCCTAGATATGCACGTGGATAAATTGATGATTTTAGTACTTTTGTCACGGCAGTCAAGTTACAGACATGTCTCCTGATCTTTCTCTCCGAATGTTTGTGTCTAGCTCTATGGAGTAGGATTTTGATATCGTATGCATGTGTATAGTAAGTCAATATCTTGTCTAGCATTTAATTCTTATGATAATTGGAATTGTTACATTACTGATGTATAACTTCCTGGAATTGTTAAGTTGTTTAATATTTGCCTCTTGATTACTGTTTATTACTATTGTAATGATATGTGGGGGTCCTATGCCGTTTTGTTTCTTTACTTTCATAATTGATATTGAACGTAGGATGTTTCACCTCTTTTCTGTATTTTTACTATCTCTGTGCATATATATATATATTTCTATGAAGATGGTGGTGAAGAAGGGGAAGTACACGAGTTCCCCGGCTTTTGGCCTGACTTTGACTAGCACCAGTTTTGATCATGATGACCCGTCCACAAGACTTTTTGGGTTATGTGCACCTGACTTTCCTTAGAGGTCCAGACTGCTGGCATATCAACCTGGCTTCGGATCGCTGTGTTTATCTGGGAGATGTGACAGTGTCGCTAGTTTGGGGGTGATATGATCCGCCCATCTTTACTTGTAGTGTTTGTTTACACTTAGAGTTCTATCTGCCCATTCGTGATATGCGGGGTAAGCGTTACTACTCCACATAGGAGGATTCATTCCTTTCTACTGCCTAAACCCCCGCCCGTAATTCAGTGGCTCTGATGAGGGTTTCCTCTGACGAAGAAGACCCCGAGGAGGATCCAGCCACAGTTCCTTCTCTTTCTTCTTAGGGGCTGATACTATTGATAGCTACTGATATCTATCTATTTTCTTTTTGGGGCTTGAAGTCTTATCTTTTTGGTGGGCTATATATATGTGTGTAACTATTTTGGGGCAGGTAAAGCTTTTTACTTTCTTTTGTATATTTGGTGATGTAACCAAATAGACATGATGTTAGTATATATATATATATATATATATATATATATATATATATATATATAGCATGATGTATGGATGTATGTTTTACATCACATGTTAATTTCTGTTGTAACCACGTATTATGATCTTACTTTAACAAAAAAAAACAAAAAATATTCACCATTTTATTTATGCAACTGTAATCAAATAAGTTTAATTATAATATAATGAACCGGGTCTTAGTTTATTCTTTTTGTTTTTCGCTTCGAAATTAATGATGTGACGTTTCCTCCCAAAAAAGGGCATTACATTAGTTGGTATCAGAGCCCCGGTTTAAATTTTCTTTTGGGTTTTTGTGGTTAGGTCTGTCTTATTTATGCTGTGTGATTCTCTGTGTTTGGTATTTCAAAAGGATACATCTAATCTTTTCTTATGTGTTTCAGTTAATCTAACTCTAAAAGAACGTAATGGCACGAGGTGGAGACATGGTTGCAGCAATTGAGGCGATGCAACAAATGGCCGAGGTTATCGCGCAACAAATAGAAAGGACTGCTCAGCAGTAAGGAAAGGGCTGCACAACAGCTGGAAGCATCAGCTGACGCTCAAAATTTGATGGAATTCCATCGCCACAACCCTCCTCAGTTTAAAGGAGAATTTGATCCAAAGAAAGCTAGTCTGTGGATCAAGGAGCTGGAGAAAATCTTCAGAGGCATGAACTATGCCAACGACAAGAGGGTAACTTATGTCGCTTTTATACTGATTGGGGATGCTGAAGACTGATGGAACGGGGCCCAGAGAGTGTTAGAAGCTGAAGATAGCGCAATCACTTGGGAGGTATTCAAGAATAAGTTCTTGAAAAAATATTTCCCCGCAAATGCCAGGCATGCAAAAGAAACGGAGTTCTTAATCTTGAGGCAAGGAAGCTTGTCTGTCAGTGAATACGTCACGAAGTTCAAAATCTTATCCAAGTTTTTGACATATTTCTAGCACCAGTCGGACGAGGTGTGGAAATGTCAAAATTTTGAGGAATGACTGAGGCACGAAGTGAAAAGAGCAGTCATCACGTTAAAGATCAACTAATTTTTGGAGCTGTTAGATACGTGTTGCTAGGTGGAAGCTCTAGATCAAGCTCAGGACTCAATAAATCGAAACTTTGGACCTACCAGGTTCCAAAGAGGAGGCAGCAACAATGCAAACCATTTCCAAAAGAAGTCTTATTCCCGACCATCAGGAAATCAGCAGCAGACATTTGGTGGAGGTTCCAGTGGAGGTTCTGGTGAGAACCAAAGCGGATAGAATGTAGCATTTCCTTCAAAATGCTTGAAATACAGGAAGGATCACGCAACAAGAGACTGCACCATTAAAGGAACCATCTATTTCTGATGTGGGAAACTTGGACACATCTCTAGAGACTGCAACGAAGCTAAGGCTGAGCCTTCAGTCAACGCCGCACGAGCTACAAAGCCGCAGGCAAAGGGCCGAGTCTATACCATGAGTGGAGCCGAAGCCTCCAAATCTGAAGATCTGATACAGAGAAAAGGTGCCATAGGAGGTAATCTTTTAACTATACTGTATGACTCTGGGGGGACCCACTCTTTCATTTCTTATGACTGTGTGCGATGACTTGGTTTACTTGTGTCTTCCTTACCTTTTGACTTGACTATTTCTACTCCCACTGATAAACCTGTTATTACTACCAAAGTCTGTTTGAATTGTCCTTTGATTATTGAGGGTCGAATCTTTTCTGTTGATTTGATCTATTTACCCTTTTCTCAATTAGACATAATTTTAGGGATGGATTGGTTGTCTTCCAACCATATCCTGTTAGATTGCTCTAGTAAGACCATAGTTTTCCCTATAGATGAGGATTCTGGATTTTTGATGGCCAACCAAGTTCGAGCTTTCTTGAAAGAAGGAGCTCAGGGATACATGTTATTATCTTCCTTGAAGGTCGAGAGCGAGGCTGATGTGAATGCAATTCTAGTGGTTAATGAGTTCCCCGAAATCTTTCCTGATGATGTACCTAGTCTACTACCGGAGCGGGAGATAGAGTTCGCTATTGATCTTGTACCCGGATCTGGTCCTGTATCTATAGCGCCTTACAGAATGTCACCATCGGAGTTAGCAGAGCTTAAGAAGCAGTTAGAAGAACTTTTGGAAAAGCAGTTTATTAGACCCAGTATGTCACCATAGGGAGCACCAGTGTTGCTAGTCTGAACGAAGGATAGTACTTCGCGATTGTGTGTGGACTATTGCCAACTGAATAAGGTCATAATTAAGAATAAGTATCCACTTTTGAGGATAGATGACTTAATGGATCAACTGAAAGGAGCAGCAATATTCTCTAAGATCGATTTGCAGTTAGGTTACCATCAAATTCGAGTAAAAGTGAAGGATATTCCCAAGACGGCTTTTCGTACCCATTACAGTAACTACAAGTACCTTGTGATGTCGTTTGGTGTAACGAATGCACCTGCCATCTTCATGGACTACATGAACAGAATCTTTCATCCTTACTTGGATAGATTCGTTGTTGTCTTCATTGACGACATTCAGATCTACTCTCAAAATTAGGAGGATCATGCTGAACACCTCAGTATAGTTCTCTATATTCTGAAGGAGAAGAAGCTGTACGCCAATTTGTCAAAATGTGAATTTTGGCTGGACGAAGTCAAGTTTTTGGGCCATGTGATCTCAAAGGAAAAGATTGTAGTAGATCCATCAAAAGTAGAAGTAATTCTACAATAGGAACGGTCGAAGACAGTGACAGAAATTTGAAGCTTTGTGGGTTTGGCTAGATACTATCGGAGCTTCATTGAAGGATTCTCTAAAATAGTAGGGCCTTTCACTCAGCTCACGAGAAAGAACCAAGCCTTTGAGTGGACTAATGCTTGCGAAGAGAGTTTTCAAGAATTGAAGAGACGACTAACTATTTCACCAGTATTTGTTCTACCTGATCCGAGTGAACCTTTCAAAGTGTATTACGATGCTTCATATCAAGGATTAGGAGTTGTGCTTATGCAAAATGGAAAAGTGGTGACTTATGCTTCGAGACAGTTGAGAGTGCATGAGAAGAACTATCCAACACATGACTTAGAGTTAGCAACTATGGTTTTCACTTTGAAGATATGGAGACATTTCCTGTATGGGGCGACGTTCAACGTCTTTAGTGACCACAAGAGCTTGAAGTACCTGTACGATAAAAAAGAATTGATGAGGCAGCAAAGGTGGTTGGAGTTTCTTAAAGATTATGATTTTTGACTTCTGCATCACCCTGGAAAGACAAACATCATGGTAGACCCATTGAGTAGGAAGATGCTCAGTATCTCAGCCATGATGATTAAGGAAAAAGATTTGATTAAACAATTCAGGGATCTATGGTCTTTCATGGAATTAGCACTGGGAAAAATTTGCATGAACATGGTCACTATCTCAAGCGAATTAATGGAAGACATCCGAGAAAAGCAGAAAATTAATAAGTTTTTGCAAGAAGAAAGAGAACAGATGAGGCAGGGCAACGCTATGACATTCGAGGAAGGAACAGATGGAATTCTAAGGTTTCGAGGTAGAGTTTGTATACCCAGCGATCAAGAGCTTAGAAAGTATATTCTCGAACAAGCTCACACGAGCAAGTTGAGTATGTACCCGGGGATAACTAAAATGTACAAAGACCTGAAGAAGTTATTTTGGTGGCACGGAATGAAGAGTGACATTGCTAGATGTGTGTCATCTTGCCTGGTTTGTCAAAAGGCGAAGGTTGAACATCAAAGACCATTAGGACTATTGCAACCTTTATTTATTCCTGAATGGAAGTGGGATAGCATTGGGATGGATTTTGTGGTTGGATTGCCGAAGACCAGAAAAGGTTATGACTCAATATGGGTAATCGTTGATTGACTCATGAAGTTAGCACACTTTCTACTAATCAACATAAAATACAACATGGAGAAGTTGACCCAGCTGTATATCGGTGAGATCGTTAGGCTACATGGTGTGCCTACCAGTATTATTTCAGATAGGGATCCAAAGTTCACCTCAAAGTTTTGGCAAAGTCTGCAAGAAGCATTAGGAACAAAGCTACGATTGAGTTCTGCTTACCATCCATAAACCGATGGGCAATCAGAAATGACGATCCAATTGTTAGAGGATTTACTCAAGGCTTGTGCTTTAGAACAGACTGGAAGTTGGGAAGAAGTTTTACTATTGGTAGAGTTCACCTACAACAATAGTTTTCATTCAAGCATAGGGATGACACCCTATGAAGCTCTGTATGGACGACGGTGCCGAACACCTTTGTGTTGGTACCAAGACGGAGAGCGCTTTACTGTTGGACCTAATATTATACAGCAGACAACTAAGAAGGTCAATATGATTCAGGAAAAGATGAGGACGGCTCAAAGTCGGAAGAAGAACTATGCGGACAAAAGGAGAAAGTCTCTTGAGTTTGAGGAAGGCGAACATGTGTTTTTGAAAGTAGCGCCAATGATTGGGGTTAGCCGAGTTCTAAAATCTAAAAAACTTACTCCCAAATTCCTTGGACCTTACGAAATTCTTCGTTGGATAGGTCTAGTAGCTTACCAGATAGCCTTACCACCTTTTCTTTTAAACCTTCACAATGTTTTTCATGTATCACAACTACGAAAATATATTGCTGACCCAAATCATGTCATAGCACTGGACACAGTATAATTGAAAGAGAACTTAATCTATGAGGCACCTCCTATAAGGATTGAGGATAGGAGAGTAAAACAACTCAGAGGAAAGGAAATCTCATTAGTGAAAGTGATCTGGAACGAAAAGACCGAAGATGCAACATGGGAATTGGAAGACAAGATGAAGGAGCAACATCCACAACTGTTCTAAGGTATAAAAATTTTGAGGATGAAATTTCTTTTTAGAAGGGGAGAGTTGTAATATCTTGAAAATTATTTGTTTCATCATAAATAATTATTTTTTAATATTTGTGATTTTTGAGAATTTTTTTGGATTTTTCCAGAAATGTCGAATATTTTAATATATTTCTCATTTTGCATGCACTGAGCAGAGTCAGTGCTACACCCCAAAAATTATTTATTTCATGATGAATAGTCATTTTTTAATATTTGTGATTTTTGTGAATTTTCTGGAAATATCAAATATTTTAATATATTCCTCATTTTACAAGTGCACTGAGCGGAGTCGGGAAAATGAAATGTTTTCCCTGAGAATGGTAAACTTTGAACTGTGGAAACGTCGACAGGGGATCTTACTAAACCCGAGGCCGGGCACAATTTACGAAGTTTACATTGATTTTATCTTATAAATAAAATCTCAGTACGTACTATTAAATAAAATTCTCCGGTATGCTCTATTATCCATTGGATAATTAGTACTGGCTTTGTGCACTGTAACAATTGTCCATTGGGTAATAGCTTGTAGTGAAAACCCTAATCACCATATTATCCTATTATTTTAATTACTTTATCACCTAATTATCTTATTCAAATGTAATCTACTTTATGTCTAATTACATCCACTTTTGAAAAAGTTAACACTTAACCCTAATTTTTGGTGACCATTTTCCCTCCCATTCTCCCTCTTTCCTACAAGGCCACAAGGCTCATTTGGGAGCCAAAATTCCTTTTCACTTAATTCATCTCATTTCTAATTTCAAAACCCTAAAAGCTTATTTCATTTCTACTATCACTTTCTCTCTCTACACTCAACTCCTCTCAAAGTTTTCTCCTCCTTCTCTCTACACCCCACATGGCCACACCCTCATCTACACATCCAAAGATTCCAAAAATTCAAAGTAACCACATTTCCTTAATCTCCATCACATTCTAAACATTTTTATAACTTGGATATACTTGAAAAGCTTCCATCTTCATCATCTCCTTCAAGCTTCGAGTTTGGAACTCTAGGGGTTTTTGGTGAGCTTAGCCGAATTTCACTAGGAGTTTCAAGGGAGTTCTTGGCTTGTTTTCTTTCTTGGTAAGAGGGAGATGATCCTCTTCAACCACTATTGGTTGTGAGAGACTAGTTTTTGTGTTGTTTGTGAGAAACCCTTGTTAGGGTTACTCTTTTTGATGTATGATTTTGTGGTTATGTGTTGATTTTGCCTTGTTTAATACATTTAGTTGATTGTATATGTATATTGATGATCTTGGATGGATTGGAAATACGAAATGGAAATAAAAGTCCCTTGCTTTCCTCATGGAGGCTCACGGCCATGACCCGCAAATGGAGTGATCATGGTTAAAATTTTGTAACTAGGATGGAAACATAATGAATCAAGAGAATAAAATGTAATGGAGTTAAGAAAAACTTAGGGTTCCACCCTTGGGAGGCCACGGCCTCTAGGGCCATTTTAGGATCAAATTATGTAACATCACGCAACCTTGGAATTTAAATAATCAAGTGACTAAATAACTAATAATGTAATGGATAGAAACCTATTTGACAACCTAAAAGTGACTCTTTGAAACTAAGTAAAGAACAAGAGTGAATGAGACTTGGAAAAATTTAGAATAATTCTCTAAGTGGGTTTGAATGAACTTAAAGTAAGGAACTTAACATTCAAGAGAATTCCTCTAGAGAAGAATTTCAAAAGAAATATTAAATTAAAGTGTAACTTAATTAATTAGATAATTAGGCATTAATTAGGGATTCATAAAATGGAAAGAACCAAGAATGAAGTTTTATCCAAAAACTTAGAATAGTTTTAATTAAAGGAAGACCATGAGTATAAGTAAGAATGTTGAATAACTCAATTTAAATCATTCTAAAGGAATTACGTTTAAAATTTAGTGATGGACTTATTTAATTAAAATAATAATGATTAAATAAATAATGTGAGAGAATTTCTCTAAAAGAGAAACTTATTAAGAAGAATGTAGAAATTTAGGCATAATTCCATAATGTACCCTAAAAGTGTAATGTATTATTTAAGGACTTAGTAATATTTATTGTGGGTCCATAAGTGAGACCAAGAATGTTTTGATGCTTATCTTAGCCGAATTGTGGCATGAGATAGAAAGTATATTATTGTTGAATTTACATGGTATATGCATTGAGTCATCATGTATTGTGAAAGTCCGATGGACTGTTGTTATGGCCTTATTGCCTAGGAGATTGAACACACCTTAGTGCGAGTGCGAGTAGACTAGTGTAGGTCATAATGTTGACCTTGGTGGTGTCGGGGTGTGGGTACCTCGCAATGGACAGTTGGTAGCTCTTCTGTCTATGGGGCAGACCAATGCAAACGCACCGACGATCCAGACTAAGACACTATCCTATATCGCGATCTAGTGAAGAATGTCTTATACAATGCCTTGATGTGCACGTTGATAAATTGATGATTTTAGCACTTTGGCCATGGTAGCCAAGTTACAAACATGTCTCCTGATCTTTCTCTCTGAATGTTTGTGTCTAACTCCATGGAGTAGGATTTTGATATCGTATGCATGTGCATAGTGAGTCAATATCTTGTCTGGCATTTAATTCTTATGATAATTGGAATTGTTACCTTATTGATGTATAACTTCCTGGAATTGTTAAGTTGTTTAATATTTACCTCTTGATTACTGTTTATTACTATTGTAATGATATGTGGGCGTCCTATGCCATTTTGTTTCTTTACTTTCATAATTGGTAATGAACGTAGGATGTCTCACCTCTTTTCTGTATTTCTACTATCTCTGTATATATATATATGTTTCTATGAAGACGGTGGTGAAGAAAGGGAAGTACACGAGTTCCCCAGCTTTTGGCCTGACTTTGACTAGCACCAGTTTTGATCATGACGACCCATCCCCAAGACTTTTTGGATTATGTGCGCCTGACTTTCCTCAGAGGTCTAGACTGCTGGCATATTAATCAGGCTTCGGATTGCTGTGTTTATCTGGGAGACGTGACAGTGTCGCTAGTTTAGGGGTGATATGATCCGCCCATCTTTACTTGTAGTGTTCGTTTACACTTAGAGTTCTATCTGCCCATTCGTGACATGTGGGGTGAAGGTTACTACTCCCCACAGGAGGATTCATTCCACTCTGCTGCCTGAACCCCTGCCCGTAATTCGGTGGCTCCGATGAGGGTTTCCTCTGACGAGGAAGACCCCGAGGAGGATCCAACCACGATTCCTTCTCTTTCTTCTTAGGGGCTGATACTATTGATAGCTACTGATATCTATCTGTTTTCTTTTTGGGGCTTGAAGTCTTATCTTTTTGGTGGGCTATATATATGTGTGTGTAACTATTTTGGGGCAGGTAAAGCTTTTTGCTTTCTTTTGTATATTAGGTGATGTAACCAAACAAACATGATGTCAGTATATATATATATAGAGCATGATGTATGGATGTATGTTTTACTTCACATGTTAATTTCTGTTGTAACCATGTATTATGATCTTACTTTAACAAAAAAAATTCACCATTTTATTTATGCTATTGTAATCAAATAAGTTTAATTATAATATAATAAACTGGGTCTTAGTTTATTCTTTTTGTTTTCCGCATCGAAATTTATAATGTGACGTTCCCTCCCAAAAAGGGGCGTTACATACACTGTTCAGGTTCCAATCACAAAATTTATATTCTAACTTCCAAGCCCAATTAGCTCTACTATATGTCCGATTTTGACCAAGAGCTCTCATGAAGTTGTAGAGCTCTCTATTATCTTTCCTACAAGGTAAAATACATAATTCTTAGACATCTAGAACTCAAGATATGGCCAAAATACAGAAATAGTGTAAGACGTAAATCATGCTGGAAAAAATCAATTAAGTCCAATTTTAGTTCAAACTTACAAAACATAACCAAGTTCAATCAATTAAGTATATGGAGAGTGTAAATTACTAAAAATGAGAGTTTATTAATGTATAAAATATGTGATTATCAAATTCCCCTACACTTCGCATTTTGCACTCCTGGGGTAAAACACATAAGACCAAAACTAAGGAACATGGAAAAACAACACACACTCAAAACCTAGAAATTCTAAAAGACTTTATTTCTAATAATATTTAAGAATGAAGAGCAACCAATCATTCAGGGGATCAAAACATTTATGAGGTAATGTTTCTTCACATCTCAAACTAACAAGCAAGGAAACTTCAATTGAAAAGCATGAGTCAAGAATGATATATCTTCACAAGATTCACTCTAATCCCTCAAGTGTTTAAAAAAAAGTAGGTATTTCACTCAATTCAACCTATGAAAATTGCACTACCATAAGCTTGCTTATCTTCTACTTCTCCACTACTCAGAACATATGCACACACAAATCATGAGGACTTTATTCAAGGTTGTAATGGGGTCAAGGTAAAGGAAGAGGTAATATGAATATGACAAGTTAAATATCAAAGAGAATAAAAGAGCATGAAAGCTGAATTAAATTAACAAGCATGAAAGTTCATCCCAACTCCACCTAATACAAATTCACTTTACATATTCTTTTCCTTTCTTTATTGCCTTGTTGGCCATTATTTACACATTTTTTTAATTTTTTTTGAAGAACATAATATATACATTTTTTAAATAAACATTTTTTTAACCATTCTGCACACACACCCCCACACTTGTTCAAGAACTCATCCAATGACAAAGCTAATGTGCTCTTATTCCCTAAGGCCGAGTAAGAACATGATCTTTCATTTAAGGCACATAATGAGTTCAAAACAAAGAATGATCAAATAAGCTCAAAGGGGTTAAGCAAGGGGAAATAGGTCATTTCCAATGCTTTACGTTGGTAGGAATTAGATAGTTTTCAAGAAGCCATAAGAGTACTTGATATCATATTGAGACAATATGCTATTGAGCAAGGCTGCCTATTTGTGCACCAATCATTCTTGGTTATTTGGTTGAAGTAGCTATTTCAAGAAAAATGTCTCAATCATATTTATGTATGCATATAAAAATGTAGTCTAAAAAAGAATCAAAGCAAGTTCTAGAGTAACAATTCCATGAGTGAAATTCACACAAGAAAAAAGAGAATGGTACAAATGTTCAATCTATTCATCAATAGGCTCAAAATCTCACAAGATATATTTCTATCATTCTCAGTCCACCAATTTCAACATCTATAACCAAGCATGTGATTTTTAAGAAAGAAGACAATTTACTCAATCATGCAAATTTCCTTGAATTTGAATTGCTACTTTCACACAAACTAGTTGTCTACCTAATTACCACTTACTCTGCCACCAATTTTGATGCGTCTCAAGAGTAAATAATTTACTCCTTACTCTGTCATCCCTAATTACTTTTGTCGTTAATAAATTGCTAACAAACATATAAACACAACAAACATATTAATAAACACATTTTTTAATTTTTAATTTTTTTATTTTTTTTAGGTTTGTTTTTTACAACCACCCTTCCCCCCAACCAAATCACAACATTGTCCTCAATGTCAAAATATAGATAGGTAAAGAATAGAAGATATTACCTGTTACTGCAATTACTAAAAAAAAAAACCTTACACAAATTTAAGCAGAAACAAAGTACGATAAATAAAATTAAAGATAAAGAAAAGTTATAGATGAAGTGTCAGATCACACTATTGTTCCTTGCTGCCTCCTTTGTTGTTTCCTTCTAACCAATCTATCTGAGCTATTACTAGTTCAGGTTCATAAACAAAATTTTGTAATTTATCAATTAATTCATCAATAGTTGAAGCAGATATAAGGAGTTGTCTTGCAGAAGATGTGATAAAGTTCTATTCCACAACATGGTCAACAAAAGATAACAAATTATTAAAGAAATTATTAACATTCAACAAACCTATGGGTTTATGGTGGATGTTCAGTTAGGCCTAAGAGATAATTTGAAAAAGTTTTTCCAAAGTACCAAAACCACCTGGTAAGACAATGAATACATCAAAGTTTTCATGCATTGCCTTTATTCGTCCATGCATAGATGATACTTGAAGTTCCAACCCAATTGTTTTTCCAATGATATTCCTTCGAGTTAAAGGTTCAGGAATGATACCTAAAACTTGACCACATCTTAGATGTGTAGAAAGTGATACAGCCCCCATTAACTCAATGCTACCTCCCCCATATACTACACGAATGTTCCTCACAGTAAGTGTTCTACCAACAGTGCTTGTTACGTTTACAAACTCTAAATCTTTCCTATAACTTGTCCCACAAAATACACAGATATTGGTAAGTCTACGAACATAAGAAGAAGATCCCTCCATTTCTACACTCACACTCCCTTTGAATGATTATAAGTTGGAGGAAAGTGAAGAAAATGGAGTGTTTAAATAAGGAAGAGAATGGAAAAAGGTAATGATAACACCTATATGGGTAGGTTAGCTGTTGTCAGAAAAGTTTGAAACTAAGAAACACAGTATTTTTATTTTTTTAATTTTTAATTTTTTTATTTATTTATTTTTTACTTCAAGAAAACCATCAGGGTAAAGAAGTCTAGAAACCCCTGAAGGACCTCGCTTAAAGGATCGTCTGTCCAAAACTAAAATATAACAAAATCATACAAAAATAAATTTATAACAATAAATGATAGCATACCTTTATGTATAGTTTTCTTGGCGTATCTTTATACTGCGCGTCATGAGTGCAGTAGCCTTCATAATCTTATCGCCCCTTGAAAGAGACATCAAATTCCTTTAAGGAGTTTCAAACTTAAGGCACTCCTCCCGCTTATGGGATATCCCAGCCTATGCATCGTCCCTCTAGTTAAAAGAGAAAATTTGAATGCGACGACTAGTGACCACAGCCAGTGGAGCTATGCTCAGGAACCCAATAAATCAATACCAAGAATTGAGCTCAGAGGCATTGTCACACGAGAATGCAAACACGGGATGCTTCTATCTGTCCATCAGCAAGCAGAGCCTACGGTTAAAACCTAGGAATGCTTGCGCGGCTCTCTACAGAGCATGGCACACGAACCTTATTTACCAACTGGCGTGCGAAGGTCCACCCGAGTTAATGACGGGTCTGCCACTAGCAAAGGCTCCTAATCTAATTAAAGACCAAGTACAACCAAAGTTTCGCCCTTTTTTATTTCTTTTCTTATTTTTTTCTTATTTTCTTTCTTTTTCTTTTTTTTTTCTCTCTTTTTTTTGAAGATGTACAAGATAATATATACATTTTGTTATGATTGTGGCTCACATTTTCCTCTGGTTTTACGTCTAGTAATGGCTTAAACACCTTCTATGAGTCGATGATAAGCTTCCCATCTAATTTTCTTACAAATTGGAAAATAGGGTCTTTTTGAGTCAGATTCTCAAGACTGTAACGCCTTTACTCGTCCCTAAAGAGATTCCACAAATTAAGAAGTTCATGATGCACAACTCCACAAGAATGCGTCTCAAGAGTCAATAAGATATCATCGAATGACTCCTTACTCAGTCTATTCTTAATGAAGAATATTTTATCTTTTCTATTTGCAAAAATCATCCCCAAAGAATGACATCGCGTGTTATAAGAAAATTGACAATGTTAACAAACCAAGGTATAGAATTAAGAGAAATAGAAATTCATCAAGAAAATAATCATCAATAGGTGTGATATCAAAATGTGAGCCTGTTGTAAGTATGGACAAATGATTTGTAACAACAATTTTGACTTCTTTCTTATCTTTTATTATGATGTTAAATTCTTGAAGCGACAAAATCCACCGTATCAACCTAGGTTTGCAAAAACTTGTTGAGAAAATCGATAAGTGAACCAATTGTCAAAGTAATAAAGTTGACAATTAAGAGGAAAAAAAAACTAAAACATACGAAATTAAGAGGGAAAAGAGAGAACGAAGCACATGAATGCAAAACACATTAAGGATGTAAACACATGAAATTAAAACACTAGGGATCTGACTTCACTTGATTCAATAATCTATCATAGATAATAGAGTAGCTTTGAGACCTTCATTTTAATTAATTTTTAATCATTCAATTGATGAGGAGAATCTAGTACTTAATTAAAACTCAATTCCTTGGTCTAAACCTTAACTCTTAAAGGCATGACATTTACTCTATGGATTCTTATGGAGAATACCACAATTATCCCACACAACCTATAACCTCTATTCCTAGATGATTATAAATCATGACACTTATTATTTATGGTCTAAGTTATATGCAGACTTTTCGATTTTACATACACCTCACTAGATCAATTTATGAGTGGCCAATTCATAAAAGCATTAAGAATCATAATAAGCACTCAAATTAAATAAAAAAGAAATTAATTAAAATTCTAATCTTAATACATGTCAATTGAATTAAGTTACGTCTTCACCCTAGAAACACACAAATTTAACTACACATGACAAAAGAGAAGAAGAAATAGGAAAAATAAATAAAAATATATACAGAGCTCAACCTTCCATAAAAAAAATATTAACAAATAGGCGGTAAATGTAACACCCCAAGTTTTAGACTATGTTGCAAGAATATTGACAAGGTGTGGTAATCACACTACTTTGTGTTTTATCATGCATTACAAAAATAATTTGATTATTCGGTACTATTTGTGATTATTTTGTGTGTTTTGCTCTGGTCAAGAAAATAATAAAATTTGGGAAATTCTTGTCTAATTATTTAGAGACGGGGATCTTACTTAACCGAACCGAGTAACACAGTAAAAGAATCTCTTAATTTTTAGAATTTATCGTAAAATAATTCTATTTTCTTGATAAATATATGTTGCTTGATGCATAAAAGTTATTGCTATGAATTATTTTGACCCAATATAGTTTAATTTGCCATTATACTCAACCGACCAAAATTCTGGAATTCCCAGTTCGACCAAAATTCTTGGGATAGGATCCCAACCCGAGAAGTTCCTCAAGATTTCCTCTAACTGTTTTCATTTCAAGTCTATTTTCGACAAGTCTATTTCGACAATCCAAGATTTTTGAAGATCTTGACACCGATATAATTCGGACAAGGTCCAAATACTTTTGAAGACATGTTTCTAACATTTTGATCCCGTCGGATTTAATTAATAAGACTACACGTAAGCATATGCTAATGGTGAGTTGAATCCGACACCTTCAGAGCATTTTCCCGACAACATCAATCGGTAGTTCGACAAAACCCAAAATACCTCAAGACTGGATGAAACTGATTCTCAATTCTTGAATCAGAAATCAAAGATTTTGGCTGTTATGGCTGCCTCTTCCGACAAAGACCATCTATTCCGACCAAGACCATCTTTCCGACAGAAGACCATCTATTAAAAACATGGGAGAAGTCCTCAGGTTCGACAAAGCGATGGACGTTCTGTTAGCAAAGAATCAGTTAAGAACAATATGGTTCTCCTTTTCCCTAAATCTTGTTGGACGATTCTACAAATCAAAATGAAGATGTTTATATTCATCGAAATATACCTTTTAAAACAATGCCAAAGTCCGTCGAAATAGGATCTTTTAAGACAATGTCATATCCATCGAATTTGGACTTCTATCCAAATACGTCGAATTTAATCTTCTTACTATTTGGTACCATGTTAAAATCCGTCGAATTGGATCTTTTAATTATTAAGTACCAAGTTAAAATTTGTCGAGTGAGGATGCTAGTATCAGTTAAGTGAAAATGTCAATATTTGTCGAGTGAGGATGCTAGTATCAGTTAAGTGAAAATGTCAATATTCGTCGAGTGAGGATGCGCATGTCTGTTGAGATAGAATGTCAATTTCCGTCGAGTGGGGATACCAATGTCCGTCGAGTTTGAATGATAATGTTCATCAAATTATGGTGCTAACGACCATCGAGTAAGAATTCCTGATTTCAGTAGAAAAACTTCTCTAATGTCAAAATCCGTCGAATTTGATCTTCTGACCATATAGTATTTCGTCGATTCGACAATTGGAAGATTTCTTCAACGTTAACACCCGTCCGACGAATTAGGATTCCGTTGACCTTTTAAGTTCATTCAACAATTTTGATCTTCGTTCGACAGAATTCCCATCCGACAGAACTTGATATTTAGCCATTCTTGGAAAATAACGTTCTCCCATTTTACATCATTCTGTCAGGTTGATTTTCATCGAAAATTACCCTTGAAACTCACCGCCATGCAGCAGCTTGGAGGAGGTTCTACATGATTCTTGAATAATCCAAAAGCCTTGAAAGTCAAGTGGATGACGTAAGCCATGTGGAATAGCAGGTGCACTCAGAGAATGACGTAAGCATCATTAGTGATGGAACATTCAAGAGCTTGTGACAAGGCTTGGATTAGCCAATGGAAGACAAGCTTGGTGATCAAGTTTTAATCTTGACCCTTGGTGAATTCTAAGGCTTGGATGAAGTCTTGGAGAGTTAAACAAAGTGGCTTCTTTCCATTTAGCTTTCTACTGACAATTCACCCTTGGTGAAATCCTACAATTAGCTATTTCATTTTATATTCATTTTTCCTCTCAAATGCATTTACGGCCATGCATTTGAATAAAAGCCAATTTACCTATTTAAATATATTTGGCCACGGTTTTCAACAGCTTGGAGAGCTTTCTCCAAGGTTCTTGAACCCTCTATGTGGACCCCTACATGACCAAGCCATGTGCACTTGAATTATTAGACTTTTGTTCAAGTAAATCCATTCATTTGGCCTTGGACTTCTACTACAAAAAAAAAATTTATGCAGACTCCTCTCCATTTCATCCTCACAAATTCACCTTCTCTCACCCAAAGACTTCACTCTATTTTCTCTCAAAATGGTTTACGGCCATGCATAGTCAAAGTCTTTTTTTCTCCAAAATTCTCCAAATAGCAAAAGCTCTCAAATTTCCTCCTTCTTTTCTTCTCCAACCTCACGACCTTCCACCCTCTTTGCATCAATCACTTTTCTATAATTCTAAACTACCTTATTTCTTGCTTTCCTACTTCATTTCAAGACATTTTGTAGTTAAAACCTAAGCCTAAATCATCTATTTTTTTATCTTGTTCTTCAAAGCTCAAGTTTGAAGCCTTGAAGGTAGGATTCTTTAATCTTTATGTTTCTCTTCATTTCAAAGTTCTAATCATGATTTTAATCCATGATTATTTTAGTTTAGAGGCTTAGGTATTAATATTGTATGTTTTCTTGTTTTTTTTAAGAAGCTCTTGGTGGAGAAAATTTGATTGAAGGAGACATACAAGGAACTTGGAGGTTCTTCAAGAGGTAAGAGGAGATTACCCTCATCAACCATGTGTTGGTGGTAAGGAATGTTTGTGTTGTGGTGAAGAAATCCATAAGGATTCATTCACTTGATTGTTTATTGTTTTTCCTAATTGAGATTGATTATATGTGCAAGCATGTCTAATATTGTTTATTGTTTTTCCTAATTGAGATTGATCATATGTGTAAGCATGTCTAATAGCTTTAATGGTTTGTATGTGTTTTATGATCGCTTTAAAATATGGTATGTGTTCATAGATGCATGATAAATATTGTAGCATGTAAATAACATACAAGAATTTGCATGAGTGTTCCAAAGAACACAAATCCAAGCTCACGGCCTCAAGGCAAAGAAGAGAACCAAAGAAGAGAACCAAAATGTTCTCATTATTTTTCTAAAGTGAAATTTAATTAACTTAGGAAAATTAATAAGATATAGATTTGTTTAGATCAAGGAAAAATGAAATTAGAGATCAAATGGCATAAATATAGATTTCGGCCAACATGCCAAAGCCAAGCAATGATGATTTCTAAAATTATTTCCAAACCATTATCTAAAACAATGATTTAATGAATTTAGATAATACAATAAATTTGACATTTATTTAGAAGATCAAAAAAAATAAAAAAATAAATTTATGTGATTTATAAATGATTATAAAAAGCTTCGGAATTGTGAAAATGCGATAAAATTTCTACGCGATTGACCCATACATTGTATATCTTTGCTATCGGGAAAATGTGAACCCGTACAGGCTTTGAAACAGTATTTGTCCGGTGGGACTTACTGTATATTTTTGCCATGAGGGCAAGCCATGAGGGCAAATTTTTATATGCTATGAGGGCATTTGCGTAAATACGCATATTTTATACCATTGAGGGTATTTTGGTAATTTCTTATTTTTAATCATGCATTGAGTTAATGCCAATTTGGTGGATTGATTGATGAGGTGAATCACATCATATTGTCGGTGCGATAAGCGTAGTGTGGTTCAATTTTGAATGAACTTGGAGGCATTGGTGTGCATTACTCCATATGTGGTCAGGGGGTAGCTCCTTCTGGGTCGTGTACGTGGTAACACACTAGTGTTCTCGACAAGCACTATACTTAATCGAGATTTGAGAGGACTATTTTTACTGCCTGTAGTTACACGATGTTGTGACTGTGTACTACGCCATGGTGTTTTAGTGGGCTATAGACACAAAGTGTTGACAAGGTCAATAGCAATCACAACGATCAGTTATAGACACAAAGTCGACAATACTGCAATATGATCGGGGTAGCCAAGCTATAGACACAAAGTCTTTGACAAGGCAATAGTGGTCGGGGTAGTCAAGCTATAGACACAAAGGGTGGACAAGTCAATAATTTGGTGAGGCAAGATATTAGAACTTTCAGATCATTCTCTCTGATATTGATGTGTGTGTTGTAGCTCCATGGAGTAGGATCGTGTCATATTGCATATGTCTATATGTGGTACATTATTATTGTTTATTGGTGATCTTTTATCTGTGATCTTTTATTTGTGATATTATATGTTGTTATTGTATTTAATCTTTATTTTATATTATTATGGTTTACTGTTATGGCATTTTATATGGTATGAATTGTTATATCTATCCTGATAATGTTATTGCTGTTTATTTAATTACAATATATGCTTATTAGAATTAATTGTAAATTGATAACATGACTAAATTTGTGATATCTGTGTGTATGGAATGACCTTGTCATTCGAATCATTCTTTGCTACCAATCTGGTATTGGTGAAAGGGGATCTCACCTCTTTACTGTATTACTTGTTGTGTTTGTATTCGTTAAATTTATATAGTAGGCGGAGCACATTCTTAAACCTATGGGAGACAATATTCTGAAGACGGTGACGGCGTCAAGGAGTGGTCTTCCAGACTTCAATAGGATGCAGTTGGTGAAGAAGCAGGACATGTAGGTTGGGTTTTTTTTTTCTCGTTAGTGTTGTTACGTGCTATTAGTAGTAACCTTCATTGGGTTTGCTATCTTGTTTCTCGAATCTGTAAATGTTATGTTTTAAATTGTTGTTGAATATTTTGTGGCATATATGACATGTGTATAAATCAATTCAATATAATTTCTGTTTTACTTATAATTTTTGGTAAGTTTATATTTCCGCAAAAAGAAATGCTAAAATTTAACTTTTAGAATTCAAAGCTTTTATAAAATGATTTAATTTGGTTTTATATTTTATTTAAAAATGTGACACCCTATGGAGGGTGTTACATTAGTTGGTATCAGAGCACGGTTAGAGTCTTTTAGGGTTTGTGGTTAGGTCTATCTTGTTTTTGTTGTGTGACTCTACGTGCTTGGACTCAGAAAGGAGACAACATTGTTTGAAATGGTTACATCCGGTTTCCATGGTATTATGATTCATCCGTCTTTAAAGAAAGGCGATGACTCGTAGTAAACGTGCATGTGAGACAGGTAGGACGTGGTCGCGGCAATATGACTGCAACTATGGAAGTGATGCAAAGAACAACGAAAGGAACGGTACAACACGATCAGAGGATTGCTCAAGCAATAGGAAACGGTGGCCGAGAATAAGGATCGGGCCAAATAAAGTTTAGAATACGAGATTTCGTAACGTTGAAGCATATTGGTTTCGAAGGAGGAGAAATCGTAAAAGCCAAGCAATTCCAATGAAAAACGTATTCGTGATCATCGGAAATCAACAACAACAGCTGTAGTTTCATAGAGGAAAAGCTAGTAGTAGCAGACTTGATTAAACTGCGACATCTGTACCAAAATGTTGAAAGTGTGGGGAAGATTATCTAACGAGGGACTATGTGATCAATTGAAGATGGAACTTTCCATTAGTGATGCACGTATTTCAAAATCTCAAGAAGAAGAAGAAGAAAGAGCTGGTGCAAAGAGTGTAGTGAGAACGTTCAAATACAAAAGACTTAAAGAGTGAGGAAGTTGTGCTATAGAGGGTAATTTTAAAACTATACTGTATAATGTGGAAGCTAACCCAGTCTCTTGTGATCTATGACTGTTTAAATCTTTTGGGGTTATCCGTGTTTTGTTCTTTTCATAATATTACTTCAATTTCTAAACTTGTTATTACTACTCGAGTTTGTTTGAAGCTTTTCTATTGATCTGGTTTGTCTATTTCTTTTTCAAATAGACTAAGTGAATTAATTCGACTTATCCGTGTCTTTATTATAGTGTGATCGGAGTATTTCTATTCTTCTTGTTAAACTTGTTGTTTATACTCAAGTTTTCTAACTCTACCTTATATCTATTGAATATCAAATCTTTTCTGTTGATTTGATTTGTTTATCTAAAATTACATCTATTTGAGAACCTGACTTTATAAATGGATTGGTTATTTTCTAACCATATCCTACTAGATTGATATAAGGTAACCTTAGTGTTTCGTTGACCTGAGATTTTTGGATTTGAATCCAGAAAGTTCATTTTTAAAATTTTTGGACTATGTTCATTTCAAAATCTATTAGATCATTTCAAATTCTTGTTGGACTAATCTAGTAATCTACCAAATAGTCTTGTTACTTTTCCCTATCACTTTCAAAGTGTCTTTCATATATCTCAATTAAGAAGGAGTTATGCGCAAAAACTAGTCAAATACAAATTCTGTTAGAAGTTCAACTCGTGAATTTAAATTGAGAGTTGAGATCAAATAGAAAGGTAGTGGCATATATTTCGAGGCAGTGAAACGTGCATGAAAAGAATTATTCAAATTATGTTTAGGATATGCAATGGTCGTTTTGCAAGGAAAATCTGAAGACATTTTCTTTCCTAAAAAGTCTACAATAATTTCAAGGGTTTGAAGTACCTATACAATCAAGAGGGGCATGGATATAAGGAAGAGACGATAGCTAGAATTTTTAAAGGATTTGATGAGAGTTTGTGATCTAGAACAAACTAGTTGTTGGAATGAATTTCTACCATTGATAGAATTCACATACAACAATAGTTTTTATTCGAGTATAGGGATGGTACCCTATGAGGTAATATATGGAAGAAGATGTAAAACGTTATTGTGTTAGCATCATGATGCTGAAAGTATAGAGGTAGGACCAGAAATTGTGCAGCAAACTACTGAGAAAGTAAAGACGATCTAAGGCAAAATAAGGACAACTCAAACACGACAAAAGAGTTATGAAGTAAAAGATGAAGACCGCTTGAATTTGAAGAAGGTGACCATGTGTCTCTACGTGTGACACCTATGACAAGAGATGGACGAGTGATTAAGTCGAGGAAACCCACTCCGAAGTTTATTAGACCATATCGGATACTCTGTTGGACATCGTACAAATGAAGGAAAATTCAACCTACGAGACGTTTCTAGTCAAGATTGAAGATCAAAGGACAAAGCAACTTCGAGGAAAAGAAAGCGCATTGGTTACAGTGGTTTGGAACAATATACGAGGTGAAGCAACATAGGAATTAGAAGATAAGATAAGAGAGTAGTATCCATTTTTATTTTAAGTGTGTCAAGTTTCGAGGACGAAACTTATTTTAGAGGGGGAGAGTTGTAACACCCCAAGTTTTAGACTATGTTGCAAGAGATGACAGAATCACACTACTTTGTGTTTTCTCGTGCATTATAAAAATAATTTGATTATTAGGTACTATTTGTGATTATTTTGTGTGTTTTGCTCTGGTCAAGAAAATAATAATTTTTTGGTTGGGGAAATTCTTGTCGATTATTTAGAGACGGGGATCTTACTTAACCCGAATCGAGTAACACAGAAAAGAATCTCTTATTTTTAGAATTTATCCGTAAAATAATTCTATTTTCGATAAATATATGTTGCTTGATGCATAGTCATTTTGTTACTATGAATTATTTTGACCAAGATAGTTTAATTTGCCATTATACTCAACCGACCAAAAATTGGAATTTTTCGACCAAAATTCTTGGGATAGGATCCCAACCCGAAAGAAGTTCTCAAGATTTCCTCTAACTGTTTTCATTTCAAGTCTATTTTCGACAAGTCTATTTCGACAATCCAAGATTTTTGAAGATCTTGACACCGAACTTCGGACAAGGTCCAAATACTTTTGAAGACATGTTTCTAACATTTTGATCCCGTCGGATTTAATTAATAAGACTACATGTAAGCATATGCTAATGGTGAGTTGAATCCGACACCTTGAGCATTTTCCGACAACATCAATCGGTAGTTCGACAAAACCCAAAATACCTCAAGTGGATGAAACCGATACTCAATTCTTGAATCGAAATTAAAGATTTTGGTGTTATGGCTGCCTCTTCCGACAAAGACCATCTATTCGACCAAGACCATCTTTCCGAATGTAAGACCATCTATTTAAAACATGGGAGAAGTCCTCAGGTTTGACAAAGCGATGGACGTTCTGTTAGCAAAGAATCAGTTAAGAACAATATGGTTCTCCTTTTCCCTAAATCTTGTTGGACGATTCTACAAATCAAAATGAAGATGTTTATATTCATCGAAATATACCTTTTAAAACAATGCCAAAGTCCATCGAAATAGGATCTTTTAAGACAATGTCATATCCATCGAATTTGGACTTCTATCCAAATACGTCGAATTTAATCTTCTTACTATTTGGTACCATGTTAAAATCCATCGAATTGGATCTTTTAATTATTAAGTACCAAGTTAAAATTTGTCGAGTGAGGATGCTAGTATCAGTTAAGTGAAAATGTCAATATTTGTCGAGTGAGGATGCTAGTATCAGTTAAGTGAAAATGTCAATATTCGTCGAGTGAGGATGCGCATGTCTGTTGAGTTAGAATGTCAATTTTCGTCGAGTGGGGATACCAATGTCCGTTGAGTTTGAATGATAATGTTCGTCGAATTATGGTGCTAACGACCGTCGAGTAAGAATTCCTGATTTCAGTAGAAAAACTTCTCTAATGTCAAAATCCATCGAATTTGATCTTCTGACCATATAGTATTTCGTCGATTCGACAATTGGAAGATTTCTTCAACGTTAACACCGTCCGATGAATTAGGATTTTGTTGACCTTTTAAGTTCATTCGACAATTTTGATCTTCGTTCGATTTGAATTCCCATCCAAACGAGAACTTGATATTTAGCCATTCTTGGAAAATAACGTTCTCCCATTTTACATCATTCTCACAAGTTGATTTTCGTCGAAAATTACCCTTGAAACTCACCGCCATGCAGCAGCTTGGAGGATGTTCTACATGATTCTTGAACAATCCAAAAGCCTTGAAAGTCAAGTGGATGACGTAAGCCATGTGGAATAGCGGTGCACTCATGAGAATGACGTAAGCATCATTAGTGGTGGAACATTCAAGAGCTTGTGACAAGGCTTGGATTAGCTAATGGAAGACAAGCTTGGTGATCAAGTTTTAATCTTGACCCTTGGTGAATTCTAAGGCTTGGATGAAGTCTTGGAGAGTCAAACAAAGTGGCTTCTTTTCATTTAGCTTCTCTGACAATTCACCCTTGGTGAAATCCTACAATTAGCTATTTCATTTTATATTCATTTTTCCTCTCAAATGCATTTACGGCCATGCATTTGAATAAAAGCCAATTTACCTATTTAAATATATTTGGCCACGGTTTTCAGACTTGGAGAGCTTTCTCCAAGGTTCTTGAACCCTCTATGTGGACCCCTACATGACCAAGCCATGTGCACTTGAATTATTAGACTTTTGTTCAAGTAAATCCATTCATTTGGCCTTGGACTTCTACGGTAAAAAAGAAATAGCTCCTCTCCATTTCATCCTCACAAATTCACCTTCTCTCACCCAAAGACTTCACTCTATTTTCTCTCAAAATGGTTTACGGCCATGCATAGTCAAAGTCTTCTTTTTTCTCCAAAATTCTCCAAATAGCAAAAGCTCTCAAATTTCCTCCTTCTTTTCTTCTCCAACCTCACGGCCTTCCACCCTCTTTGCATCAATCACTTTTCTATAATTCTAAACTACCTTATTTCTTGCTTTCCTACTTCATTTCAAGACATTTTGTAGTTAAAACCTAAGCCTAAATCATCTATTTTTTTATCTTGTTCTTCAAAGCTCAAGTTTGAAGCCTTGAAGGTAGGATTCTTTAATCTTTATGTTTCTCTTCATTTCAAAGTTCTAATCATGATTTTAATCCATGATTATTTTAGTTTAGAGGCTTAGGTATTAATATTGTATGTTTTCTTTGTTTTTTTTAAGAAGCTCTTGGTGGAGAAAATTTGATTGAAGGAGACATACAAGGAACTTGGAGGTTCTTCAAGAGGTAAGAGGGAGATTACCCTCATCAACCATGTGTTGGTGGTAAGGAATGTTTGTGTTGTGGTGAAGAAATCCATAAGGATTCATTCACTTGATTGTTTATTGTTTTTCCTAATTGAGATTGATTATATGTGCAAGCATGTCTAATATTGTTTATTGTTTTTCCTAATTGAGATTGATCATATGTGTAAGCATGTCTAATAGCTTTAATGGTTTGTATGTGTTTTATGATCGCTTTAAAATATGGTATGTGTTCATAGATGCATGATAAATATTGTAGCATGTAAATAACATACAAGAATTTGCATGAGTGTTCCAAAGAACACAAATCCAAGCTCACGGCCTCAAGGCAAAGAAGAGAACCAAAGAAGAGAACAAAATGTTCTCATTATTTTTCTAAAGTGAAATTTAATTAACTTAGGAAAATTAATAAGATATAGATTTGTTTAGATCAAGGAAAAATGAAATTAGAGATCAAATGGCATAAATATAGATTTGCCAACATGCCAAAGCTAAGCAATGATGATTTCTAAAATTATTTCCAAACCATTATCTAAAACAATGATTTAATGAATTTAGATAATACAATAAATTTGACATTTATTTAGAAGATCAAAAAAAAATAAAAAAATAAATTTATGTGATTTATAAATGATTATAAAAAACGACGGAATTGTGAAAATGCGATAAAATTTCTACGTGATTGACCCATATCCGTATATCTTTCTTTGTCGGAAAATGTGAACCCGTACGAGGCTTTGAAACAATATTTGTCCTTAGGTGGGACTTACTGTATATTTTTGCCATGAGGGCAAATTTTTATATGCTATGAGGGCATTTGCGTAAATACGCATATTTTATACCATTGAGGGTATTTTGGTAATTTCTTATTTTTGATCATGCATTGAGTTAATGCCAATTTGGTGGATTGATTGATGAGGTGAATCACATCGTATTGTCGGTGTGATAAGCGTAGTGTGGTTCAATTTTGAATGAACTTGGAGGCATTGGTGTGCATTACTCCATATGTGGTCAGGGGGTAGCTCCTTCTGGGCCGTGTACGTGGTAACACACTAGTGTTCTCGACAAGCACTATACTTAATCGAGATTTGAGAGGACTATTTTTACTGCCTGTAGTTACACGATGTTGTGACTGTGTACTACGCCATGGTGTTTTAGTGGGCTATAGACACAAAGTGTTGTGAGGCAATAGCAATCACAACGATCAGTTATAGACACAAAGTCTTTGAGAGCAATAATAGGTCGGAGTGGGTAGCCAAGCTATAGACACAAAGTGCCGACAAGTGCAATAGTGGTCGGGGTAGTCAAGCTATAGACACAAAGGGTGGACAAGGTCTGATAGTGCAATAAATTTCAAGCGGTATATATTAGAACTTTCAGATCATTCTCTCGATATTGATGTGTGTGTTGTAGCTCCATGGAGTAGGATCGTGTCATATTGCATATGTCTATATGTGGTACATTATTATTGTTTATTGGTGATCTTTTATCGTGATCTTTTATTTGTGATATTATATGTTGTTATTGTATTTAATCTTTATTTTATATTATTATGGTTTCTTGTTATGGCATTTTATATGGTATGAATTGTTATATCTATCCTGATAATGTTATTGTTGTTTATTTAATTACAATATATGCTTATTAGAATTAATTGTAAATTGATAACATGACTAAATTTGTGATATCTGTGTGTATGGAATGACCTTGTCATTCGAATCATTCTTTGCTACCAATCTGGTATTGGTGAAAGGGATCTCACCTCTTTCTGTATTACTTGTTGTGTTTGTATTCGTTAAATTTATATAGTAGGCGGAGCACATTCTTAAACCTTGGGAGACAATATTCTCCAAGACGGTGACGGCGTCAAGGAGTGGTCTTCCGACTTCAATAGGATGCGATTGGTGAAGAAGCGGGGACATGTAGGTTGGGTTTTTTCTTCTCGTTAGTGTTGTTACCGTGCTATTAGTAGTAACCTTCATTGGGTTTGCTACTGTTTCTCTGAGTCTGTAAATGTTATGTTTTAAATTGTTGTTGAATATTTTGTGGCATATATGACATGTGTATAAATCAATTCAATATAATTTCTGTTTTACTTATAATTTTTGGTAAGTTTATATTTTCGCAAAAAGAAATGTTAAAATTTAACTTTTAGAATTCAAAGCTTTTATAAAATGATTTAATTTGGTTTTATATTTTATTTAAAAATGTGATGCCCTATGGAGGGTGTTACAGTAAACCTACCATGGTTAAAAAAAAATATGAACAAGTAGGCGGTAAACCTGTCATTAAATATTAACAAGAATGTAATATAAACCAGCTACCAAATAAATATTAACATGGGTGTGGTATAAACTGACCACCAAATATATATAGTCACAAGGGTGTGGTATAAATCAACCACTAACAAAAATTAATAAGCTGATAAATTAAAAAGTTAGTAAGCAGGTAAAGTAAAAGGTTAGAAACAAGTAAATTAAAATGTTAGAAGTAGAGAAATTAAAATATTAGAAGTAGGTAAATTAAAAAGTTATAAAGTTATAAAGTTAGAAAGTTAGAAAGTTAGAAAGAGAGTTAGATAGTTAGTAAGTTAGTAAGCAATAAAATTAAAAAGGTTAGTAGTAAGCAAGAAAATTAAAATGTTAATAGGTTAGTAAGTTAGAAAGTTAGAAACTAAATATTGAAAATAAAGTATAGAAAATAAAGTGCAGAAAGTAAATTTAAAATATGAAAACTGGAAAATCAACAAGTCGATCTTTTGCTCCGGCTTGAGAGAAGAGAAAAAGAAATATTATTTCATTAATGATTAAAGATTACAAAGAGATAAGGGAGAGTTTCCCCCACTAAGTTAGTATGTTAGTAAGTACAAAGAAAAAAATTAAAAGAACTAGAAATATATATATATATATATATATATACAAGATCCACAGGAAAAAAATATATATAAATATATATATACAAAATATTTACACCATAAATTTATTCTTCAAATCAAGTCCCCGACAATGACACCAAAAACTTGATGAGGATTAAAAGTTATAAACTCAAGTGCAGGTTGTTTCAAGTAATAAATTCTCGGGAGTCTGAGGTCGATCCACAGAGAATTGATGAAGAAAAATTCTTTAAAGTAAGGTAAATATTTTGTCACAACAATAAAGGTGATAAAACTTGGTCACAAATAAAAAAAAAAGATTTACTTGGGTTAGGAGATCCACCTTTAGTAAGTAAATTAAGGACAAGATTAATTCTTTTTATAACTCAATTAGAATCCACACATAATTGAGGTTCCAATCGGAAAATACAACATTCAAAGTTCATTTAAAATTATATACGTAGTTATATTATGGTTCCTTTAATCATCTATTAACACCACCACTTATAAATGGGCTCAAGCGTTCATTGTGCCAATATTTTGTCTATAACAAATCAAGATCTCCACTTTACAAGGAAGGTTTCTAAATTGATTGGAAACAAAATACAATACATATAATGGCCACTTGAAAATATATCATTTAAGCACAAGAAAGAAATGAATCTAACTTTATTTCATTACCAAGAGTTTCATCCTTTCACCCAAGTAAAATGAAAATTAGTTACTCATAGAAAAGAAGAAAGAAAGAGAAAAGAAGAAGAAGAAGAACATAACTTCAATTTAGAACAAAAGAAAACTACAACAAGATAAACAAATAATACAATAGCATGATCTTTGTAACAGCCCAATATTTGCTACCTAAATATATCGTCATATAAATGAATAACCCAATATTGACCCTGCTACTACTAACATACATCAACGTTTAACCCATATCATTCATACATAATGAGTAAATATGGAGAGCCACGATAGCAAAAATTATATATATACATCACAGCCTCAAGGGCATACTGTTATACATAACCTGAAACAACTAAGAAAATATAAAACATTTATATATGCTCAGCCCAAAATAGCATCTGTACTATGCTAGTCCTCATACATCTTTTTTTTTTTCTCTTTTGAAGAACTCGCACCTGGATTTACATGGCAACACAATTGAGGTGAGAAAACATATCTCAGTTGAAGTATTCCAATACCAGCATATATACATATATGTACAATCAGATAATATCACAATTATCAAGTTGACACTTCAATAATGGAAACAACAACACCTCATCTCAACAACAGTAATTGCCCATACAATTGTCATGCATGAAAATGTCATGATAGTAACCGCCCATACAATTGCCATGTTATACTTAATTATGACTAATGATTATGTCTATGCAATTTCCTAAATATGAAAATGAATAATGCATGATACCACATCCAGGATCTTCACTCCCATGGTAATGTCATGAATGCATGAAACTTGAACAAAGTAATAGAAGTCTATAGTTTCATCCATAACCTCGAACAAGCATTGGAAATCTCATCCAGCTTACATTATTATCACAGAGGAAGTCTCATTTCCCCCCCAGGTAGTGAAGTCTCATCAACTACATGGTTATCGATAATGAACAAGGAATTTTATCCTTTTACACATCACTATATTAGGAAGGGTACAAAGCACCTTACCTGATACAGAACACCCACTTTCACGGGGTCAAACAAAGCAAAGAGGATATTACTCACCTCCTTACTTCACAATATAGAGATGATATTACTCACCAATCTATGATTCTCAACATTACAACGAGGATATTATAAATCTCAATATGTTTCTCAAACATTTCTTGCAAAACAATTACTAATTTCTTGTCATATCTAGTTTTCAAAATTGATTTATATGCATTTCAGGTTCAATTCATAACACTTTATCAAATACTTATAAAAGTACTATAACACTCTTAAAAGAGCAAACATGAGTAATTCCAACACTTAGGAAAACTCATTTCCTCAATTCATCATAATACACCAAATATGTATATATAATCATGTCTAATTACCTCCCGTAATTAGAATTTCAAGTCAACTTGACTCAATAATTCTTTATTCATAAATTACTCCTATTAGAGTTTCAACATATTCTACTAGGTATAAACAAAGGATCCTAGCAATTAGGAATCTCAAAACATCAAAATAGAAATTCTGATGAAATTTGCTCTAGGCACCCTAAAAAGGATGTTATTCATAAATTCACCAAAACTCCATCTTAACTGATAAAATTCTAAAATTTTACAGGTAGATAGCCTTATGTCTTATCTTTCAAATGCAAGAAGAACCAAGTCATTCCAAAAACCACAACTTAAGTTATGCTACAAATACTACAAGCTGTTAGGTTACTGTCCTGTATCACGCCTAGGCTTGGTTTTACCACGCCTAGGCTTGGTTTTACCACGCCTAGGCGTGGTAGTTGATCGGCGATGTCGCACTTGCCTCAAAATAGACTAGGATTTACAATGGAATATAGCATAGTGTATAACCTAGGTCATCTCCCAAGGACCAATTCGGATTTCTCAAGTATGTTAGCAATTATCAATAAGTAAGGGGGTTTTGTTCATTTCAATAATAGAAAACGAATTCAAATTTTAAGAAAATTCAATTAAGGAAACACCAATCCAAGGTCTTCAATTCAAGTGGCAGAATTAATCATTATTCAGAGAGAATAGAATTCTGTTGCATTCACCTCTGTTAATTTGAATTCAACTAGATAATCATTTAGAATTTCATCAACTAAAACAAAATCACAATCGCAATTCTTAATTAATTTAGGAACATATTCAGATTAACATAGATTATCAATCGATGATCTATTCTCCATTAGATTCAGATTAATCAACCCTAATTCTAACTTCAATTTCGAAATCCAAATCAGAAATCAATTGAAGAAGGAGAAGAAGGAAGAACACAAACAAAATTTACAATCAAACAAGAGAACTCAAAACTCTAACCACAATCATTGAATTCCTTGGATTGATTTGAGCTTTAGCCTTCCATGGCCATTACGAAAATGCAGAGAAAAGAGAAAAATGAAAATACAGAAGATGAAAAGAGAGAAGCTCCAATATGTTAAAACTGAACAAAATCAAATCAAAAAGTAAATTCAAAATCTGCCTTGACCTATTTGTAACTGAAAAATATTATGTAATTCCTAATCTACCCCTGGCCCAAACTGTAGCCCTCTGAAACAGCTTTTCAGAGACATATCATTTGCCTTAATTGGGCTTAAATTGAGAGAGTTAGGCCCAAATCATTGAGGAAAGGTCCAAGCTTTGTGACAGCAACAGCGTTCTAACTTTGAGGCCCAATTTTGCCTTGAATCCAGCTGAATTGGAAAAATTGCATCGTACATAAAATTGTAGATCTTCATCTCAGCTTTTAGGGGACTCCAAGATCATCCAAATATGATATTCGTAGCCCAAGTTATGGCCTGTACAAGACATAAAGGTCAAAATGAGTTAAAATCCAAAAATTAATGAAGTTTTTACAATTAAGCTCAATGAAGACCAATCATCTAAAACTCATCTTCAAACATAATATTGGGCACAATTATCATCAATTAGGCCAAATATAAAGCAATAATGAATGCCTAAAATTTGATTGATCAAATTCCCCCACACTTGAACCTTTGCACTCCTGGGCAAAATTTAAAATTGAACCAAAAGGGGTTTCATCACAAGCACACAAAATCAACATACCTTCCAATGAATTGCAAGAATGCAAGGTAGTGATCAAGATTCAAACATCCAAAGTATCAAGGAGTCAAGACAAACATGAATATATCTCTCAACATCTCAAGCAAGCAAGAAGACAAATCGAATCAAATGATGAACCAAAAGTGATAAGATCCTCACTAGGCATACTCTACTCTCAAGTGTTTAGGATTGTATTTACACTCAAGGCACCCATGAAAGCAAGTACTACCATAAGCTTGACAAGTCTCTAATTTTCACCACTTGAAACACATGCAAATAAATATCAAAAGTACTTTATTCAAGGTTGTAATGGGGCCAAGATAAGGGAAGGAACAATATGGATATGGCAAGTTAAGCACCTAAGAGAATAAAAGAGCAATGAGAGGAACTCAAATGACAAGCAATGCACATTCTCTTACTTTGATCACCTTTCCTTTTGCTTTCACAACCTTTCTAGAACCATTTTTTTTAAACTCCCTTTTTTTTATCCTTACTTTTCTTTTTTTTTTCTTTTTCTTCTTTTTTTTTATTTATTTATTTTTTTTTTTTTTTTGTTTTTTGTTTTTTTTTATAAACCATGATTTAACCTTACATGCATATTACACATCAATTTGCATAACCACTACACTTGAACTATCAACTGCCTACAAGCAAAAAAGCTCCTCAAATGAAATGAACCAATGCTCTCCCATTCCCTAAGGTAAGGTAAAATCATGGTTTTTCACAAAGGCATAAAATGAGCTAAAACAAAGAATAGGCAATTAGGCTCAAGGGGGTAACCAAAGGGAAATGATACAAGGTTGGCTATTTGGCTAAAGTAGCTAAATAAAGAAAGAAAGCCTCAATCATCTCAATACATGCATGTGAATAAGGAGCTTCAAAAAGAATCAAGTCAAGTTCTAGAGCACCAACAATCATGAGTGAGATCACACAAGAAAGAAAAGAGAATGGCATAATGCAATCCATCCATTATAAGGTCCAAAATCTCACCAAGGACAAGCCTATCACAAATGATGCAGCACTTTAATTCTCAATGCCAGCTTGCTAAACCAAAAATGCAAGAAAAATATTTATATCATGTCAAGAAACCTCTAACTAAGAATGATAAAATTATTCACAACCTGTACAAACCAAGATATTCGATGAAAGGCATGCAAAATGGATCAAAACAGAATTAAAACAAACAAAAGCAGAATTAGAAACAAGCAAAATAAAAATAAGTAAATAAAAAAAAATGAAAATAAAAATATAAAATAGAACAAAAAATAGAACAAAAAATAATAAAATAAAAAGTAGAATTATATGACAAAAAAATAGAAAATAAAAAAATGTAAACAAAAAATAGCAAAATCCAAAGACATTCAAGAAAAAGAAATAGCGAGAAAAATAGAAAACAAAAATGAAAACAAAAAAAACAGAATGTAAAATAGCAAAACAGAAAAAAACAAAATTCCCTCCCCCAAATTCCCTCCCCCACACTTAAATCACACATTGTCCTCAATGGTAAAACAAATCAAAAGACAAGTAGACAAGTGAAATAAAAGAGTAAGGGAAGAGAACACCCTCATCAAGGTGGAAAGATTTGCACTTCGGGAAAGGTGGGCTTTGCCAAGGAGAGTTCCTCTACAAGTGCTGGGCTTGCACGGCTCTCAAGAAAGGGCTTAAGACGGTGGCCATTAACCTTGAAACTCTTATTGGTGGCTTCATTCGAAATCTCCACTGCACCATAAGGGAAGATGCTAGTGACAACAAAAGGACCATCCCACCTAGAACGGAGCTTACCGGGCATGAGTTTAAGGCGAGAATTGAACAAAGCACCTTTTGGCCAATGGAGAACTCCTTCATAGAAATCAGCTTATCATGGAAATGCTTTGTCTTTTCCTTATAGATCCTTGAATTCTCATAAGCCTCCAAGCGGAGCTCTTCCAGTTGTTGCAATTGAAGCTTCCTCTCTGAACTGGCTTGGTCAAATGCTAAGTTACAACTCTTCACTGCCCAGTATGCACGATGCTCTATTTCCACCGGAAGGTGACATGGTTTACCAAAGACAACCCTGAAAGGAGACATCCCTATAGGTGTCTTGTAAGCGGTACGATGAGCCCAAAGAGCATCTTCTAACCGGTGGCTCCAATCTTTCCTATTTGGCTGCACCATCTTCTCCAAAATCTGCTTGATCTCTTTGTTAGAAATCTCGGCTTGCCTATTAGTTTGGGGATGATATGCAGTAGACACTCTATGCACGACCCCATACTTTCAAAACAAAGCCTCCAAAGTTCGGTTACAGAAATGAGTCCCTTGGTCACTAATGATAGCTCGGGGTACTCCAAACCTGCAAAATATGTTAGACCTGACAAAATCCACAACAACCCGAGCATCATTAGTCTTGGTGGCCTTAGCTTCCACCCATTTAGAAACATAATCAACTGCAAGCACAATATAAGAGAAACCAAAAGAAACAGGGAAAGGGCCCATAAAATCGATACGCCAAACATCAAAAACCTCGCAGAACAGAATGGGCTGCTGGGGCATCTCCTGTCGGCGAGTGATAGCCACTCCTACTCTCTGGCACTGCTCACAAGTACTGAAAGCCTGATAAGCATCTCTGAAAATGGTAGGCCAGTAGAATCTAGAATCCAGCACCTTCCTAGCGGTCCGTTGTGGTCCAAAGTGACCTCCAACTGGAGAGGCGTGACAGAAATAAAGAACGGACTGGATCTCATGGTCAGGTATGCATCTGCGAATCACCTGGTCACTACAAAATTTCCACAAATATGGATCATCCCACACATAATATTTAGCATCACTCTTAAGTTTAGCTTTCTGTGATCTAGATGCATGAGGAGGAAAAACAGATGCAACCAAGTAATTAACTAAATCAACAAACCAGGGAGAAAGTGGGGTATCATGCAGCTGCATGAGCTGCTCATCTGGGAAGTCATCTCTGATAGGAGAAGGGTCAACAACTCCTTCTATCCTGCTCAAATGATCCGCCACCAAGTTCACTACGCCACTCCTATCTCTAATCTCCAAATCAAACTCCTGGAGAAGCAGCATCCATCTAATCAATCTTGGCTTCGATTCTACCTTCTTCAACAAGAATTTTAATGCTGCATGATCAGTAAAAACAACCACTTTAGAGCCAAGCAAATATGATCTAAACTTATCAAGTGCAAATATAATGGCAAGCAACTCTTTCTCAGTGGTAGTATAGTTAGCCTGTGCAGCATCTAAAGTCCGAGAAGCATATGAAATGACATGAGGCGAACTGCCAACTCTCTGTGCAAGGATAGCTCCCAATGCATAGTTAGATGCATTACATATGAGTTCAAAAGGAAGCGTCCACAAAGGTGGCTGAATGATGGGAGTGGTGGTCAAAGCTCCCTTGAGGCAATCAAAAGCCTCTCTGCACTTGCCATCAAACTCAAAAGTAACATCTTTCTGCAATAAGTTGGACAGGGGAAGAGCCTTTTTGCTGAAATCCTGAATGAACCGCCTGTAGAAACCTGCATGGCCAAGAAAAGAATGAAATCTCTCGCACGTAAGAGGGGTAAGGCAACTGGGAAATAACATCAATTTTAGCAGGATCTACTTCGATACCCTTCTGAGAGATGATATAGCCTAAGACTATGCCCTGTTCTACCATAAAATGACACTTCTCATAATTAAGAACAATGTTAGTCTCAATGCATCGATGCAAGACTCTATCCAGACTGTCCAAACAGGCATCAAAGGAGGAACCATAAACAGTAAAATCATCCATAAACACCTCAATGCAATCCTCTAAAAAGTATGAAAAGATACTTACCATGCATCGTTGGAAAGTTCCAGGGGCATTACATAGGCCGAAAGGCATCCTCCTGTAGGCAAAAGTGCTAAAAGGGCAGGTGAAGGTGGTCTTCTCCTGGTCCTCTGGTGCTATATGGATCTGGAAGTACCCTGAAAAGCCATCAAGAAAGCAGTAGAAAGACTTTCCAGCCAAGCGCTCAAGCATCTGATCGATAAAGGGCAAAGGAAAATGATCCTTTCTTGTTGCTTGGTTAAGCCGCCTGTAATCAATACAAACCCTCCAGCTACTCTGGACTCTGGTAGGAATCAGCTCATCACGATCATTCTTCACTACTGTGATTCCTGATTTCTTTGGAACCACTTGAACTGGACTCACCCAAGTACTATCTGAGATAGGATAGATGATCCCTGCTTGCAGAAGCTTGGTCACCTCTTTCTTTACCACATCCAGGATCAAAGGGTTGAGTCGCCTCTGTGGTTGTCTCACTGGTTTAGCACCATCCTCAAGTAGTATTCAGTGCATGCACATGGAAGGACTAATGCCAGGAAGGTTAGCCAAGGTCCAACCTATAGCTTTCTTATGTTTCCTCAGAATTTGCAGCAGCCTCTCCTCCTGGTTAGCATGGAGGGCAGTAGAAATGATCACTGGCAGTTGTTTATCCTCCTCTAAGTATGTATATTTAAGGTGCTCTGGGAGTGGCTTAAGCTCAAGTGTAGGTGGTTGCACTACAGATGGAAGGATCCTTTTGGAATTAACTGTGTTGACAGCCTGCAATCCAACGAAATCTGATTCAGAGGTACTTGCTGTAATCAAACTACTGCATTCCGACTCCACACAATCTGTATCAAAATCACCATGTAAACAGGATGCAATCTCAGTACAAACACTGCACATTTCTGAAACAGTACAGGCATCACATGTGTAGGTATCCACAAAATCAGAAAAGAATGGAAGATCATCAGCAAAGAGCTCAGAAAAGCCATCATCAACTATATCAGCCAGCAAATCTATATGGAAAACTGAATGTTCTTCCATGGGGTGCTTCATGGCATCCAAGATATTAAATCGAACCACATTATCTCCAAACTCCATGGAAAGAGTGCCTGCATGGACATCAATTTTGGTTCTGGCAGTTTTGAGGAAGGGTCTACCAAGAATGATGGGAGCCGTGCTGGATTCAGATTCTCCATCCATATCCAGAATGTAGAAGTCTGCAGGAAAAATCAAATCATTTACTCTAACAAGGACATCCTCAATGAGTCCGGCAGGGTATGCATTACTCCTGTTTGCCAACTGAATGATGACTCGTATTCTCGCAAGGGTCCAAGAGCAAGAGAGTTGAACACCGACATAGGCATAACATTAATTGAAGCACCTAAATCCAACATGGCATTTTCGAATTTGCTATTGCCTATGATGCATGGGATAGTAAAACTCCCTCGGATCCTTGCATTTTGGGGCATTGTAGGCTGTATAAGTGCAGACACATTTCTTCCCATGCTGATCTTCTCATTGCCCTTTAGTCTCCTTCTATGAGTACACAAATCCTTAAGAAACTTGGCATATCTTGGAATTTGCTTGATTGCTTCAATAAGAGGAATGTTCATCTCAACCTTCCTAAATGTCTCCAGGATCTCCCTATCTGTGTCAGTCTCAAAAGTCTTCTTAGGCTGCACAACTTTCTGAGGGAATGGCAGTGGGCTAGACTGCTCAGCAGTAACTACATGAATGGGGCCAGAATCTGTTTTCTTATTTTTGCTGCTACATGGAATTTCTGGTAAGGCTTGCTTCTCCTTATCTGATTCATGTTGCAACCCACAGTTTGGTGCATCAACATTCTTACCAGATCTTAGAGTGATGGCACTCACATTTCTTGGATTTACCACAGTTTGTGCAGGAAGTTTATCAGAATCTTGGGACTGTAATTGATTCATAGAACTAGCAAGTTGCCCAATCTGATTCTCCAAATTCTGAATGGTAGCTTCTGTCCTTTACTGTAATTGTAAATTGTTCATTGCCATTTGTTTCATCAATTCTTCCAAGGTTGGCTCGGATTTAGGAGGGGCATTATTTGGCTGTTGCAAATTTTGCTGCTGCATGAAAGGTGGCTGGTATGGTTTGCTAGGTCCCTGAGAAATTTGGAAGTAGTATTCTTCGCCTTCCGCTTGCCTAAACTGAGTAGGGGCAGGCTGTGTAGAGGTATTTCCCCACCTCAGATTTGGATGATTTCTCCAGCCTGAGTTATATCTGTTGGAGGACAGATCGTAGCTCTGTTGTTGCTGCTGCTGAGGCCTATTATTGTAGATGTTTGCTGCATAGGCCTGGGGGGTACCATCAGTATCAACCTCTTGCAATGTAGGGCAGGCATCTGTTGGATGATCAGCAGAAATGCAGATTCCACACACTCTGGCAGGAGCTACTGCAGCAGGCTTCTGCTGTTGAGTCACAGCCAATTGCCTCACCAAGGATGCAAGGTCATCAATTTTGCTTTCCAAATTTCTATGATCTGCAGCATAAGTTGCCTCAATTTCGTGGACACCTCTACTCAATACCACTGAGTTACTTCTGGTGCCAAACTGTTGGGAGTTAGTGGCCATATTCTCAATCAATTCTCTTGTAGCCATAGGGGTCTTGTCTACCAATGCTCCTCCACTAGCAGCATCAATCATGCTCCTATCCATAAGCAGCAAACCTTCATAAAAATACTGGATTAGTTACTGGTCACTAATCTGATGGTGAGGACAGCTAGCACACATCTTTTTGAATCTTTCCCAGTATTCAGACAATGGTTCTCTATCAAACTGCCTGATGCCACATATCTCTTTTTGGATTGATGCAGCCCTTGATGCAAGAAAGAATTTCTCCAAAAACAGTCTCTTAAGATCATTCCAACTAGTGACAGATCGTGGATGCAAATAATACAGCCAGTCCTTAGCTGCATCCTGTAATGAGAAAGGGAATGCTCTAAGTTTGATGTGATCTTCTGAGATGCCTTGAGGCTTCATGGTAGAACACACAATGTGGAACTCCTTGAGGTGCTTATGAGGATCTTCTCCTGCATGACCATTGAACTTAGGCAGCAAATGAATCAATCCAGATTTAAGCTCAAATGGAACATCAACATCAGGATACTGAATGCATAAAGACTGATATGTAACATCAGGAGCAGCCAGCTCCTTCAAGGTTCTATTATCCATAATCTCAGTAGAATCAGAATTGGAAGATGGATCAATGACAGAAAGTGCAGAATCAGAAAATTCAAAAGCAGAATCACTAGTATGATAAGTATGTGTAGAATCACTACTTCCTATATGCTCAGCAAATGCAGAATCAGATCTATTGAACCTATGCAAGGTATGAAAGGTCCTATCTATCTCAGGATCAAAATTATGTACAAAACCAGGATTGGACCTAGTCATATAACATACAAAGCTCGAAAACAACAAAACAGCAAAATGGAGTATCCAACACTAGAAATGCACCAAAAAAAACCTATTTGACCTATCAAATGATTTTTAAAAAATATGAGACCACCACACACTTAAAACTACACTAAAATGAAACTCAAAAATGTAATGAAAAATCTTCAAAAAATGAAAAAGTGGTCTAAATGAAGGATTTAGGGCAAACCAGGGTGTTGCTCATGGAAAAGCTGTGAGCCTTGTGGAGAAGGCCATTGTCCTTCAACCCACCAATTTTCAGCTCATTCTGAGCATGTTTGCTCACCCAAAAATTACAAAAATACCATTGTCTCACCTGAATTTGCTCAAAAACCCTACTAAACGATGGATTTTGGCCAAATTATGCAGGAATGATCCTTAGGATCAGTTTGCTTAGAATGATGGTTTACCTTTGGGGACCAAGTTGCAGCTCAAGACTCCATCGCAAGTACAATTCCTGTCTACTAGTCCCTTTTTGGATTTAGAAAATTGGGAACAAAGTGAAACTCAAAAGTGAAAGTGGAGGTGAAACTCAAGAATGAAGATGAGAACATTCAAATATCAATAATGAAGTATATGGATGCTCAAATGCAACAAAATGACATGCAATAGCCAAATGTGGTGCAAGGGGACCAATGGAACAGTAATCGCAACAAGGTTATACAGCAAACAGGCTTTACAGCTCAGCAGATTATGCAGCAAACAGGCTTTGCAGATGAATGTGTTATGAAGTATCAATTGTGTTGAGTGAAGCAATGCACATTCACAGGAGTCATCAAATGCAGCAAAAATCCAATGGAATAGTAAACAAACCAATGGAACAGTAACATGAAAATCCAAGGAACTGCAAAATGCAATGCAACAGATTGGTGTGTTATACCAGAATTGAACAATGGTGTGTTATGCAGATTTATACCAATAGAAAAACACAATGGAACAACAACAAAACAACAGAAGCAGCAGAACAGAATTATGCAGCAGACTCTGGAGAGTAGCAGAATCAGTAGAACAAAATCAGAATTATGCAGTAGAACTGAATTCTGCAGCAGAACAGAATTGCACTTCAGAAGAATTATGCAGCAGAATCAATAGCAGAATCAGTAGCAGAATCAATAGCAGAATCAGCAAAATGCACTTAATGACTTCTAGCAAAGTTGATCACGAATGCAAAGAAATTAGCAACTATTAGGAACACCTAATAAACCTAAGAAACCGAAAATAGATCCCCGGCAACGGCGCCAAATTTTGATCGGCGATGTCGCACTCGCCTCAAAATAGACTAGGATTTACAATGGAATATAGCATAGTGTATAACCTAGGTCATCTCCCAAGGACCAATTCGGATTTCTCAAGTATGTTAGCAGTTATCAATAAGTAAGGGGGTTTTGTTCATTTCAATAACAGAAAACGAATTCAAATTTTAAGAAAATTCAATTAAGGAAACACCAATCCAAGGTCTTCAATTCAAGTGGCAGAATTAATCATTGTTCAGAGAGAATAGAATTTTGTTGCATTCACCTCTGTTAATTCGAATTCAACTAGATAATCATCTAGAATTTCATCAACTAAAACAGAATCACAATCGCAATTCTTAATTAATTTAGGAACAGATTCGGATTAACATAGATTATCAATCAATGATCTATTCTCCATTAGATTCAGATTAATCAACCCTAATTCTAACTTCAATTTCGAAATCCAAATCAGAAATCAATTGAAGAAGGAGAAGAAGGAAGAACACAAACAGAATTTACAATTAAACAAGAGAACTTAAAACTCTAACCACAATCATTGAATTCCTTGGATTGATTGGAGCTTTAGCCTTCCATGGCCATTACGAAAACGCAGAGAAGAGAGAAAATTGAAAATACAGAAGATGAAAATAGAGAAGCTCCAATCTGTTAAAACTGAACAAAATCAAATCAAAAAGTAAATTTGAAATCTATCTTGACCTATTTGTAACTAAAAAATATTATGTAATTCGTAACCTACCCCTGGCCCAAACTGTAGCCCTTTGAAACAGCTTTTCAGAGACATATCATTTGCCTTAATTGGGCTTAAATTGAGAGAGTTAGGCCCAAATCATTGAGGAAAGGTCCAAGCTTTGTGACAGCAACAGCGTCCTAACTTTGAGGCCCAATTTCGCCTTGAATCCACCTGAATTGGAAAAATTGCGTCAGACATAAAATTGTAGATCTTCATCTCAGCTTTCAGGGGACTCCAAGATCATCCAAATATGATATTCTTAGCCCAAGTTATGGCCTGTACAAGACATAAAGGTCAAAATGAGTTAAAATCCGAAAATTAATGAAGTTTTTACAATTAAGCTCAATGAAGACCAATCATCTAAAACTCATCTTCAAACATAATATTGGGCACAATTATCATTAATTAGGCCAAATATAAAGCAATAATGAATGCCTAAAATTTGATTGATCAGTAGTCTTTGTCTCGCTGGACTAAAAACTGATCAGTCCATGCCTAGGCTTGGCCAGGTTGCGCCTAGGCATGACCCTTCTGCAGAAAATTCTGCAAAACATGTTTCTGCATATTCTTGGTTGCAAACCAAGATTTCACCATCTATCCTCACTTCTAGATGATTTCTATCATCACTAGAGGTCTCTAAACAAGTTATAAACCTCATTTCTTCCTTTGTCTCAATCAAACTTTGATTAAAACTAAAACTCTAACCTTAAAACCCCTTTATTTCAACTAACTAACTAATAGGAAACTATGGATTCTAAGGGTTCCAAACTATCAACTATGCACTAAACTTGTTAGAATCTAACTCATTTCAACTAAACAAGCAAGAAACTAACATCTACCTTCCTATTCTCACCCAAACCCTACTTTTTCCTCATCAAGTTCCACTAAGAAACAAGGTGAATATAAGAGGAAATGGATAAAAACAACAACCCCTACCTCAAGGCTTGAAGATGAAGTGAATGACCACTTGATTCCTCTTCCTTGATTGTTGGTCCTCTTCTTTGGTCTCCTTTCTTTCTTCTCTTCTCCTCCTTAGCTTTCTTTTCCCTATTCTCTTCTCTCCTTTACATTTTCTGCATCTCTGTTTTTGCATCCCAAAATAGCCTCACCCGTGGGATATTTCTTAAGAAGGGAAGTCTATTTAGACTTCTCTTAGTTGGGTACCAAAACGCCAATCTACTAAGAACACTCAAACTTCTCTAAATTTGATTTTGTAGCTACCATCAGATTCAAAATAAATCCTGAGATTCATTAAAAATTCTGTTTCACCAAAAACTAATATTTTCATATCAGCTGTGGGTCAATCCGGCACTAAAACACACTACCCGTATGCTCAAAAATGCCAAACTAACTTCGAAAATTCTCAAACTTTAACTGTAGTATAGTTTCCACATTTGTGACTTGGAAACAAACTCTCCATAGTTATTTCCACTAACTAAGCAGTTTAAGCCACTTTCGGAGTAAATAACAGCTATATTTCTCACATAGTGTTACAGCAAAGTGCCTAAATGTGCTCAAAAGGTCACAAAACTACACAGACATATTAAGTAAGTATTAGGCTACCTCTGTAACCATATACAAGCCTAACATGACTTTCTAGGGTATTATAATCTTGATCTCTAAGACCAAGATCCCTAAATGATCAGCCAATGGTGTCTTTTATAGAGGATTAGAGATACAAAATGACAAGGAGACTGATTAATAAGTGAGTGGATGAGTGGGTGGATGAGTGGAAAATGCCAAATGACTTTTGATGAGTGGAAAATTATTAAGATTCTTTGTCTCTGAAATCATTTAGTGCTAAACTCATTGAATGCGTCAGAGATTTGAAAAATAGTCTTCATGAAAGTTGTAGGCTTTTGTCTTAGCTTTCAAATGTGTTTCGTTTTAGCCTAAAAACATTCCTACAACTCGAGATATAGTTTGATTACTGCACACTGCTCAGGCCCAGCTACAGCTCCTCTGTTCTGACTTGCAAGCCCAATATGACCTCTAAGAAATCCGAAATGGGTCTTGTATTCTTCATGAAAGTTGTAGAAATGGGTCTTAATTGCAAATGCTAAAATTTTAGCCCAATTCAATTTTTACAGCCCAAGTTATACTCTGATTGTTACACACTATTCAGGTTCCAATCACAAAACCCGTGTTCTGACTTCAAGCCCAATTAGCTCCACCAAATGTCCAATTTTGATCAAGAGCTCTCATGAAGTTGTAGAGCTCTCTCTTATCTTTCCTACAAGGTAAAATACATAATTCTTAGACATCTAGAACTCAATATATGGCCAAAATACAGAAATAGTGTAAGACATAAATCATGCTAGAAAAGATCAATTAAGTACATAGAGAGTGTAAATTACTAAAAATGAGAGTTTATTAGTGTATAAAATATGTGATTATCAGACAACTTGTTTAAGCTCTGAACAACAGGCCCCCAGGGACTTTTCCAAGCGACACTATCAACAATCCAAGGGGTGCCGCTAATGAGGACTGCAAGGTAATATCATTGAGGAGTGTGAGGGAAATTGAAGGGAATCCTAAGTCTAAGCCACTTGAAAAAGTTGGAGTCGAAAAAGATGAAGTGGTTGTGAATAATGAGGTTGAAAGGAATGAAGAAATCGCTAAGAGGATGGTTGAGGACAAGAAGAAGAAGGAGGACAGACCGTATACACCACCTCCATCTTTTCCCAACCAGCTAGCTAAACAAAAATTTGATGCTCAATTCCATAAGTTTTTGGAGATTTTTAAGAAACTTAACATCAACATACCATTTGTTGAGACTTTGGAATAAATGCCTAGTTATGTGAAGTGTATGAAGGATATCTTGTTCAAGAAGAGAAGGCTTGGGGATTTTGAGACTATAGCTCTCACAGAGGAGTGTAGCGCCATTTTACATAACAAGCTACCTCCCAAGTTGAAGGACCCAAGGAGATTCACCATTCCATGCAACATTGGTAGTCAATTCTTTGGGAAAACTTTGTGTGATCTAAGGGCAAGTATAAACTCTATACATCTATCCATCTTCCAAAGGCTAGGTTTGGGGGAGGTAAAGCCGATTTCAATCACTTTGCAATTAGCCGATCGGTCCTTCACTTATCCGAAGGGAGTCATAGAGGATGTATTAGTTAAGGTCGACAAGTTTATTTTCCCTACTGATTTTATCATCTTAGACATAAAGGAGGACCCTAATGTGCCATTGATTTTTGGGAGGCCTTTCCTAGCCTCCGGTAAGACTATAATTTGAGCTCACTATGCAAGTCAATGAGGAAAATGTAACTTTTAACATTTATAAAGCCATGAAGTTTCCAAATGATCATGAAGAATGTTCTTTCATAGGTATGATAGATCAAACAGTTAATAATGCATTTCATACTAATTTTACTGATGATTCCATTGCTTTATCTTTGATATCCACATTTAAGCATATAGATAGGGATGATGTTATGAAATGTATTAAGCTACTTGACTCTTCTACTAAGTTTTTCAGGAAGCCAAGTTTTGCACCATTGAACATATCTACTGGCAAGCCCATTCTTCGACCTTCTATAGTTACTCCACCTAAGTTAGAGCTCAAACCATTTCTTGAACACTTGCGGTATTCATACTTGGGGGAGTCTTCTACATGGCCAGTTATCATTTCTTCATCTCTGTCAGAGGAGCAGGAATCCAAATTGTTGAGAGTGCTTAGGGAGTACAAGAAGGCTTTGGGGTGGAGTATTACAGATATTAGAGGAATCAGCCCTACTATTTGAATGCACAAAATATTGTTGGAAGCTGATCACAACCCAACCATTGAACATCAAAGGCGCCTCAACCCCATCATGAAGGAGGTGGTCAAGAAAGAAATTATTAAATGGCTTGACGCAGGCATCATATACCCTATCTCTGATAGCGAATGGGTGAGCCCAGTTCTGTGTGTGCCTAAGAATGGTGGAATGACGGTGGTTTCCAATGAGAGTAATGACTTGATTCCCACCTAGACAGTCACTAGATGGTGCATTTGCATGGATTACAGGAAGCTCAATACTGTAACCCGGAAGGATCATTTTCTATTACCATTTATCGATCAAATGCTGGATAGGTTAGTGGGTCATGCGTATTATTGTTTCCTTGATGGGTACTCGGGGTACAATCAAATTGCCATTACCGCAGATGATCATGAGAAAACTACTTTCACTTGCCCATATGGTACCTATGCTTTCAGAAGGATGCTCTTTGGGTTGTGCAATGCCCCGATGACTTTTCAAAGATGTATGATAGCAATCTTCACCGATATAGTAGAGAAATGTTCTGAGATATTTATGGATGACTTCTCAGTCTTCGGTGATTCTTTTGATAAGTGTCTTAATAATTTGGCTCTTGTGCTGCAAAGATGTGAGGAGAAAAATTTAGTGCTTAATTAGGAGAAGTGCCATTTTATGGTCCAGGAAGGTGTAGTACTTGGCCATAAAGTATCGCAAAAAAGGAATAGAAGTGGATAGAGCTAAGATTGAGGTGATGGAGAAACTTCCGCCACCAATTTTAGTAAAAGGAGTTTAGAGTTTCTTTGGGCATGCTAGATTCTACCAGAGGTTTATTAAAGATTTTTCCAAGCTTGCCAAACCACTGTGTAACTTTTTGGAAAAAGATGTGCCCTTTAAGTTTAATGAATCATGCATGGAAGCCTTTGTGGAGTTGAAGAAAAGACTGGTCTCAGCGCTTATTATCACTACTCCTTATTGGATTCTACCATTTGAGCTGATGTGTGACGCCAGTGACTATGCAATTAGAGTGGTACAGGGCTAAAAGAAGAATAAATTTTTTCACTCTATTTATTATACAAGCCAGACACTGAATGATGCACAGTTGAATTATACCACTACGGAGAAGGAACTCCTTGCAGTTGTCTTTGCATTCGACAAATTTTGGGTATATTTGGTTGGTGCTAAGGTCATTGTCTTCACAGATCATTCTGTTATCAAGTACCTAGTGACCAAAAAAGATGCCAAGCTGAGGTTAATTCACTGGGTTTTATTACTACAAGAGTTTGACTTGGAGATTAGAGATCGGAAGGGTGCAGAGAACCAGGTGGCTAACCATCTTTCTAGGTTAGAAAATGAGAGTTATCAACATAAACCAACCTTAATCCGTGAGACCTTCCCAGATGAACAATTATTTGCTGTGATTGCTAGTTCAGATCCATGGTATGTGGACTATACAAACTACATTGTGAGTGGATTGATACCTTCTGAGTTATCCTATCACCAAAGGAAAAAGTTCTTATATGATGTTAAGTTTTACTTGTGGGATGAACTTTATCTCTTCAAGCAGTGTGCTGATCATATAATCAGAAGATATGTGCCATTGGAGGAAATTGAAGATATCCTTGAGCAGTGTCATGCCTCCCCCTATGGTGGCCATTTTAGTGGACAAGGGACAGCCGCTAAGGTTTTGCAAGTAGGGTTCTATTGGCCCTCATTGTTTAAAGATGTTGTTTCTTTTGTGACTAGATGTGACAGATGCCAAAGAACAGACAACAACTCCAAAAGAAACGAAATGCCCCTAAACATTATGTTAGAAGTTGAGCTGTTTGACATATGGGGGATAGACTTTATGGGGCCATTTGTTCCCTCCTTCGGCTAATTGTATATCCTGGTAGCGGTTAATTACATGTCTAAATAGGTTGAAGCAGTAGCCTTGCCCAAAAATGACTCTAAGATGGTAGTGCATTTTTTGAAAAAACACATCTTTACTCGCTTTGGCACTCCAAGAGCTATTATTAGTGAAGAAGGCTCTCATTTCTACAATAAACATTTTCAAGAGCTCTTGGAGAAGTATGGAGTCACTCACAGGATTGCCACAGCCTACCACTGACAAACTAGTGGGCAAGCTGAAATTTTTAACCAAGAAATTAAGAGAATATTGGAGAAAACTGTGTGTCCTCCACAAAAAGATTAGTCCAAAAGGTTGGAAGATGCTTTGTGGGCTTATCGCACTGCTTTTAAAACTCCTATTAGCATGTCTCCTTACAATCTTATGTTTGGGAAAGCTTGTCACTTGCCGGTAGAGTTGGAACATCATGCTTACTGGGCTATCAAAAAGCTCAATTTTGATCTTCAAGCTACAGGTGAAATATGACTTCTCCAGTTGAATGAGTTAGACGAATTTCGCCTCTGAGCATATGAGAATGCTAAGCTCTATAAGGAAAAAGTCAAAAGATGGCATGATAGGCATATTATTGATAAGAGGTTTGAGGCAGGTCAATAAGTCTTGTTGTGCAACTCAAAGCTCAAATTGTTTCTGGGAAAGTTGAAGTCAATATGGTCAGGCCCGTTCATGGTAATTAAAGTGTTCCCTCATGGAGCTATTGAGATTGCTTCACCAAATTTCTCATCAAGTTTCAAGGTGAATGGGCAAAGACTAAAGCATTACTGGGGAGGAGAAATAGCTCAACACAAGTCCTCCATCACCTTGGTTGAACCTTGAATATTCAGAGAAAGTCCATCTCAAGACTATAAACAGGGCATTTCTTGGGAGGCAACCTAAGTTCTATACCCTCTCTTTATTTTGCTTGTTTTATTTTGCATTTATAGTATAATTATCTGTCTTCTGTTGATTTTTGTTGGGTTTTTTATTTTTCCTATTTTAGTATGAGTTTATGTTTGTTTAGTTAGAGAGTGGTCTGCAAAGGTGGATGCGTGATTTATCGAAAAATTCTAAACACCCAAAGCAAGTTTGTGACGCATAATAACATAGAATTTTTGAGGAGCAACAGGTGTGTTGCGGCCTCCACAATTAAAAGCCATGGCTCCTAGCTTATAGGTCCCAAACACTGAGTGACCAGAGAGTGCAAGGATGCGGCTTCAGGGGATTTAGTGCTGCGGCCTTACAAACCATGCACAAGCTGTGGATTCCTTCTATCCGTTAGGTCGTGGCATCCATAAGCTTTGTTCCGCAGCTGTATTTTCATGTCTCGTTTCATGTGTGGCTATTATATATATATATATAAAATTTGTTTCATTTAAAATTTAAAATGAGTTGTGGCCCCCACTTCCTTGAATGGTCATTATAACCCCATACTCTCCTCCTAATTATAGCACGATTACTGTGCAACTTTCTCTATCTCCTAAAAATTGATACCCAAAAAACTAAATTTCTCCCTCATTTTCATTTTTCTTTCTTTCTAGATCCTCTATTTCTCCATCTTCTTTCTAATTCCCCTTGTCAGTTCCATCTTCCTTGAATCCTTATTCAACCCTCCTCCATTTTCTTTCTTTCTTGATATCACTCAGTCTCTTGTACTTAATGGGGAGGTTGTGGTGTCTTTGTGCTTTGATTGGCAAGTCATTGTCATGCTCTCCTTTTGCTTTATTGCATCTATTTTTGGAGTTCCTAGTAAGTGTTTTTTTCTTTTAGCTTTTGAATATACTTTTTGATTGTGAATATGCTTTTAGTGCCGTGAATATGTGTGACCTCTGGTTATATATAATTAAAAAAAAGTCTAGTTCATGTTAGTATTAGTATGCATTTTTTTCCTGTTTGCGTAGCTGTGATCTGATAAATACATTCCACTATCCCTGCAATTATTATTTGAAGTCTTATGCACAATATTATGATAATCTTCATTAGCAGGTTTAATGGCACCAAAGCGCAATCGTTCCCATGGACAATCGTCCTTTGATTGACATTGATTTGTTTTAGAAGAAGCACAAGCAAGCCATGAAAAGTTTGTGGTCTCAAAAATTATAATTCCAGAGCGGGGATTTGCTTCGTCGGAGTATATTCATGAATTCCATGCTATTGTAGCTCATCATGGTTGGGGTAAATTCTGTGAAGGCCCTGAAGTTGGCGTAGTTCCAACGGTTAGGGAAGTTTGTGCTAATGCAGCGTTTCACGAGGATGGCGTGGTATATGTCCACGGGAGGCGGGTTTCTTTTAAGCCAGAAGTTATTAAACGAATCTATGAGTTGCATAACCCCCCTGAAGTATGTGATTACTTGTAGTTTATCCATGGCAAGGTTAATATGGCAGCTCTGGCCAACCGAATCTGTGTGACGGGCACTCAGTGGAAGATGTCAGGTGATCGTCATATCTCTATTCCTCGAAAAAATTTGCGCTCTGACGTGAAAGCTTGGTATCATTTTATCACTTGTCGCCTCCTCCCCACCACTCATTTGTACGATGTTCCTATTACGAAGGCTTGTCTTTTATATGCTATTGTGGAATGCTGCAACGTTGATGTACGTCTGCTGATCAACACTCAGATCATTGTAGCTCTAAATTCACGCTCGCAAGGTATATGGTTCCCTTTCCTGATCATTGTTCTATGTCGGGAGGCTGGTGTTACATGGTCTACAACTGAGGACTTGATTCACCCTAAAGCAGACCTAAACTTGCTAGTTCTATCTCAATTAGTTGGTCCAAATCAGGAACCACCACACCCTCTGCAGCCACGCCCCCAATGATGTGCATCTCAATCTACATCAGACCGCCTTGATCGCCTCGAGCAGCAGCTTGCACGATTATCTATGACCATGCAAGCTCAATTTGATTATATGGTATCAATGATGCGGTTTCAGGCTGAGCATAGCGGAGTACCTATGGAGCAGTTTCCAATGTACATGCCTCCACCAGATGAAGCCGATCATGAGGATGCAGAAGATTTATGTCCATCTTTAAGGTTGTCTCTATCCTTGTTCTCTTTTTTATTTCAGTTGTGTTTAACATTAGGGACAATGTTATGGTTAGGTTTGGGGTTGATTGGGTTATTGGTGCATGTTGTCACTGATGTATGTATTTCCAATTTAAAAAACATAAAAAATTAAAAAAAAGATAAAAAAGCTAAATGTTGGTGTGGTTGACTTGATCTTTGATATGTTTGTCTTGGCTTAATTGTTGATTCTAGGAAACTATGCAAGTCATTTGAAATTTAATTAAGCTTTAGTGTTTCTTTATTATGTAGATGCATTTCCCTTTACATGATTGAGAATCCTGGAATAATAATAGTTGTGCATATCTAAGAAAGCTATGACTTGCCTTGTTGTGATGAAGACTTAATTTCTGAAAGAGTGTTTGATTCTCTCTTGAGGCGAAATTCTAGGCTAAGCATGTTTGATGAAATGATTAGGGCATTCTTTGGATTGGTTGAACCTTTCAAGCTTACCCATGTATGCATGAATATCCCTAGTACCCATTTTGAGCCTTGTGAATGTGATTAGCCTTTATGTTTTGTTCTTTACCCACATCATCACCTTTTAGCCCTTAAGTATTGTTTATCCACCATTGTCCATGTTGGGAATATATCTTGTAAATGCTTAGTTGAGACAGAAGAAACAAGGGATAGACATGTTTAGAATCTAGCAGATTTGTGATTTTTTTTTTTAAAAAAAAGAAAAGAAGGAAAGTAAGAAATTGCATGAAAAAGTTTAAAATGATAAAAAAAGAAAAGAAAAGAGAGTTCCTTGTACTAATTGTGCCTTGTGCAAAAGAAATAAGCTTTTAGAGTTCATATGCTAGAAAATGTATCTTGTATGTAATGGTTGTTTCGCTCATTTAGGTCTTCTGCAAGATTATATGTCCCACTATTTGTTTTATCCTTCCCTTCATTTCTTTACCCATTACCCTGGCCTAACACAACAAGCTTAAAAAGACCCTTTTGATTATTAATCATGCTTGGTTCTACATTAGTGGAGAGAGAGATGAAAGACATTTTTAAGGGAGTCGGACTTGGGTATCATCGTGAGTTTTCTTAGATGTGCATGCTAGAGTTAGGAAGATGTTTCTTAATAATCTTTTGGGAAATCTCCTGCATAAAAAATTAAAACATGACAGCATGAGCTGAAGATTAGATGGCATGTATGCTTGACATTGAATTAACTTTGAACCATTGAATATGAGATCTAGCATGATGCCATATTATCTTGAATATTTTGGAATCTGAATTGTTGAGATTTACATGTGAATACATAAATGCTTATTACTAAATCTGAGATGTTAAGAAAATCTTGTTTTATTTTGCTTGGGACTAGCAAAATTGTAGGTTTAGGGGTGTGATAACTCTGGAAAATAGAGTTATTACACAAGCATTTCTGATATATTCATAGGTTATATCTTTGAGTTTTATCTTACTTCCTGTAAATATTTGACTAATTTAATCTTTGTTTACATTTTTTAAGAGTCTACAAAGAATCAAAAAGGGAGAAGCTCAATATGGATTAAGTGTCACGTCTTTTGAACATTGAGTGCTGCTGCTTCCCAATTCATTAAGTCGTGGCTTCATTTGCCATCAAGTGCCATGGCTCCCTCAGAATTCATGTCGTGGTTTCCAAAATGTGTGGCATCACACATTTTCCAGAGAACTTGGAGTTGCGGCCTCCCTTAGCATTGTGCCGCAGCTCCCTCAGAATTGATGCTGCGGCTTCCAAAATATGTAGCATCACGCTTCATTTTCCAGAGAGAATAGAGTCGTGGCCTCCTATAGGTTTATGCCGCAGCTCCCCGTAAAGACTCATAACGTGATTTCATTCACTTAGAGTTGCGGCTTCTCTTTTCGGATGGCACCACGTCCTTTTTAATCAGGCAAATTAGCTTTTAGGAAGGGAAGAGTTTTTAGGGGAATTTGGATGGAGCCTTGGGGAGAACTCGGGGGACGCATACTTTTGGAGAGAAAATTGGGAGAGAGCATTAAGGTGTATGATGGATTAGAGAAGCTAGACACAGCCCTATACATCCATCAATACGCCTAGTTCTTTCTTTCATTCTCTCTTTATTTTTAAGATGTCTATATTAATATTTTCTGAAATTGCTCTCTTTGTAACAATGATGTTCTAATCTCTTTTTCTAGGGTTTAATGAATCTTATTATGTAATTTGACTGTCTTTCATAAGAATGTCTTTCATCCCTTTCTCCACTAATGTAGGCAACACATAATCAAAGATCATAAGGGTCTTTTAAGCTTGTGATGTGAGGCTAAGGGTAATGGCTAAGAAGGAAGGGGAAGGATTTAAAATCAAATATTAAATACATAATCACACACTTCCATTGAATCAAGCAAAGCATGCAAGATGTACAAAAAGATCTAATATGAAGAATCAACTCTCTTTATTCCATTTTTTTCTTTTTTTCTTTTAGAAAAACATATGTACATGTTTATTTTCTTTGCAAAAGGGGCTTGCATTTTGTGCAGCTCACTTTTTTCTTTCTCTTTTTTTTATACTTTTCTTTTTTTATTACTTTTTATTACTTTTTTTTTTCATTTTGAACAAGAGTTTGTTCCCAATAAATCTTGATTTCCTAGTATCATGCAAAACACTTTGACTCACACCAACAAAAATGCCCAAATCATGTGTTCAACAAAGGGCCTGTAATGAGGGTAAAAGATTTTCTTAACACAAGCAAGGGTGAAGGGGTGGAGATTGTGGGTTTTAAGAAAGAAAAATTAGGCTACACACACGCACACTAGGCTTCAAAGGGGGTACTAGGGAACTCATTCAGTTAAGGTTAGCTTGAAAAGGCCCAATCGCTCCAAAGAATTGCCCTAGTCATTTCCTTAAAAATGCATCGCCTAGGATTTCGCCTCGAAAGGGAATCAAACAAGCCTCTAAGATGCAAATTGACTTAACACATGTCATTCATAAAATTTCCCTAATCATGCATTTCATTCATATTCCAAGGTCCACCACACATACAACAGGGAAATACATTTACACACATTTATGATAACAAGTGTAAGCACAAAATTTGAATTTCTACATGTGGTTTCCCATGCAATGAGGCACATCTTTGATCCACACAATCATCGGATACTCAAATCAGCATATTGGCATGCACAAATTCAAAATGCCACCAAGCACACTCATCAATTTTGTGCAAATTTTCAGGCAGCCCACTAATCCTAAACAAGCTCTCTCAAATCCATCAAAACTACTTCATAAAAAAGATAAGGTAATTGCAAAGCCAAAAAGATGAGGTAAACAAAATCAAATGTAATCAAGAAATCAAAAACTCAACAGAATCAAAAACAGGTAGATAACTAAACTAGGAATGTAAAAACATTAATAAAGAAAAATAAAGATAAGGTAAAGAACTTGGGTTGCCTCCCAAGAAGCGCCCCATTTATAGTCCTGACAAAGGGTACTTTTAGAAAACTAGTAGTTATTGTCAAATGGATAATAGAACGTACCTAGATTTTATCAGTCAGATAAAATCTCAGAAAAAGAAAAATTTCAAAATCTATTCCCGGATTCGGGTTTAGTAAGCTCTCCCAGCCTAACATGAACAGTCAAAATTTTTTCGGCCCCGCTTTCAACCATACAGAAGTCTAAAAATAATAATAAAATAATCAAAATAAATTAAATAATTCACAAAAATGACAAAAATTAAAAAATATATATAACAGAGAAAGAAAGAAAAACCGGGGTGTTACAACACTCCCCCTCTAAAAAGAATTTCGTCCCCAAAATTATCTTACCTTAGAACAACTGCGGATATTACTCCTTCATTTTGTCTTCTAGCTCCCATGTTGCATCTCCCGTCACATTATTCCAGATTACCTTTACCAAGGCAATTCCTTTTCCTCTAAGTTGTTTCACTCGCCTATCTTTAATCTTAACAGAAAGTGTATCATAAGTCAAGTTCTCTCTTAATTGTACTGTATCCGATGCTATGACATGGTTTGGATCAGAAGTATACTTTCGCAATTGCGATACATGGAAAATATTATGAAGATTAGAAGGAAAAGGTGATAAAGCTATTTGGTATGCTACCGGGCCTATCCGACGAAGAATTTGATATGGTCCGATGAATTTAAGAGTGAGTTTTCTGGATTCAAATCCAGAACTCTCAGTCTCAAGCAACACTAAAGTTTTATTGGAACAATATAATAGGATATGGTTAGAAGATAACTAATCCATCCCTAAGATTATGTCTATTTGTGAAAGAGGTAAACAAATCAAATCAACAGAAAAGTTTTGATCTCTAACAGTAATAGGACAGTTTAAACAAACTTGTATAGTAATAACAGGTTTAGCAGTAGAAGTAGCAACAATCAAGTCGAATGATAATGAAGACACAGACAAACCCAAATGGTTCACACAGTCATAGGCAATAAAAGAATGGGTCACCCCCAAGTCAAACAGTATAGTTAAAGGCTTACCTCCTATGGCACAATCTCCCTTGATTAGGTTTTCGGATTGGAAGGCACTGCTCCACTCATAGTATAGATCCTACCTCCTGCTTGAGGCCTTGCTACACGTACATTACTAACGAAGGCTCCATCTTCAGTTATGTACATTCTCTTGAAATATGACTGGGCTTCTTGCATCTAAAACAGATGATTCCCCTGATTGTACACTCTTTTGTCACATGATCTTTTCCATTCTTCGAACAACTCATTGCAGAAGTCACTGCCTGATTGAATCTAGCTCCACTATTACCACTATTACTCCCTCCAACAGTTTGCTGTTGCTGTTGATTCCCCGATGGCCATGAATACGGTTCTTGATGGAATCAATTGACATTACCATCACTCCCCCTTTGGAACCTAGATGGTCCAAAGTTACGGGGTCTCGTATCCCGAGATTGATCCAACTCTTCAATTCGGTGACACTTATCCAACAAAGCTAGGAATTGCTCAATCCCAATGGTAGAACCGTTCGCTTCAAGTCATGCCTCAAACCTTCTTCAAACTTTTGGCACTTCCACTCCTCATCAGGCTGGAGTTGAAAGTATCGAGAGAATTTTGATAGGCTTTCAAACGTAGCAACATACGCACTGACCGTCATTCCCCCTTGTTTCAAGCCAAGGAACTCCATTACTTTGGCGTGCCTCGTACTAGCTGGAAAATACTTCTCCAAAAACTTACTCTGAAAAACTTCCCATGTGATAAACCTTCCCTCAGCTTCCAAAAATCGTTGCGTTCCTGCCCACTAATCCTCAACGTCTCCAACAAGCATAAAGGTAGCATAAGTTACCTTCCTCTTATCTGTGCATCCTATTCCTCGAAAAAATTTCTTCAACTCCTTGATCTAAAGATCCGTTTTCTCTGGATCAAATTCTCCTTTGAACTTTGGTGGATTGTTATAGCGAAACTTTGATAAGTTCTGTGCCTCAATTGTCGCTTCTTGCTATTGAGCAGCCTTTTGGTTCTGTTGTACTATAACATCTGCCATTCTTTGCATTATTGTTGCAGCTGCAGCCATACTATCGTTGTCACATCCCATGTCCATGTGTGCACCTCGACCACGAGCCATTGCTTTTCTTTAGACTAATCAGAACACAAAGAGAAATTAAGTACAATCATTCAAGCAATATTGCCTCTTTTCGAAAACCAAACACAGAGAAACACACAACACAAACAAGACAGACCTAACCATAAACCCGACGGACTTAAACTTAGGCTCTAATACCAACTAATGTAACACCCTCCGATGGGCATTACATTTCAGACTAACTCTTTTTAAAACTTTACCCAAGCTATAAAAGATTTAATAATATAAAATTCTTTTTCACGGATAACATAAACTTAACGGAATATAAAGAGCACAAGTCATAAAGAATTGAGTAATACACTTTACATATATAAACATCATTTATCAAAAACGTAAATACAGAAAATTACATACCCAAAAGCATATGTACAGCAACTAAACAACACCTATTTAAGCCCATGTCCGATACACCTAATGGGAAGGGTCCTCCACTGGATCCTCCTCCTCCTTAGAAGACAAATTCCCTAGCCAGGGAATGTCTCGATGGATGGGAGTCCAAGTAGAAGATATCTCGGAATCCTCCCTAGGAGTATAGTGAAGATCACCCCACAAAACCCTTTAGGCATATGAAACTCTATATAAATAGTAACACTAAAGGAAAAAGTAGTAACCCCATGTCGGGTCCTACTCATCGATAGAGTAATATCCCTTATATACTCTATGCGTTCTGTATCACCAAAGGACACGCCAGGCATCAGTGCCTCCAAGAAACTACACTCTAACAAAACCTAGCAGATCCCTCCGAGCCGCCATCGCAGTCTTCACAAACATAAACATAAAACAAAAATAGATAGAACAATAACATAAAGAGGTGAGATCCTCTACATCACATACCAGTAAGGCAGCAGAGAAATGGTAATAACAATAAAGTCATACAGTGTAGACTTAACAATAACAATCATAATATTTCTTAACAAATAATTCAACAGATATGCATATATATATATATATATATATATATATATATATATATATATATATATATATATATATATATTCACAGCAATATATCTACAGATTATGCATATGTATAATGAACAGACCCCTACTCCATGAAGTTAAAAACCAAACATCGGAGAGAATGAACGAGGAGTCATTTCTGTATATCGTCAGGCTCAAATCAAGTGCTTCAAAAATTATCAACGTACGCATCAGGGCTTATACAAGACATTCTACACCGGACTGAGAATAGAGCAGTGTCTTATCGAGATCGTCGGTGCATTTGCAACAGTCACCACGGTACAGTAGAGCTACTAACTGGCCACTTGTAGGATACTCACGCCCCGACGCCTCCAAGGTCATTCATAGACCTTCACTAATGCAATTTGCACCTGCACGAAAATGTAATTCATCTCCTAGGCATACAGCCTTAATAAACAAAGTCAGTATAACCTTGATAATCCATGTTCAAATGACTTAATAACTCAATAATTAACAAATACGCGCCTTACACCTAAAACCAAGCCACCACTGGGCTAAATCGTCAACTGATGTCTCCGAGTCCAGTACGTCGGGCCGACAGTAAAATACTAATTTTCTCAAATGCAAAATACTTTTACTACATTTTCAAAAACACATAACACTTTGGGTTACGTTTCCAAATCGCGCAACATTTTTACATCATTTTCCAATTGCATAAAACTTTTAAAATGTTTTCTTAATCGCGTAGCTAAAATCATCATTTTTAAATCCCGTAAAACATTTTATTGATATTCTGAGCTTAATTTTAAACTTTTTAATTTAATATCAAAATTAGACTTTAATTCCAACATTTTCTCACTAAACCTCCTCTAATTAATATTTCCTAACATTTTTCACAAAAACTAATATTATTTTAATTAAATCAAGATATCTCAAAAATCTTTATTCATTACTCTAAATAAAAACTTTCTTAAATAAAGTACTTTAAATTCCAAATCATCCTTTAAAAGTTATGTCCATTATCATGGCCAAAAATCATTACTTCTGAAATAATAAAAACTTTGTTCATCTTCTTTTTAACTTGTAAATCCTTTAATCCTAATTTAGTCCCCTAATTATCTAAGTTCTTAATTAACAAAATATTTTTCTTATAGGTGCCTACTCCTAGGCCAAAAGGTCGTGAGCCTCAAGTGGTCACTGGAATAAAAAATTCTCACCTTTCTCATATGATTCATAGCATACAAAGCATATCAATCATCAATTCCTACTATATCCATCTCATGCATACTATATCAATCATATAAACACATATAATCAAACACACATAGCCCACGAAATTCACACAAATAAGTGAATAAATCCTTATATGAATTTTTCACCAACAAACCACAAATCATTTCTCACCACCAAAACATGGTTGATGAGATTAATCTCCCTCTTACCTTAAGGTAATGATCAAAGCTCCTTTGATGTCCTCTTGCAACAAGTTCTAGCTCCAAGAAAACCCTTAAAACAAATCAAACATAAATTTATTAAAATCAAAGGCTTGAAACAAGATGACCATAGGTCAAGATTATGGTCTAGGACTTTAGAATAAAAATCTAGGAGTGAAGATTAAGAACTTCACCTAGAACCTTCAAACTTTGAGCTTGAAGAAAGAGGTTGAAGATGGACAATTTTGATAAAACTCACAACTAGAAAGTGTCTTGAAATAGTGTTTAGATTCAAGATATATATTCGAATTGGATGAAACAAAGTTAGAATGTATTTTGGGGAGTTTGGCTGTGAACTTCAATAGAGAGAAAAAGAGAGAATTTTGTGATAGCTTTTGATATTTTTGCTTCCTGAAAACTATACAAGATAGGCTTAAGAGAAAGAAGTAACCAAATTAATCACTTAAGCTTCTCCTAGAAGCTCTTGGCCGTGAGCTTCATCAAGGGTGGAGATCAAAACTTCTCCTCCAAGCTTGCCATCAATTGGTGCAACACACAAAGTCCAAGCCATTAATGTTGACTCCATCAAACTTCTCATGTAAGCTTCCTTCTCATTGGCTCACCATAAAGTTATCATAACGATCAAACTTAATGAGCCATCAAGATATTTACCAGTAGCTATTATCCAATGGACAAAAGCTACTGCTAGAAAACTAGTGGTTATTGTCTAATAGATAATAGAACGTACCTAAATTTTATCAGTCAGATAAAATCTCAGAAAAGAAAAACTTTGAAATATGTTCCCAGTTTCGAGTTTAGTAAGCTCCCCCGGCCCCGCATGAATAGTCAAAATTTTTTTAGCCCCAAATTTTTTTCATTTTTCTGGCCCCACTTTCAAATGCATAGAAGTCCAAAAATAATAATAAAATAATCAAAATAAATCAAATAATTCACAAAAATCATAAAATTAGAAAAACATATATACCAGAGAAAGAAAGAAAAACTGCGGTGTTACAGCAGCTCTAGCTAACTGAATCTATGTGCCGAGCACTCAATGGAAAATGTCAGGTGATCGTCATATCTCTATCCCTCGAGCAAATTTGCACTCTGACATGAAAGCTTGGTATCATTTTATCACCTGTCGCCTCCTCCCCACCACTCATTTGTCCGATGTTCCTATTACGAGGGCTTGTCTTTTATATGCTATTGTGGAATGCTGCAATATTGATGTAGGTCTGTTGATCAACACTCAAATCATTGCAACTACAAATGCATGCTCGCAAAGTATATGGTTCCCCTCCCTAATCATTGTTCTATGTCGAGAGGCTGGTGTTACATGGTCCACAACTGAGGACTTGATTCACCCTAAAACAGACCTAAACTTGCGAGTTCTGTCTCAATTAGTTGGTCCAAATGAGGAACCACCACACCCTCTGCAGCCGCGGCCCCAACGACGTGCATCTCAGTCTACATTAGACTGCCTTGATCGCCTCGAGCAGTAGCTTGCACGATTATCTACGACCATGCAAGCTCAATTTGATTATACAGTATCAATGATGCAGTTTCAGGCTAAGCACAGTGGAGTACCTATGGAGCATATTCCAATGTATATGCCTCCACCAAATGAAGCCGATCATGATGATGCAAAAGATTGATGTCCATCTTTAAGGCTATTTTTATCATTGTTCTCTTTTTTGTTTCAGTTGTGTTCAACATTGGGGACAATGTTGTGGTTAGGTTTGGGGGTGATTGGGTTATTGGTGCATGTTGTCACTGATGTATACATTTCTAATTTTAAAAAAACATAAAAATTTAAAAAAAAGAAAGAAAAAAAAAGTTAAATGTTGATGTGGTTGACTTGATCTTTGATATGCCTGCCTTGGCTTAATTGTTGATTCTGGGAAAGTATACAAGTCATTTGAAATTTAATTGAGCTTTAGTGTTTCTTTATTATTTAGATGCATTTCCCTTTACATAATTGAGAATCCTGAAATAATAATAATTGTGCATATCTAAAGAAAGCTGTGACTTGCGCTGTTGTGATAAAGACTTAATTTCTGAAAGGATGTTTGATTCTCTCTTGAGGTGAAATTCTAGGCTAAGCATGTTTGATGAAATGATTAGGGCTTTCAAGCCTACCCATGTATGCATGAATATCCCTAGTACCCATTTTGAGCCTTGTGAATGTGATTAGCCTTTATGTTTTGTTATTTACCCACATCATCCTTACCTTTTAGCCCTTAAGTATTGTTTATCCACCATTATCTGTGTTGGGAACATATCTTGCAAATGCTTAGTTGATATAGAAGAAATAAAGGGTAGACATGTTTTGAATCTAGCAGATTTATTATTTTTTTTTTAAAAAAGGAAGAAAAGAAGGAAAGTAAGAAATTGCAAGAAAAAGTTTGAAATGATAAAAAAAAAAAGAGTTCCTTGTGCTAATTGTGCCTTGTGCTAAAGAAATAAGCTTTTGGAGTTCATATGCTAGAAAATGTATCTTGTGTGTAATGGTTTTTCGTTCATTTAGGTCTTCTGTAAGATTATGTGTCCCACTGTTTGTTTTATCCTTCCCTTCATTTCTTTACCCATTACCCTGGCCTTACACTATAAGCTTGAAAAGACCCTTTTGATCATTAATCATGGTTGGTTCTACATTGGTGGAGAGAGAGATAAAAGACATTTTTAAGGGAGTCTGAGTTGGAGTTGCTTGGGTATCATCATGAGTTTTCTTGGATGTGCACGCTAGAGTTGGGAAGATGTTTCTTAATCATCTTTTGGGAAATCTTCTGCATAAAAAATTGAAACATGACAGCATGAGCTGAAGATTAGATGGCATGTATGCTTGACATTGAATCAACTTTGAACCATTGAATATGAGATCTAGCATGATGCCACATTATCTTGAATATTTTGGAATCTAAATTGTTAAGATTTACATGTGAATTCATAAATGCTTATTACTAAATCTGAGATGTTAAGAAAATCTTGTTTTACTTTGCTCGGGACTAGCAAAATTGTAGGTTTGGGGGTGTGATAACTCTGGAAAATAGAGTTATTACACAAACATTTCTGATATATTCATAGGTTATATCTTTCAGTTTTATCTTATTTCCTGTAAATATTTGACTAATTTAATCTTTGTTTATTTTTTTTAGGAGTCTGCAAAGATTCAAAAAGGGATAAGCTCAATATGGATTATGTGTCATGTCTTTTGAACATTGAGTGCTACTGCTTCCCAATTCATTAAGTCGTGGCTTCATTTGTCATCAAGTGCCACGGCTCCCTCAGAATTCATGTCGCGGCTTCCAAAATGTGTGGCATCACACATTTTCTAGAGAACTTGGAGCTGCGGCCTCCTTTAGCATTGTGTTGCGGCTCCCTCAGAATTAATGCCATGGCTTCAAAAATGTGTAGCTTCACGCTACATTTTCTAGAGAGAATGGAGCCATGACCTCCCATAGGTTTATGTCGCGGCTCCCCGTAAAGACTCATAACGTGATTTCATTCACTTAAAGCTATGGCTTCCAAAGCTAAGTGTCGTGGCTTCTCCTTTTTGATGGCACCATGTCCTTTTTAATTAGGCAAATTAGCTTTTGGGAGGGGGAGAGTTTTTAGGGGATTTTGGACAGAGCCTTGGGGAGCACTCGGGGGACGCATACTTTTGGAGAGAAAATTGGGAGAGAGCATCAATGTGTGAATGAAGGATTAGAGAAGCTAGACACAATCCCGTACATCCATCAATACACCTAGTTCTTTCTTTCATTCTCTCTTTATTTTTAAGAGGTCTATATTGATATTTTCTGAAATTGCTCTCTTTGTAACAATGATGCTTTAATCTCTTTTTCTGGGGTCTAATGAATCTTATTATGTAATTTGACTAATTGTAATTCTTTCCTGCTCTTGTGATAATTTTGGTTATGAATTTCTAATTCTATGCTTAATGTGCACATTTGATTGGCCATTATTTGTGTTGTCTTGGTGAACCCATTGAACTAGACATAGGGATTTGGATGTTGGACCATGGAATTAGAAAATGCATGTTCAATTTAATTCAATTGAATGAATGAATTGATTTACCAATAGGATAGAAATATACCTATTGGTCATACATAGCAAGTGTTTGATATTTGTTCTCAAAAGCATGGATTTCTGTCAATTCATATAGACATATAATGTCTTGATTAAGTTCCATAGTTTTACAAGGTCATCGAAAGAGGTTTGTAAATGCATAAACACGTTGGCTAGCATAATCAAATTATGATCAAGAGTAGTGAAAGGATTGCATGAAATCAAATAAAATAACAAGTGAAGTTAGACCCTAGATTCTCAACCCACTATTTCTTCTTTATTTATTTTTGTCATATTTTAAAATTGTTAATTTATTTTGTTTTATCATTTAATCACCAAAATTAGTTTGATTTCATGGAATAGAGAACAAGTAGCAACTGGTTAATAATTAGCATAATTTTTAATACAGTCCTCGTGGGAACGATACTTGAATACTCATTTATATTACTTGTCGACACGTGTGCTTGCGTAGTCTGGCTAACGGGTAACACTATTAAATCCCAATGGTCATGGATAAATAATATTTTATTCCTAAATTATTCACCTATTTTGTCATTTAGTTGAATTAATTAGGAATGCATTAAGCCCTAATTCAAAAGATGAACTAACATATCGTCAATTCGATTAATAAAATAAATTGATGTTTGGTTATTCACCAATCTAATCCTAGGTTTATTATATAGGTCCACTCATTGGATGTGGACGGTCACTGGTCAAACAATGAAGTAAAACATGCCAAAAGTGGTCAAGTCTTGACAAGAATTCAAACAATATAATAGACCTAAAATAAATTACCTTAATCAAATTTGAAATCAAACTCAATTAATTAGGAAAATAAGATCCCCCATAACCCTAGCTATGGAATTAGTTACTCATGTTCAATAACAAACCCATATCACAATACAAATCCATAGAAAGAAAAATCCAAAGAAAGGGAAAAAACTAGAAGGAAGAGTAATCAAAACCATTTTTACAAAGATTGTGATGTTCAAGCCTTCAAGAATGTTGTTCTCTTTTGTGGTCGTCCTCCAAAGATTCGTGCCAATTCTCTCTTTTGAATTATCTCTCTAAAGTATGTCGTCTCTCTCTCTAAATTTTTGCTGGATGATATGAACCAAATGAGAGCTCCTTTGCTAAACTCATTTTCTCCCTTTTATAGAAAAGCTAACAACTTTTCATATCTGACTTGCATGATTTTTCTCACCCTTAAGATGACCAAATTTGCCCTCGGTCTCAACAAACAAGTTTTAGGATTTTTTTGTTATCTTTTCAATGCCATAAACGACGCCTCGATTTGATCTTTGTAACCCAAGAAATGATCTAATTACTAAAACATGGTCAGGAAAATGCAAGAATCCGAATCAAATCTCTTTGAGAATCCTTATCCCATCTTCAATATTAATGGTAGCTTAATTATAGAAAGTTGTCAATATGAGATTTGTAGATCTCTTTTTTAGCTTTCTAACGCCACAAGAATCAGGTAAATCACATATTCATAAAGAAAGACATCCCAAATTTACTGAAACAGGTTTGATAGCGATACTTTTCTTAATTAATCTTTAATTAAATCTCTTATTTCCTATTTCTTTTTGTTGAATCCATATAAATTAGAAAACAAATATCTCACTCAAATTAAGAAACTCCTTAAGGTCTTTGCATTAAACGCAGAGATACTTGGTCATTAAGTAGAGATTATTTGCACTCCAATTAAGAATCTAACTTGATCATTCCTTAAATTCTTACAAAACACAATAAAAATACATTTTTGTTATCTTTTCAGTGCCACAAACAACGCCTTGATTTGATCTTTGTAACCCAAGAAATGATCTAATTACTAAAACATAGTCAGGAGAATGCAAGAATCCGAATCAAATCTCTTTGAGAATCCTTATCTCATCTTCAATATTAATGACAGCTTAATTATAGAAAGTTGTTAATATGAGATTTGTAGATCTCTTTTTTAGATTTCAAACGCCACCAGAATCAGGTAAATCATATATTTATAAAGAAAGATATTCCAAATTTACTGAAATAGGTTTGATAGCGATACTTTTCTTAATTAATTTTTAACTAAATCTCTTATTTCCTATTTCTTTTTGTTGAATCCATATAAATTAGAAAACAAATATCCCACTCAAATTAAGAAACTCCTTGAAATCTTTGCATTAAACGCAGAGATACTTAGTCATTAAGTAAAGATTGTTTGCACTCCAATTAAGAATCTAACTTGATCATTCCTTAAATTCCTACAAAACACAATAAAAATACATTTAATTCAGTGGACCCATAATTCACTTAATATCATAAATAGTATAATTCTTATATTAAAATATTCAAATCCTTCAAATATTTATTTTTAGGAATTTCTTATTTTTGCACAAAATTTAATGATTTATTCTAAAAATTCAAATAATCTTAGGTGAAAAGATAATTATATAAAAATAAATTAAAAATTAAAAATAAATAAAAATAAACAAAAACTAAATAAATATAAATTAAAAATCCTAATAAATAAATCCAAAAGCTGAGTGTATTTAATAGTCATCAAATATCCCCAAACTTGAATGTTGGTTGTCCTCAGGCAAAGAATAAGAATCAAAAACAAGATTAAACTCAGCATCTAGAAACATGAATCAAGGAAAATTTCACAATTAAAGAATTCAATTAAGTTCAACAATCAAATCCAATCCAGTAAGATCATTTAGCACTTAAAACAAATAGAGGCTTAGGTCTAACTTACATCTTTTCTCCTTACCAACCAATTGAGGTCACTCATCTTTCCATCGCTCAACTATTTAAGAACAAAGAGATTACTCCAGTTTCTCTTGAAAAATGTATTACCATAGGCTTAGTTATCAATCTCATCTCCATTTCCAAGTTCACATACAACACTAGAATAAAAAAGGCTTCCTTTGGTTGTAACGGGGCCAAGGGGAAACAATGAAAGGTAGGAAAAAGATAAAAAGGGTAAAGAATGTTCATGGATAAATTGATATAAAACAAAATCAGATTAAAAAGATGATAAATAGATCAAAAGCACAACGGTATAACAGATTCTCACTTTCAACCTAATATTCTTATTATTCTTCACCAACAGACCTTTTTCTTTCTTTTTCCTTTTCCATTTTTCTTTTTTTTTTTTAATAACCCTTGAAGATAAAAATAACCCTTAATGAATTTTCAATTAATACATTAGCTGCTCGAAAGAATCCAACCTGGTTATTCAATTAGTTTTCCAAAAAAATTAATTTCAGGCTCAAATGGGGTAACTAAAGGATTATTTTCTTAATGCAACTCTGGAAGTCAAGAAAGAATTAAGCCTAATCACCTTAATCATGTTCCAGTATGTATGTGAATCATTAAAGCCTCACCAAGATATCAAAGCAAATTTTAGTGCACATCAATCAAGAGAAAACTCACTCCAGAAGAAAAATAAGATTTTATTTATGAAAAATCTAATCATTAAAACTCAAAACTCACTTTCTAGCTAAGTTAATAGAGAGAACAAATGCAAGTAGACATGACTAATTTTCAATGCTAAATTTCACTTTACTATATTGAAAGAGATTACTTAGCACAATATTAGCTCATGATAAATGGATTCCCCTTTAAAACATATCTCTATTAGCTCAGTATTAATTCAAGCAATTAACACACAATTTCTGCTTGATTATCAGCAATACTCAAGTGTTCATTGATTTCACAAAAATTTTCAAAAAAATCTTAAGAGTACCCCTACACTTAAGATAAACATTATCCTCAATATAGAAAAATAAAATAAAAATAACAGAACAGAGGATAACGAAACTTCCCAAAAAATTAAACACAAAATCACGAAGGAGGTGAGGGAGGTGGATCCTAGGGGAGGTATGTAGCCATGAGCTCAAATATTTGTCTAACTGAACGGTGACATGTTGTTGAAAACTACACAAGAAAAATAAGAAGTGTCAAGACAATTTTTTTTATAGGAAAAAAATAAAGCAAAAGCTAGAAAAATCAAATGTAAGGAAAGAAACACATGTTGCCTCTTATGAAGCGCTACGTTATAGTCATTAGCTTGACTATGGGCCTATGCCATGCTTAGGTGATGTCGATGAAGTGGTGCTCAGTCCCCACTTCTTCTTCATAATGCTTCACTCTCTGGTCATTTATCTTGAATGGTTGTTAGCCTTCTTTCTTCACCTCAAGCACACCATCCAATAAGACTTGAATAACCTTATATGATCCATACCATTTTGACCACAACTTACCAGGATAGAGATGTATACGTGAGCTATAGATAAGAATTTTATCCCCAATCTTAAACTCACGTTGCTTGTTGTGCACATCATCAGTAGTAACTTCCTGTAAATACGAAAACATAGTACAACCCGCAACAGTAGTAACATCTATGCAATTACATGAATCAAAGGAACTAGGATTTTTAATAGAATTAAAAACATTAAAAACCACTTCCTCATCATTTAATCGCAAGGCCAACTTCCCTTGATGAACATCAATCATGGCTCTTCCAGTGGCAAGGAATGGATGCCTAAGTATGATTGGGATCTCATCGTCCTCCTCCATGTCCAACACAATGAAGTCAGCTGGAAAAATGAATTTGTCGACCTTCACCAAAACATCCTCCAATACACCATGGGGGTAAGTGTAAGATCTATCGGTTAGCTGCAATGAAATATTAGTTGGCTTGGGTTCCTGCATTCCTATTTTCTTAAAAGCAGATAAAGGCATCAAATTAATACTAGCACCTAAATCACAAAATGCTTTCTTAAAATAAGAATTACCAATAGAGCAAGGAATAATAAAACTCCCTGGATCTTTTAATTTTGGTGGTAGCTTCTTCAAGAGAAAGGCAGTGCACTCCTTATTTAGCCTTACCATCTCAAATTCCTCAAGTTTGCGCTTATTTGTAAGTATTTCCTTTAAGAACTTTGCATACTTGGGCTTTTGGGAGATGACTTCAACAAACGAAATGTTAATTTGTAATTTCTTGAACATCTCCAAGAATTTGGCAAATTGCTTATCTTTTTTAGTGTTCTTGAGCCTCCGAGGGAATGGAATAGAGGGTTTTTGTGGTTCACTTACATGTACCACGGAGGGTGCTTCACTTGCCTTCTCATTTTCTACAGTAGCTGTCACATCAAGAGTATCTTTATTCTCTTGCATTTCCTTCTCCTTTTTCTTGGATGGCTCCTCAAGCTACTTGCCACTTCTCAGGGTAATTACATTGACCTGTTCCTTCGGATTAGGCTCACTAGTGTCAGGAAATGTCCCCAGTGCCTTTTCTGACATCAATGTAGCCAACTGATTAATCTGAGTTTACATGCTCTTCATTTCAACCTCTGAATTCTGCATATATTTAATTACAAAAATTTTCTTCTCTTAAGTTGCTTGGAAACCTGGGAGTGGTTGTTGGGCTTGCTGATGGCTCTGTTGATTTGCCCATTTGAAATTGGGGTGGTCCCTTCAACCGGGATTGTACGTATTTGAATATGGATTGTACTGCTGCCGGTTGAAATTACCAACAAAATTTACTACTTCAGGCTTGGGGGCAAAGGGACTACCAACTTGATAGTTTGAACTATTATGTCCTTGTCCACCACATGCTTTATATATGATTGGTGGGGTTACATTATTTGCCACCATCAAAGTCTCAACATTCTTCGTCAATGCTTCCAATTGACTCAAAATAGCAGTAGAGGAGTCAACAACATGCACACCAACTTATTTCTTAGAAGTCTAATGCTCATTTTGCCACTGATAACTGTTAAGTGCCATTTCTTTAATTAGTGCATGGATTTCAGTCAGTGTTTTCTTCCAAATTGTACCTCCCACAGCAGCGTCAATAAGTGAATGGTTGGCAGGTGATAAACCATTGTAAAAAGTCTGTACCTACTGCCATAAGGGTAATCCGTGATGTGAACATCTCCTTATCAACTCAAAAACGTTCCCAAGCTTCATAGAGCTTATCCATATCGAACTGCATAAAAGAAGAAATGTCATTCCTTAACTTAGCATATTTAGAAAGAGGAAAATACCTAGCCAAGATTTGTTGTGTCAACTGATCCCATATGGTGATGGAATTCCTTAGTAGTGACATTAACCATTGACTTGCTCTGTCCCTAAGAGAGAAAGGAAAAAATTGCAATCGGATTGCATCATCTGTCATTCCATTATATTTTATAGTATCACACAACTGCAAGAACCTGGCCAAATGATAATTTGGATCATCCGAAGGCAAACCACTAAATTGAATAGAAGTTTGAATCATGGATATCAATGCCAGTTTGATCTCAAAGTTGTTAGCTGCCACAGCTGATCTTGTAATACTCCGTTCATACCCTTCAGCCGTAGGCATAGAATATTCAAGTATAGTTCGCTCCATTGGGGTAGCTCGTTCTTCACAATTTCCCTCAACTGTTTTCTCTCTCTCCATCTTCTTTATAGCTTCTTCAGTCACAACTTCAGTATTAGATTGCTTCCTTAACCTACAAGCTGTTTTCTCAATTTCTGGATCAAATGTCAAATTAGGAAATTGAGAACGAGTAAGCATAAATAAGAAATATAAGCAAAGAGAAGAAGTGACAAATTAATTAAAAATAAAAATAAAATAAGAAATAAAATAAAAGTGCATCTAAATTAACTAGAACTTTTTGCTTCTAATATTACTAAATTTATTCCTCAGTAATGGCTCCAAAAACTTGATATACGTAAAATACACTAAAAGCAAGTGCACTTTATCGTATAGTAATATAGGACTCGAATCCCAATTGTCAATCCCACGAGGAATAAGAAGTAATTACTAGATTCGCTAAACTCCTGGCTATTTAGACAATCAAAAGTGTAAAGAGAGAAATCACTTATAATCAGAAAATAAATAAAGAAGAATGATTAACAATCAAACAATATAGATTTAAATCAATTAGAGGGAGACTAGGGCACAAGGTTCACTTGAATCTAATTAATCAGATTTTCATTCATTTATGATGTAAAGTAATTCTCTTGCCAATATTCTCTTAATTGCTATTGAATCCTAATGGTCATAGATAAACAATATTCTATTCCTAAATTATTCACCTATTTGGTCATTTAGTTGAATTAATTAGGAATGCATTAAGCCCCAATTCAAAAGATGAACTAACATATCGTCAATTCGATTGATAGAATAAATTGATGTTTAGTTATTCACTAATCTAATCTTAGTTTTATTATATAGGTCCACTCATTGGATGCAGAGGGTCATCGGTTAAACAATTAATCAAAACATGCCAAAAGTGATCAAGTCTTGACAAGAATTCAAATAACATAATAAACACAAAAGAAATTACCTTAATCAAATTCGAAATCAAATCCAATTAATTAGGAAAAGAAGATGCCCCATAGCCCTAGCTATGCGATTAATTACTTATGTTCAATAACAAACCTATATCACAATACAAATTCATAGAAAGAAAAACCCAAAGAAAAGGAAAAAACTAGGAGGAAGATAAATCAAAACCTCTTTTATGGAGATTGTGATGTTCAAACCTTCAAGAATGTCGTCCTCTCTTTGTGGTCGTCCTCCAAATATTTGTAGCAATTATCTTTTTTGAATTATCTTTCTAACGTCTAGCGTCTCTCTCTCTAAATTTTTGCTAGATAATCTGAACCAAAGAGAGCTCCTTTGCTAAACTTGTTTTCCCCCTTTTATAGAAAAGCTAACAACTTTTTGTATCTGACTTGCACGATTTTTCTTACCCTTCAGATGGCCAAATTTGCCCTCGATCTCAATAGAGAAGTTTTAGGATTTTCTGTTGTCTTTTCAATGCCACAAATGGCGCCTCGATTTGATCTTTGTAGTCAAAGATATGGTCTAATTACTGAAACATGATCAGGAAAGTGCGAGAATCTGAATCAAATCTCTTTGAGAATCCTTATCCAAAATCTTCAATATTAATGGAAGATTAATTATAGAAAGTTGTAAACATGAGATTTGTAGATCTCTTTCTTATTTTTCAAACGCCGCCAGAATCAGGTCAATCGCATATTCATAAGGAAAGTTATCCCAAATTTACTGAAACAGGTTTGATAGCGATACTTTCCTTAATTAATCTTTGACAAAATCTCTTGTTTCTTATTTCTTTTTGTTGAATCCATATAAATTAGGAAACAAATATCTCACTTAAATTAAGAAACTCCTTGAGATTTTTGCGTTAAACATAGAGATACTTGGCCATCAAGTAGAGATTGTTTGCACTCCAATTAAGAATCTGACTTGATCATTCCTTAAATTCCTACAAAAACATAATAATAATACATTTAATTCAGTGGATCCCGAATTAACTCAATATCATAAATAGTATAATTCTTATCTAAAATATTCAAATCCTTTAAATATTTATCTATAAGAAATTTTTATTTTTGCGCAAAATTTGATGATTAAAAATTCAAATAATCATAAGTGAAGAGATAATTATTTAAAAATAAATTAAAATTAAAAAGAAATAAAAATAAACAAAAAGATAAATATAGATTAAAAATCCTAATAGATAAACTCAAAAGATAAGTGTATTTAATAGTCATCAATATCCTATGGAAGAACTTGAAACTTGATCAATGCTAAGGACTGAGTCAAACTAAAGACTTGAATTAGGATTGTTTTATGATATTTTTTTGAGAAAAAAAAGCGTTAAAAATGAAAGAAACATTATTGTGAAACCATCATTTTCCTCCATGGCCGTCGGCGAGAAAAGCTATTTTGCATCCATCTTTTATCAACTTTCAAAGTTTAAAAATAAAAATCCTAATATGTTCACAAATCCCTCAGAAACAAGGTCCAACCAATGATTTTGACTTATAGCCACAAAATCAAAATTCTGGAAATTTTGTGTTCAAGCCTTCATATTCAAACATAATTTTCCTTTTAAAAAAAATTGATTCCTCTGAAATAATTCTGAATTAAGAATGCATATAATTTGCCATTCTAAAACTGGGAGTAAAATTCCTAAATGTTTTACATAACAGGTTGCAAAGACATGCATGTAAATTATTCTAGAAGATTTTGTATATTCCACCAGTGTATGCAATGCTAAGACAATTAGCAAATCCAAAACGCATTTCTAAAATTTTCCACCAGTTGCCAAGTTTTATATTCCACCATCTCTGTATGCGTTTCAGCCAACTAATTCATATATCGATTATTGTGTACTTGTTCAAAGTTACAATAATGAATTCATGATTCAACAAACAATACACCTACACATAACTTATCTCAATATTCGTTTATTTTATTGGATTTTAAATCATATAACTAAATGATCCTATAAAATGATTTGCAGAAGATTAGAATACAAACCCATTCTTCTGCTCAAGAAGGTTTTTAACAAGTAATTTTTTCCAATGACTTACAGTAATATAACTAATATCTTTTACAGTCTTATACTTCATCTACAAAATATCTAGCCTATGAGAGATCAAAGATAAAAATTAGATAAACTTTGTAACAGCCAACGAAAATACATATATCTCTTTCGAAAATAGGGTAATAGATCAAGCCCTTAGTGGAATAATTGGAATAATGACAATGACGAATATACATACAATATATATATATATATATAGGAGACATATTTAGTGAGAGAAGTTTTTATTGTGAGAGGGTGAATATCATACATAGATAGTCAAGATTAAAAGTTACTTAAAGGTCATATGACCACTTAAAAAAATCACATGCATTTGTGTTCTAATCTTGACCATTCATATAAGATCCAATGGTCAAGATTCACTCCTCTCAAAGGAGCCTTCTTAGCAACCATAAAGGAAAAGCTTCATTAATCAACAATGGAAAGAAATATTTTGGTGAGGAAAAGGATAAAGAGAAGAAGGATTCTCAAGAAAATAAGGGTGTTGGTAGGAAATACAAGTTTGGTTCCTATCCTCGCTGTAAGAAAAATGGTCATACAATTAACTATTGCTAGTGTATTACCAGAAGTTCAGTGTAGGTCATGCAAACAATTTGGCCATGCGGAGAAAGTTTGCAGAAGCAAATTTGAACAACAAACACGTTAGGCTTAAGTAGCAGAAAATGAAGTGCAGTAAGAGGAAAATTTATTTGTTCCAACCTGCTATGCATGCAACAAACTATAACTTAAATGCTTGGCTGGTTGATAGTGGTTGCACTCACCACATGAATTATGATGCTAGCATATTTACAGAGTTAGATAGAAGTTACACTTCAAAAGTGAAAATGGGAAATGGAAAACATGTGCAAGTTCGAAGCAAAGACATAGTTGCAGTAGAGACCACTTCAAGCACTAGATTTATTTCTGATGTGCTTTTTGTGCTTGAAATAAGTCAAACCCTGCTTAATGTTAGTCAGCTTCTTGAGAAGAATTATGTTATACATTTTGAGAATAAATCATGTAATGTGTTTGATCCTACTCATGCTAAGATTCTTGTTGTCAAAATGATTGATAGAAGTTTTCCAATTAATTGGAAGCAAACTATTATAGGAGCTTTCATTAGCTCAGTTGATGAATCCTCCTTGTGGCATAGAAGATTTGGTCATTTTAATTATTTTTTTCTCTAAAGCACATGTCATGTAAAGGCTTAATTCAAAATCTACCTATTATTGATGAATGCAAATCTGTTAGTGATGTGTGTTCACTTGGAAAGCTACACAGGCAGCCTTTTCCTAAAAATAGTGCTTGGAGAGCTTTAGAGAAGTTGCAACTAATCCACACTGATGTGTGTGTACCTATGAAAACACCATCTCTTAATGGAAGCAAATATTTCATTTTATTTATAGATGACTTTAGTTGGATGTGTTGAACTTATTTCCTGAATCTAAAGTCAAATGTTGTTGATATGTTTAAAAAGTTCAAAAGCCTTGTTGAGAACCAAGCTAGTTGTAGAATTAAATTGCTCAGATCCAACAATGGTACTGAGTACACATCAGAGAAATTTGTTAGATTTTATGAAGAAGCTGGTATTCAACATCAACTTATAGTTCCTTACACTCCACAACAAAATGGAGTGAGTGAAAGAAAAAATAGGACTGTCATGAAGATGGAAAGATGCTTGTTGATTGAGAAGAAGCTTCCAAAGATATTTTGGGTAGAGGCAGTCAATATTGCTGTTTACTTACTTAACAGGCTTCCAACAAAGGCGCGAAAAGATAAAACTCCATTTAAGGCATGATTTGAGGTCAAGCCAACTATGGATCATCTTAGAGTCTTTGGATGCATATGCTACTCTTACATTACAGAAGCCAAGAGACTTTAGCTGTAACATCCTCTCTAACCTGTTAGCTTTGATGATCATTATAGTAGCTTATTAATACTTGTGTGATTTACTTGTTAATTCTGATGATTTTCTGAGTTAGTTTGGGCGTAATGTTATAACACAGAATGTGAAAAATAGCTTACGCTAGCTCGGAACTTAGTATAAACTACTTAAATGATGGAAATAAATATCAAAAATTTATTTCTAGGTCGTAAATAATTAGAATGAGTTATGGTAATTTTGGGATAATTAAATAAATTAGTTTGACATTTTTTAATAAACAGAATGAATGTTTAAAGGCCAAATTAAATAGTAGAGTATCTTGAAAAATTATGAAACTTTGTGGAGTTGTTAAATAGAGGATGGAGATTATTCTAGAAATGATTACAAGTTAGGGCAGATGCTTGTAAGCATATTAGTTCAACTCCTTAAATTTATTTTAACTTAAGGAAGAGTAATAGAGCTTAATTGCTATCAATGGAATGTATAAATATCTAATAAATGATTAGTATAGGAACTGAATGAAGTCCTAGAATTTTCTATAACACCTATGAAAGTTAGAAAACTCATCAATGAAAGATCAAAGTATCTCTATGAGACAAAACCTCTTATAATTAATAATAACCACACAATAAACTTGTTCTTATCCTTTTTCTTTTCCCTTCACTACCTCGTCACTCAGCAAACAAACACACTTCTCACTTTTCTCTACATATTCACTCAGCCAAATAGTATAAAGAAGGAGAGAAGAAAGAAAAGAAAAGGAAGATAAATACCACAAAAAAGGAAGCAAAAGAGTAACAAAGGATAGACAAGAAACACTATCATCAAGGGAGTATAGGTAGGGGTTTGTGCTTCTCTATCCTCTTCTTGCTTCCTAAATCTTATATTAGTGGTTTAGTTTGAAAATTGTTCTTGTGAGCTGTATGTTGAATTGATGGTATATATATGATAGTTAGACTTGAGGATATCTATAAGGCTCTAAGAATTTGAGGTTGATGATATCGATTTTATTGGTTTGACTATTATTATTATACCTTAAGAATTTTGGCTTGAGAATATATATTGAGGTTTGATGTTGTCTTGACTGAAAATGAAGGGAAATGAGTTGTTTTAAGATTATCATGCATAGGCACCATTTTCTGGAGTTGGAAACCATTTGATAATCGATTACTGAAGTCAGTAGTTGATTACTAGCCTTCAAAGGTTGTTGCAAAAAATGCTGTAATTGGTTACCATAGGTGGTAAATGATTACTAAGCTATTATTTGTGAAAAATTACATATGGTAATCAATTATCACGTATGGTAATTGATTACTAAGCTTCTAACTTGAGAAAATATGATGTTGTAATCGATTACCAAGCTCCTGTTTTGAGAGAATGGCTTGTGGCAATTGATTACCAAGCATGGTAATCAATTACCAATCCCCTGTTTTGAGAAAACTACTCTATGGGGATCAAATGAGATATATCTATGTTATGTGGTATGATTAGATTGAATTAAGTTCGCTAAGTAAGGTGACTTATGCTTATATATCGAGCATTTGATGTGTTTATGAGATGAATCATGATGTGCAATTGGTATACCAATGAGATAAATTGTGATGTGCACTTGTTATGCTGATGAGATAAATTGTGATGTACACTTGTTATGCTTATGAGATGAATTGAGAAGTACTAGAAAATGATATGCTCCTTTAAGATGTTAAAATTGAGCTAGTAATTGAGTTAAAATGTGTAGTACATCTTTAAGTGCTCAGTTTAAAAGAGATTAGATATAATAAAGGAAATGACAGTGATCCTTTATGTCATGATCCATATATGTTATTCCCTTATGAAGGATAACCCATACATCTGATTTAGGAAATGATGGTGATCCTAAATGTGTATCCTTAGAAATGACGGTGATCCTTGGATACCCTAGATTTGGCTAGTGAAGGATTTAGGAAATAAAGGTGGTCCTAAATTTGATCATGAAAATGATCCTCGTACCTGGCGTGATACTAAATGCGTATCCTTTGGAAATGATGGTGTTCCTTTGGATATTTGGCCAAGGTTACCTGGGATAATGCTATGTAACGAAGTACTGTTACATATAGGCTGAGTGCACCTGCTTGATAAGCAGACTATCAATGAGTATTGGGTAGATTGAAGAGGTAACATGCCCTCTCTACCTATTTGAAATAAAGGACATGAGTCAGGGGAATGAGCTGAGAAAGATGATACCTAATGAGCACTAAAGGAAATATTAAAGACATTGCTTGAGCATTAACACTTCTTCATGACTATGCTATATAAATAATTAATTGATAATGAATATTTACATTATGAGTTATTTGTAAATATTCTATGATTAGTGAAAAAATGTTTTATAAGCTGATATATTTTTGGAGACTTCTATGATCTATTAGTTGATTTGCTTGTAAAGCTAAGCAATGCTTGAATTTATGAATACAAAAGTTATTGTTCATTGATTTAAATTAAACTTCTGCCCTCGAGAAGAAAAAGGAAAAACTTTAGCATTTGCCACCATTCTATGAAAGATTTTAAGAAAATGATTTAATTCTCTGAAGTAGTTAGAATTATTGTGATGACATATATTTGTTAGATCTACTGAGAATTCTTAGAATTCTCGCCCCTTTATTTTCTTTTCCATGATGATTCCAGCACGTGATCCACCTATGGAGTGGAGAGGAAGATGCTAATGTAGTATAAGGTTATTTATTCTTTTTAACCATTGCCATGCATTTATATTTATGTAGTGGTTTGTATATAGTTTACATGTATATATGCCTATGAAGGCTTGGTAATGTATATCTTGGATACTAATGTTAGTAAAATCTATACATGTTATGTATATACATGTTTGTACTTTGGATTTGTATATGAAAATATCTATGGTATCCTTTTAGGTAAATGTACAAGTTCTTAGAGTTTTATCAAGAGGACTCAAAGGACACTAAGGCAATAAAGGAATAAAAAAAATTGTCCTTCACAAGGCTAGAGTAAGATATAAAATTAGTAAAATTTTAGTTGTGATGTACCTAAGCCTAAGTGCTTCGATGTAATTTGGATATACGTGGAGTAATTAGTCTTAGGGCATTACATAAGCTTGATAAAAAAGATGACGTAGGAATTTTCTTAGGTTACAACAACAATACAAAAGGTTACAAGGTGTTTAACTTGAAAACAAAAAAGATAATGGTTAGCAGAGATGTAAAATTTGATGAAGCTGTTATTTGGAACTTGGACAGGAAGGAAGTTGAGGAAGCCAATGAAGATTCAGTTAGAAGAAATATATCTCAAGAAGAAGGTGCAAATGGAAGGTCTGAATCTTAAAGTGATATTGGAGCTACTATTAGAGGCATTAGAGTGCTCTCTAATATATATAAAAGATGTAATACTGCAATATTAGAACCAGCCATCTATATTGAAGCTGGAAGCTCACATGGCTGGATAGCTGCAATGAAGGATGGGCTAAGCATGATCGAAAAGAATGAGACTTGGTAGCTAGTAGACAGACTTAAAACTAAGAAGGTTATTGGTGTCAAGTGATTATACAAAACCAAGTTCAATTTAGATGGTCTTGTCAATAAACTCAAAGCAAGATTAGTAGTCAATGGTTATTCTCAACAATATGGAGTTGACTTTACCGATACCTTTGCTCCAGTAGCAAGGTATGATACTATAAGATTGTTAATAGCCTTGGCAGCTCAAAAAGGTTGGAAAAATTTTTCAACTAGATGTTAAATAAGCTTTTCTCAATGGTTACTTAGAAGAAGAGATCTTCATTAAGCAACCAGAGGGCTTTATTGTTGCTGGTAGCGAAGAAAAAGTCTACTTCTTTAAAAAGGCTATATATAGGCTTGAACAGGCTCTAAGAACCTGGTACAGTAAAATTGATAATTATTTATTGTAATTGGGATTTGAAAAAAGTATTAGTGAGCTGACTCTATATGTCAAGCAAGCTGATTATGATTTGATTGTTATATCCTTATATGTTGATGATTTGTTAGTGACTGGAAGTAACTCTACTCTTGTAGAGAAGTTCAAATCTGAAATGAATAATATGTTTGAGATGACGGATTTAGGAGAAATGACTTATTTTCTTGGAATGGAGATTCATCAAAGTTAGCAAGGAATCTTCTTATGCCAAAGAAAATATGCAATGGAAGTCTTGAAGAAGTTTGGCATTGCAAATTGTAAACCAATCAATACTCCTTTAAAGCAAAATGAGAAATTAAGCAAGGAAGATGGAGCAGGAAAGATTGATGCTAGTGTATATACAAGCTTGGTTATTGTTTGTCTATTGTATTTAATAACTACAAGACCAGATGTTGTGTTTTTTGTAAGCTTACTCTCCAGTTCATGCAAAAACCTAATGAGAAGCATTACAAGGATGCTAAAAGGGTGCTGAGGTATATGAAAGGTACATTTGTGTTAAATAGTACAAACCAAGCCTTTAAAGGCATATGTACATATTAGTCTATATACAAACCCGATGTGCTGTCGCGAGCAACCAAAAATAAAACTTATACTCCTACAAGCAAATGTAGTAGTGCGAGTAAGGATCATTCCCATGGAGAATACTAGCTTAGTTTTATGCTACATGAACATGAATGATGGGTTTTAAGTATAATGAAAATAATTTTAAGAAAAACAATTAAAGAACAATTCAAGTTAAATTATGGTAATCAATCAAAAGAACAAACCTTGGTCTAACTCAACATCCACCATCAGAATTTTACAACTAATTATCGATGCAAGTATATATCAATTCGTACTTTGAATATTCACTGTTGGAATTATTTTTCTATCTCTCCATAGTCATAGTTAAATAGAAAACAAGCAATCTAAATAACCCTAACTACTAAACAGCCTAAGACAAGTGCTAAAGGTTTAATCTATAACAGCTTTAAGAATTAGAGAGATAGATGAAACTAAACAACATAAGCACAAGTAGTTGCATTTAATGCAATCAAATGGTCTTCCTAAAATCTAATAATTTCTGATGCAATAAATCATTAAATTTTAGTTGCTTAATAAATTAGAGGGATCAAACAATTACGGATTTGATATCTAATTTAGCAATAGATTGTAGCGAATAATAAACTAGTAGGCCTCCTAGTAATTAAACGAAACAATCATGAAAATAGTCACAGAAGAACATTTGATACTCAAAGCATAAATTGAACAATAAAAATAAATTAAATTGTATAGTTTTATTGATTATGAGGATTTCATTTCCTTCAACTAATTAAAAACTTAGCCACGTAGGGCCATGGATGAAAACTTGAAGGAGAAGAGAGAGAAGAAGGGGAAGTGGCGTGTAAAAATTTGTTGATTTCTACCCCCCTTTTATCCTTTTTATATCAGCATTTAAGCTTACCAAATCTTCTATCAAATCTCCTACTAAATCTTTTATAAATATCTCCTATAAATATTTCAAATATTATCCGAAGATAACAATATCCAAATGTAACTAATTAAGAAAAATATTTAAAATAAAATAGGATCATAATATAACTAGAAAAGTTGTATTTTCAGCTGAAATTTTTGTGCACTAGATATAGAAATTTCCAAAAATACGCCACGTTAGATTCGTATATTAAAATTGCAAGCTAAGGAATGTCCCAGATTATGAAGCAATATCAAAACTATCCAAAATCGCTCAATTAGATTCGTTTTTCACTTAACGCTTCCATTTGCATCCTAAATCAAAATATAAGAATAATGAGTATATTTAGGCACAAAATAAGTATAAAAAGATTAAACATTAAAGGAGAAAAATATGATATTTTGCATTCTCATCAAAACCACTACATAATATCAAATACAAAGCAATGGCCAAAATGATAAGTAGTCCTATACTATTTTAGCATCTTCACTCCTACTCCAAAGGTGGATCTCAAGCTGGAATTATCATGGAAAGAACATACATGGAGTGAGAATTTTAGAAATTCTTAGTAATTCTAAAATTTAAAGTGTTACCAAGTGGCCTGAAACTCAAGAGGGGGTGAATTGAGTTTATGAAATATTTTCACAAATCTTTCGTAAAACGTTTATTTATCAATTTTCGTTGAAGCTATTGAATAATTGAAGTGAATAGATAAATGAGATTGAATACTTTCAAATTAAACAAGTCAAGATGAATAACATTCAAGCAAGCATATAAAATAAATGCACAAATGTTAGGGTTGAGAGAATCAAATACAAGGGATTTATCCTGTTCCACCTCTTGTCTACTCAAGCTCAATCACTCGAGATTTTTCACTAAACTTCAAGCTTGAATGGGTGCTTGAAAACCTTTATAGATTGGAGCACTCAACAACACCTTGGGATACCTCACCCTTATGCTTTGAGCCTCAAAATAGGGATGCCTCACCCTATACAACCTTTGAGGGATACCTTACCCTCTTTACACCTTTGAAGGATATCTCACCTTCTTCTCAATAAGGGATACCTCACCCTTTTTCACTAGAGGGATACCTCACCCTCTTTACACAATAAACAAAGTGTTTGAATGATAGAAACTCTCTCAAAGAGTAGATTGATACAAATTAAAGCTCTAGCAATGCCCCTTTTGAATATCTCAAGTTTTCTCACAAAAATAGGGCAAAAACATTTTCAAGATTTGATTCTCGTATATAAGTGTTAGATTGATGTTCTAAATTGAAATTCAACCCTTAAAGAAGCCCCAAGGCAAGTATTTATAAGTTGTTGGAAGAAAGGAGCCGTTGGGTAGTTTTTAGCGAAGCATTAAATGCCATTAATATAGCCGTTGGACTCTATCAGATTGCTTGCAATCGATTACATAACAAATATAATCGATTACATTGTTGTTCCAACGTGTTCTTTGTAACACCCCAAAATTTCCTATCTTGTAAACAGTAATTTTGACAAGTAACAAAATTTTACTGTTTAGTAATTTTTAGATGCTATAAAATTATTTTGATTATTCCATCAGCGTATTTTATTGTTTTGAGTGATTTACTCCGTGTCAGGAAAATAAAAATTTTTGGGCCAAGGAAAACTTTACGTAATTTAATTTTTACCATTAAGTTTTAATTATTTTACGTGATCTGATTTGATATTTGTGTGTTTTCTAATTTTTGTGATTTTATGTGTGATTAGAAAAATTTTTACTGTTTGTGAGCCCGGGGATGTATGTGGACCCAGGTGGCCATACATGGGCCCAAATGGGTCCCGCAAAGTAAAATTTTTTTTTTACAGATAGAAAAATTTGTACTGTTTAGATGGAGACATGGGATCTTACTAAATCTGAATCTGAAAATAATTTTTATAATTTTCTTTTACTATGTTTTGTATTGTATTTTTTTATCAGGTGATAAAAATATAGTAAAAATATTATTTGTAGGGTTATAGCAGATAAAAATAATAAAAATTATACTACGTAGTCAACAAAGAGGGCTTGACCTGATTTGTACCCTTGGACAAGAATACTTAGTTTGAAGATTAACCATTGATTTAATCAACAGTTAAGAAACAAACTTAAAAAAGAAGCATTGGATAATCACCATTGATTTAATCAATGGTGTGAGAATAAACTTGGTTAGGAAGGCTTTGATATCAACCATCAATTTAATCAACGGTGTAGAATTGGTCTTGAAAAGTGACAGAGACCATTTATAACCATTGGATTTAGATTTAATCTACGGTGGAGATTTAGTCTTATAAAGTAACAAGGACCATTTATAACCATTGGATTTGGATTTAATCAATGGTGGAGATTTGGTCTTCTAAAAAGGCTATGATTAATTATAATCCTTGGATTAAAAGTAAGAAGGAGTAATCTTGACCCTTTATTTTGGAGACACATCTAATGGTTAGGATTTAAAGGAGAAAGATCCAATGGCCTAGATTTAGTCTTCTAAAAATCAAAAGTCTACCTAAATCCTAACCATTGAATTAATCAATGGTTAGGAATGCTTCAAATAATGGCTTGAAAAAGATGACAATATTATTGCATGCATAATGCAAGGAGGGGACGATTTTTGTAGTATTTTGGAGCTAAAGGTGATTTGATGACCATTATTACTTGTCATGGTCAATATTACATCATTCTTGACCATTATTACTTTGTTTGCTTCCTTAGGAGAATGCTTGGAGGGGGGCACGGTTTTGGTGGCTTAATAGCTTAGCCAAGTTTCAAGACATCAATTATATGTTATCTTGGTCATTATTGATTCATTTTCAAGAAGGAAACTTAGCAAATTTTCTCTTCATTTCTCTTCTCCTCTATGTTTCGGCCATGACCATCAAGAACACCTTCCATCACTTTTTAATTTCATCCAACCATAGATCTTGAATCTACATGATATTCTAAGCAACTTTCATATTGGAGACTTTCTCTAAATCATTCATCTTCATGGACTTTCTTCAAGAGCCAAGTTATAGGGTATTTGTGGTGAAGTGTAAGGAAACTTCATTTCTTCTCTCTTTTTCATGTTCTAAACTATGTTTGATTCATGGTTCCTCTTAATCAACCTTAGTATACTAATTTCTATGTATTTTGTTTTGTATTTGAAAAGCCTTTGGTGGTGAAGGACTTGGAAAAAGAAACAAATCAAGAAGCTTTTGAGGATCTTCAAGAGGTAAGAGGGAGATCCATCTCACCAACCAAGCATGGTGGTGAGAGATGATTTTATATTTGATGGATGGTGAATCCATGTGAGGATTCATATCCATGGTCATGTAATAATTTGTGTGTGTTATGTGCTTTGATTATTTTTGTCTATGCTTGATATGCTTTGCATGATTTACTTGTGTATGCATGCTTAGTATGATTTTTATTTGCTTATATGGTATGCTTATGATATGCATGATGAAGATATATTGAATATATTATGATGAAAGTATGATAAAACAAGAAATTTTGGCTCCAAAGGCCATAGAGAAGGTCATGGTTTTGAGCTTCCAAAACTAGGGTTTCTATTGAAATTTTTCAAGAACAATGGAGTTAATTTTTGGTCCTTAAACTTAAGCAAATTTTTGGCCAAGACACCAACCAATTTGGTGTTCACAAAATTATGTTTTCATGAATGATAAAATTGAATGATTTGAGAAGTAAAGAAAATAAACAAAAGGGTTTGTTTTGCAAAAAAAGAATGCACACGGTTTTGAGTTATATTTTCATGAATTTATTTTTTGTAAAAACAAGAATGGAATTTACTTAAGTTAGAAAGAAAAAAATATTTCATGGTTTCAATGGTCATCTATAAGGTTTTGATAATTTAAAAAAAATGTTTTGATGTTATAAAATACAAGAATTTTTAAATATGGATTTTGGAAAGGGAATTAAAGTATTATCAATTAAGTGAAGTGGAATTTTCATAAATAAAAGAAAAAGAAGATTGAAAGTGTTGAACTTCAAATTATTTTAAAGAGAATCAATTTTTAGAAGTGATTTAGAAATATAAAAGAAAACATTTAATACAAGGAATTTGGAAAGGGAATCAGAGTATTTTAGCACTTGAGAAATGAATTTTTATATAAATGGAAAAGAGAGGTTGCAAGTGAGCCTCAATTTGTTTTAAAAAGAATTTATTTTTGTTAAAATTGATTTAAGAAAAAAAAATGAAGAATACAATAGTAATTTGGTATTTTCTAACGTGTAACTCATCCGTTGGATTTTGGAAAGCGTTAATAATTTTTAAAGTTAGAAACATTTATTTAATTCAATGGGATTGTGAATTTGTGGAATATACTGTGAAAAAGGATTTTCTTGAGTAAGAAGATATATTAAATGAAGTAGAAATTATATTATTTTGAGGAAGGTTGATTTGGAAATGATTTGGGAAAAATGGAGAATATAATGGTATTTTGAAAATTTACTAACGTATAACTTATTTTCGAGTTTTGAAGTACATTAGAAAATGTTAACTTTTAAAACGTTGATTTATATCAATGGAAAAGTGATTTTGTGAATTATATTTTGGAAAAGGATTTCTTGAGTAAAGAAATGTGGAAAAAGATTTTCTTGAGTAAAGAAAATGTGTTAAATAAAGTATAAAGTCATATTATTTTGAGAAAAGTGGAAATGAAATTTTTGAAGAATGAGAAATATTTTCTGTAATGGAATTGTGGTGAAAAAAAAATTATTTACGTATCCTAAAAATGTATGTTTTTATGCGATTGAGAAAAATGTTAAAAAATTTAATACATGATTTAAAGGTGCAACAGAAGAGTTGCAGTATTTTGAAAACGTAATAAAAATGTTTTGGAATTTTAAAAACGTAACAAGAGTGTTACGGTATTGTGAAAATGTAAAAGAAGTGTTATGGTATTGTGAAAATATAATGAAACATTTTGGAATTGTGAAAACGTAACAGAAACATTTTGGAATTGTGAAAATGAAATGGAAATGTTGCGCAATTTTGTGAAAACACGGCGAAAGTGTTTTATAAGTATGAAAATGTGATAATATGATTTTCCTATTAAAAATACAGTATAAATACTATAGAACTAGTATATGGATGCTGTGTGAGAAAATGACATGTTTTGCCTGTGATTGGCATTTGGTGCATTATACATGCATTGGAAAGATATGTCTGTGATTGGATTTGGTGCATTATACGTGCATTGGAAAAATATGCGTTGAAGTATATGATTACATTGAACAAATGAAATTGAAAAGATTTGGCCCTTTGGGGTTGGACTTGCACTGATATATTCGTGCATTATATAAAATATAGCTAATAGCTATTATGGCCCTTGTGGTTGAAGAGAGAATGAGAATTGATAGTGAGGTCTATGATGGATCTTGGGGGCGTCGAGGCACGGCGGTCGACCAGTGGATAGTTAGCGAGTACCCCCTGTGCCACTTGGCGATGCAGTCCATTGCAACGCATTGACGATACCCGATAAGAACACGATTCTTTTCAACGACCGGGAGATTGTCTTTGGGCTAAGGTGACAATTAACCGAACATTCTTCTCGAAATTGTGAAAACCTCCATGGAGTTGTTTTTGATAAACCGAGTCTTTGTGTATATGCATAAATCGAGCATTTATATCGTATGATATATTAATTGAGGAATGTTGGCTATGATAATTGTTTTGAGTACTTGGATGATGATTGAACTGATAAATGATTAGATGATGATAGTTGATTAATGCCGATAGCATGATTATGGTATGATCTATCTGTATGATATGTTATTTGTGTTATCTCTGTACTGCCATGTTGGTAATGGCGTAGGTGATCTCACCTCTTTGTTATGCTTTTTTGCTGTGTCTGTACTGTTAAAATTAAATAATAGAAGGATCGAGTTGTCTTAGACATAATGGGCGATGAATACTCTGAGATTGGTGACAACAATAAGGAGTGGACATTCTGGACTCGAAGGTGTGCAGTGTTGACAAAGGAACAGATGTCTGATGCATCAAGATGGACAGAAAAAGGAATAAGTAGGTTAAAGTTTCTCATTAGTGTTGTACCGTGCTATTAAGTAGGACCCATCATGGGGTTTGCTACTGTTAAAAAATAAGTCTATTAATTTTATATTTCTCTTTAAATGGTGATATTAATTGGTGTCAATATTGCATACTGAATAGTTGAAATATGATTTTCAATATTACCTAATATTTTCAGTAAATTTACGTTTCAGTAAAGAAGAAATTTTGAAACCCATCTTTTATAACTCAAACTTTGTGCGAACTTCTTCTCAGATTATGAGTTGGGAGTCGGAAATGTGATGCCCTAAGGAGGGTGCTACGTTAGTTGGAATCAGAGCACGGTTTGAGTCTTTTGGGGTTTGTGGTTAGGTCTATTTTGCTTGTGTTGTGTTCTCTGTGTTTGTTTTCCGAAAGAAAATAATGTTGTTTATAATGGATATTAGATCCATTGTATTTCGATCCGCACGCCTCAAAAAACAAAAGAAATGGCTCAGGATAGTTATACTTGTGTAGAAGTGGAACATGTTACTAGTAATGCAGTTGCAACTACGGGAGCAACAGGAGCAATGTGGAAAGACGACTGCATGAACAAAGGACCGCTGTTTAGTAGGAACTGGAATTTGAAGTTCCGAATCTGATGGAAGTGAATCAGTCTTGGAATATAAGATTTCATAATTTTGAAACCTGAAATTTCCTTTTAGGATATTGAGAAAGTAATTGATTTCGACGGAAGATGTATTTATAACCATTGAGGAAACCAAAAACAGTAAAGGATGTGAAAGAAAGTACTTAAATGAAGGAATGTACGTCAAGGAAACAAATTGTGGAAAAGTTGGACATAATTTCCTAGAGATTATGCTCTTTGAAAACAGAGTTTTCTGTTAGTAAAATTTTTTATAGTAAGGGAAGTTGTTACTCTGAATGGAATGGGAGTGTTCTGAGCAGAAGATTTAAACAATGGAGATTGTGTCATTGGAGCTAATCCTATAAACCATACTAAATATTTCTATGAGTGACCTATTCTTTATAACATATGATTGAGTAGATCAATTATATGCTAGAGTTATTCGTTATCCTCTGATTTGTTTACTTCTGTTTCTATTCTTAGCTAATCGAGCTATTCAAGTTATTCAAATTGTTGTTATAGATCAAAACTTTATGTTAGTTTGATCTGTTTCATAAACAGACGTGATCTTTGGAAATGGATTAGTTATTTTCCAACCATATCCAATGAGATTATTTCAGCAGAGTGTGAATAATCCAAAGAAAATTTATTGTTAAAAATCGGGTTACATCCAATTCTTTGCTGGATATGTTCGATAACAGGTTCGATTCGTTTTGTTAATCTTCCATGATATTTTCTTTCATCTCCTGCAATTGAACGAACAAGAAATGATATTCCTATTTAACTCTATGTCATAGTATTTGGTATAGTGCTGTGGAAAGGAGAACTCGGTTAGTGAGACATTTCTTGTTAAAAGCAAAAATCTAGAATATGTAGTGATATGAGGATAAGGAAATTTTAAGTAATACATTACATTAGTTGGAAGTTATCTGAGAAAAACTATTCTAGGCATAAATGAAGATTGGTTGTCGTTATGTTGGTATCAGAGATATGGAAATTCTTTCTTTCTGGAGTAACATTCAACATCTTCAGTAATTATAGGAGTCTGAGATATCTGTTTGATCAGGAGAAGTTGAACATCAGCAAAGAGATTTTGTTGGTTAAAATAGTATAGCAAGATGTAAGAGAGGAAGCTTCATGGGAATTGGAAAATAAGATAAATGAGTAATGTTCATAATTATTCTGAAGGTGTGAAATCATGGTTATTAAATTTCGAGGACAAAATTTCTTTTTAGAGGGGGAGTATTGTAACACCCCAAAATTTCCTATCTTGTAAACAGTAATTTTGACAGTTAACAGAATTTTACTGTTTAGTAATTTTTAGATGCTGTAAAATTATTTTGATTATTCCATCAGCGTATTTGATCGTTTTGAGTGATTTACTCCATGTCAGGAAAATAAAAATTTTTGGGCCGGGGAAAACTTTATGTAATTTAATTTTTACCGTTAGGTTTTAATTATTTTACGTGATCTGATTTGATATTTGTGTATTTTCTGATTTTTGTGATTTTATGTGTGATTATGAAAAATTTTAATGTTTGTGAGCCCGGGGATGTATGTAGGCCCAGGTGGCCATACGTGGGCCCAGGTGGGTCCCGCAAAGTGAAAAAAATTTCTACAGATAGAAAAATTTATACTATTTAGACGGAGACAGGGGATCTTACTAAACCTGAATTTGGAAACAGTTTTTATAATTTTCTTTTACTATGTTTTGTACTGTATTTTTTTATCAGGTGATAAAAATACAGTAAAAATATTTTTTGTAGGTTATAATAGATAAAAATAATAAAAATTATACTGCGTAGTCAACAAAGAGGGCTTGACTTGATTTGTACCCTTGGATGAGAATACTTAGTTTGAAGATTAACCATTGATTTAATCAACGGTTAAGAAACAAACTTAATAAAGAAGCATTGGATAATCACCATTGATTTAATTAATGGTGTGAGAATAAACTTTGTTAGGAAGGCTTTGATATCAACCGTCAATTTAATCAACGGTGTAGAATTGGTCTTGAAAAGTGACAGAGACCATTTATAACCATTGGATTTAGATTTAATCTACGGTGGAGATTTAGTCTTATAAAGTAACAAGGACCATTTATGACCATTGGATTTGGATTTAATCAATGGTGGAGATTTGGTCTTCTAAAAAAGTTATGACTAATTATAACCCTTGGATTAAAAGTAAGAAGGAGTGATCTTGACTCTTTATTTTGGAGACACATCTAATGGCTAGGATTTAAAGGAGAAAGATCCAATGGCCTAGATTGAGTCTTCTAAAAATCAAAAGTCTACTTAAATCCTAACCATTGAATTAATCAATGGTTAGGAATGCTTCAAATAATGGCTTGAAAAAGATGACAATATTATTGCATGCATAATGCAAGGAGGGGACGATTTTTGTAGTATTTTGGAGCTAAAGGGGATTTGATGACCATTATTACTTTTCATGGTCAATATTACATCATTCTTGACCATTATTACTTTGTTTGCTTCCTTAGGAGAATGCTTGGAGGGGGGCACAGTTTTGGTGGCTTAATAGCTTAGCCAAGTTTCAAGACATCAATTATATGTTGTCTTGGTCATTATTGATTCATTTTCAAGAAGGAAACTTGGCAAATTTTCTCTTCATTTCTCTTCTCCTCTATACTTCGGCCATGACCATCAAGAACACCTTCCATCACTTTTTAATTTCATCCAACCATAGATCTTGAATCTACATGATATTCTAAGCAACTTTCATATTGGAGACTTTCTCTAAATTATTCATCTTCATGGACTTTCTACAAGAGCCAAGTTATAGGGTATTTGTGGTGAAGTGTAAGGAAACTTCATTTCTTCTCTCTTTTTCATGTTCTAAACCATGTTTGATCCATGGTTCCTCTTAATCAAGCTTAGTATACTAATTTCTATGTATTTTGTTTTGTATTTGAAAAGCCTTTGGTGGTGAAGGACTTGGAAAAAGAAGTAAATCAAGAAGCTTTTGAGGATCTTCAAGAGGTAAGAGGGAGATCTATCTCACCAACCAAGCATGGTGGTGAGAGATGATTTTATATTTGATGGATGGTGAATCCATGTGAGGATTCATATCCATGGTCATGTAATAATTCGTGTGTGTTATGTGCGTTGATTATTTTTGTCTATGCTTGATATGCTTTGCATGATTTACTTGTGTATGCATGCTTAATATGATTTTTATTTGCTTATATAGTATGCTTATGATATGCATGATGAAGATATATTGAATATATTATGATGAAAGTATGATAAAACAATAAATTTTGGCTCCAAAAGCCATAGAGAAGGTCACGGTTTTGAGCTTCCAAAACTAGGGTTTCTATTGAAATTTTTCAAGAATAATGGAGTTAATTTTTGGTCCTTAAACTTAAGCAAATTTTTGGCCAAGACACCAACCAATTTGGTGTTTACAAAATTATGTTTTCATGAATGATAAAATTGAATGATTTGAGAAGTAAAGAAAATAAACAAAAGGGTTTGTTTTGCAAAAAAAGAATGCACACGGTTTTGAGTTATGTTTTCATGAATTTTTTTTTTGTAGAAACAAGAATGGAATTTATTTAAGTTAGAAAGAAAAAAATATTTCATGGTTTCAATGGTCATCTATAAGGTTTTGATAATTTAGAAAAAATATTTTGATGTTATAAAATACAACAATTTTCAAATAAGGATTTTGGAAAGGGAATTAAAGTGTTATCAATTAAGTGAAGTGGAATTTTCATAAATAAAAGAAAAAGAAGATTGAAAGTGTTGAACTTCAAATTATTTTAAAGAGAATCAATTTTTAGAAGTGATTTAGAAATATAAAAGAAAACATTTAATACAAGGAATTTGGAAAGGGAATCAGAGTATTTTAGCACTTGAGAAATGAATTTTTATGTAAATGGAAAAGAGAGGTTGCAAGTGAGCCTCAATTTGTTTTAAAAAGAATTTATTTTTGTTAAAATTGATTTAAGAAAAAAAATTGAAGAATACAATAGTGATTTGGTATTTTCTAACGTGTAACTCATCCGTTGGATTTTGGAAAGCGTTAGTAATTTTTAAAGTTAGAAACATTGATTTAATTCAATGAAATTGTGAATTTGTGGAATATACTGTGAAAAAGGATTTTCTTGAGTAAGAAGATATATTAAATGAAGTAGAAAGTTATATTATTTTGAGGATGATTGATTTGGAAATGATTTAAAAAAAATGGAGAATATAATTGTATTTTAAAAATTTACTAACGTATAACTTATTTTCGAGTTTTGAAGTACGTTAGAAAATGTTAAGTTTTGAAACGTTGATTTATATCAATGGAAAAGTGATTTTGTGAATTATATTTTGGAAAAAGATTTCTTGAGTAAAGAAATGTGGAAAAAAGATTTTCTTGAGTAAAGAAAATGTGTTAAATAAAGTATAAAATCATATTATTTTGAGAAAAGTGGAAATGAAATTTTTTAAGAATGAGAAATTTTTTCTGTAATGGAATTGTGGTGAAAAAAAAATTATTAACGTATCCTAAAAATGTATATTTTTATGCGATTGAGAAAAATGTTGAAAAATTTCATACGTGATTTAAAGGTGCAACAGAAGAGTTGCAGTATTTTGAAAACGTAATAAAAATGTTTTGAAATTTTAAAAACGTAACAAGAGTGTTACGGTATTGTGAAAATGTAAAAGAAGTGTTATGGTATTGTGAAAATATAACAAAAATGTTTTGGAATTGTGAAAACGTAACAGAAACATTTTGGAATTGTGAAAACGAAATAGAAATGTTACGCAATTTTGTGAAAACACCACGAAAGTGTTTTATAACTATGAAAATGTGATAATATGATTTTCCTGTTGAAAATACAAGTATAAATCTTGTAGAACCTATATATGGATCTTTGTGTGAGAAAATGACATGTTTTACTGTGATTGGCATTTGGTGCATTATACATGCATTGGAAAGATATGTCTGTGATTGGATTTGGTGCATTATACGTGCATTGGAAAAATATGCGTTGAAGCATATGATTACATTGAACAAATGATATTGGAAAGATTTGGCCCTTTGGGGTTGGACTTGCACTGATATATTCGTGCACTGTATAAAATATAGCTAATAGCTATTATGACTCTTGTGGTTGAAGAGGGAATGAGAATTGATAGTGAGGTCTATGATGGATCTTGGGGGCGTTGAGGCGCGGCGGTCGACCAGTGGACAGTTGGCGAGTACCCTGCGCCACTTAGCGATGCAGTTGTTAGGGTCAAAACGTGTTGCCCATTTGCTAACCGCAAATGCACGGGTCGCACAAGTAATACAGATATAGAGTAAAAGTTCGTTCCCACGAGGATATTACGATATAAAGCCAAGTACCAACCAATAGCTTAATCAATTTTAGACAAGAACATAAAAATAGGAAAATAATATAAAAACAATCTAACCTACAAAAGCAATAAACCTAAAAGCGGTTAGGTTTCAGGAAATCCTCCTTCACCCCCTACATCTATCAACAACATGCAATTCCCCTCATAAACACAAATGCATTGATTAGGTTAGCTTGAGAATCTTCATTAGTCAAAAGCCTATGTCTAGGTCAATCAACCCTGGTTTCAATTGCCCAACTCACTAAGTTTCCTTGAGAGCCAGCTCAACTTCCACTCATGAACGATCTATTCTCAATCACACACTATACATGGTTAATAGGTATATTTCTATCCTATTAACGAATCAACTCATCCAAGCCAATTGAACTCGCTGAACATGTATCAACCATACCATATCCATATCAACAAATCCCTATGTCTAGTTCATTTGTTAATATTGAGATCATGCAATTGAGGCCAACCAAGAACAAGCCTTAAACACAGATAATGATTGAACCATAATCAAACATCCACACAAACTCAGAGAAAAACACATCATTAATATACATCAAAGGATCCAAAGTATCCTAAACAAAGCTTAGCTATACAAAAGATAAGGAAGAGAAGAGAAGAGAGAAAGGGAAAAGAGAGAATGGAGAGAGTCTGAGAAAAATGCATAAAAATCTATTTATAGGCTCAGCAGCCGCCACCACGCCGCGGCGCCTATATATGTGCGCCACGGCGCACAATGGGTCGGTCTATGTACCGCCGCAACGTTCACTTAATTACGCCGTGGCGCTCTTGCCCCGGGTCCAAGTATGACCAGGCTGAAAATCCTCTTTGTGCCGCGGCGTGCTCTGCCGTGCGCCGCGGCGTTGCCTGCTGGAATGCCAATTTGGCTTCCTCTTCCTCTTTAAGCTCATTTGCTCCATATTTAACCTTGTTTGGAGCCCCTCCTAACATAGAGAAAACACCAAATCAGTAACATATATAAATCTACTCAATCCATAATCATTAAAGCTCAGTTTTGCACAATAACATATCAGAAAGGCTTAGATTCAGAATATATCAAATATAAGCACAAAACCTTCAAATATGCATTTAAAACAAGGACAAAGCATTCATTCTAGCACAAGGATAGGGCACAAATAACTGCATTCTATGTAGCTATCATACCCCCAAACCTACATTTTGCTAGTCCTCGAGCAAAACCAAATAGAACTAAGTAAATCACTTAAACATTAAAATCAATTTTTCATTCAGCAAATATATTTCAATCTTCTTTTGTAATCAAAATCAAATACTAGTGTGTACTGATTGCATCAATCCTCAAAAAGTGCAAATGCCCCGTAAACAGTTCCATACATATACAATCCTAAACATGCTAACAAGCCAGAAAACTCTTAATGCAATTCACATTTATCACAAACATACAAGACAAACTTCTGCTAATCAAGTCATACATATCCAGATAAGTTTACAAACATACATGCATATGATTCACAGAATCCACAAGATTGTAAATCAACTCTCTCTCCACTAATGTAATTCACACAAGATTGAGGATCAAAAGGGACTTATCAGCTTATAATGTTAGGCCAATGGTATGGGCGAAAGAAATGAACGAGAAAGATACAATACAAATATTGAACACATAATATACTACTTCAAGACATGAGCCACAAACTGATACTAGCAGGGTATTCAATTGTGAGATCATAAAACTTTCCTGAACCATTTTTGATGCTTTTTGAACTTTATTTTTCTTAAGCTTTTGCTTTTCCTTTCATTTTCATTTTTCTTTTTATTTTCTCTTTCTTTTCGCTTCTATTTTTGCAAAGCAATGCTTTTTCTTTTCTTTGTTTTGCATCTGGTTCCTTCAGGCTCATTTTGTAGTGAATATTCATACCCCTAATCATCAGACTCATTTCAAGAAATAACACATCATATACTCAACAAACAATAAGGGTAGGAAGAAAATGACATGTTTTCACACGCATTAGAACGGATAACAGGTTAACGAACACAATGGTTATGAAAAACAAATAAGCCAAATAGTTTAAGGCTTCAAAAAGGGACCTATGGATATCATCATATCAGGTAAGCTTTTTAAGGCTCAATCGGTCGAAACAATGCCCTAATCATCTCCTCAATCATGCACAACCTAGGATTTCGCCTCAAGAGAGTTCAAAAACAATTTCAAAGATAATCAAAACTCTACATGTACATCCATAAACATTCTCAAAATATGCACTCTTATTATTTTCAAAGTTACACTTGCATCTAAGTGAGATGTAAATCATGCATCAAAAGTAACTAAATTGTTTCACATGCATCAAGATCACATAAGGTTTCGCTGAAAAGGGGGCAAATAGCAACCTTTCAAATCATGGACAACCAAAAACAGCACCAGCGTTCTTGCAACATGTCATGCATTCAAATAGATTCAACTTTTCAATTCAAGCTTACATAACATCTTTTGCATAAAGTGAAAATTGAAAATATTGTCATCAGCACATCAGTGATAGTCAAAACAGAATATAATCATGAAAATACGATGACTAAAACACTGCATACTCAAAATACCAATACATGTTAACATTAAGCATAAAGGAATTAAACATGTAAAGATATTCCTCCAAACCTAAAATGAAATGTATCTTTAAAGAACATGACCTATAGGGAACCTGAGACTAGTACTGAGCATTACTAAATATTTAAAAACAGAGAAAATAACAAAAATAAAAACAAAAATAGCAAAAATAGGGGATCAATGCAATGTGCACCCATGCTTGGGTTGCGGCGCACACAAAAGGCTGCATAATTATGCAGAAACGCCCCTTGCGCCGCGGCGCGTACTACCCTACGCCGCGGCGTGACTACCTTAGTTGCTAAATTTAGCAGCAAACACAGTTTTGCTGCTAGATTTGGCTCTTATAGGTCTCTAGCTGCAACAAAACTTGTTCAAAAAGCTAAATTATAAAAATATACAACACACACATATTAACACACATAAACAACTTACTAACCTATATACAAACCTAAACAAATTTAAAACTTTAAAAACAAACAAACACATTAAACTAACCTAATTAACATATTAACCTATAGACTAACTAACACAAACAACACATAAAACATATACAAACAAGAACTAACACAACTAACACATAACAACTAACAAAAACTATAAACTACTAAACTAACATACTAACACTTATGTACACTAACATATTAACAAAAACACATTAACACAACTAACAAACTAATATGCTAACATATTTAACATAACACATTAACATACTACCTATTTATGCACAAAGTAAAAATAGGAATGAAACATAAACATGGGGTACCCTCCCACGAAGGGCCTGAGTTATAGTCCCAGCAGGACTTTGTCACCAAAATTGAAGTATTGCGGATGAGTAGTCTTCAAGAACGTGATCCAAGGATAATCCTTTCAGAAGTCGCGAATTCCCTCAAGGGCCTTGTATGAATGAAATCACCCGAATTCTTATTTGAAACTAAAACAAAACAGAAACAAAACATAGATTATATACAACTTGAATTAGAACTAATCAAACTCATTGTTGATATTAGCAATATAAAAACTATCCCCGGCAATGGCCAAAAAACTTGTTAGGGTCAAAACGTGTTGCTCATTTGTTAACCGCAAGTGCACGGGTCGCACAAGTAATACAGATACAGAGTAAAAGTTCATTCCCACGAGGATATTACAATATAAAGTCAAGTACCAACCAATAGCTTAATCAATTCTAGTCAAGGACATAAAAATAGGAAAATAATATAAAAACAATCTAACCTACAAAAGCAATAAACCTAAAAGCGGTTAGGTTTCAGGAAATCCTCCTTCACCCCCTACATCTATCAACAACATGCAATTCCCTTCATAAACAAAAATGCATTGATTAGGTTAGCTTGAGAATCTTCATTAGTCAAAAGCCTATGTCTAGGTCAATCAACCCTGGTTTCAATTGCCCAACTCACTAAGTTTCCTTGAGAGCCAGCTCAACTTCCACTCATGAATGATCTATTCTCAATCACATACTATACATGGTTAATAGGTATATTTCTATCCTATTAACGAATCAACTCATCCAAGCCAATTGAACTCGCCGAACATGTATCAACCATACCATATCCATATCAACAAATCCCTATATCTAGTTCATTTGTTAATATTGAGATCATGCAATTGAGGCCAACCAAGAACAAGCAATAAACACAGATAATGATTGAACCATAATCAAACATCCACACAAACTCAGAGAAAAACACATCATTAATATATATCAAAGGATCCAAAGTATCCTAAACAAAGCTTAGCTATACAAAAGATAAGGAAGAAAAGAGAGAAAGGGAAACGAGAGAAAGAAGCTCATTGATTTGTCTCTGAAGCTTGAATCCTCCTTCAATCCTTTGATCCTTGACTCCAATCCACCAGCAATGAAGATCTAGCCAAGCTATCTAACCTAAAACTAACCTAAACTAACTAAATTAACAAAACCTAAAAAGAGAGAGATGGCCAAATGGCCAAAACTCAGAAAAACAGAGAAAAAATGGAGAGAGAATGGAGAGAGTCCGAGAAAAATGCATAAAAGTCTATTTATAGGCTCAGCAGCCGCCACCACACCGCGGCGCCCATATATGTGCGCCGCGGCGCACAATTGGTTGGTCTATGTACCGCCGCAACGTTCACTTAATTACACCGCGGTGCTCTTGCCCCGGGTCCAAGTATGACCAGGCTGAAAATCCTCTTTGCACCGCGGCGTGCTCTGCCTTGCGCCACAGCGTTGCCTGCTGGAATGCCAATTTGGCTTCCTCTTCCTCTTTAAGCTCATTTGCTCCATATTTAACCTTGTTTGGAGCCCCTCCTAACATAGAGAAAACACCAAATCAGTAACAGATATAAATCTACTCAATCCATAATCATTAAAGCTCAGTTTTGCACAATAACATATTAGAAAGGCTTAGATTCAGAATATATCAAATATAAGCACAAAACCTTCCAAATATGCATTTAAAACAAGGACAAAGCATTCATTCTAGCACAAGGATAGGGCACAAATAACTGCATTCTATGTAGCTATCACACCCCCAAACCTACATTTTGCTAGTCCTCGAGCAAAACCAAATAGAACTAAGTAAATCACTTAAACATTAAAATCAATTTTTCATTCAGCAAATATATTTCAATCTTCTTTTGTAATCAAAATCAAATATTAGTGTGTACTGACTGCATCAATATTCAAAAAGTACAAATGCCCCGTAAATAGTTCCACACATATACAATCCTAAACATGCTAACAAGCCTGAAAACTCTTAATGCAATTCACATTTATCACAAACATGCAAGATAAACTTCTGCTAATCAAGTCATACATATCCAGATAAGTTTACAAACATACATGCACATGATTCACAGAATCCATAAGATTGTAAATCAACTCTCTCTCCACTAATGTAAATCACACAAGATTGAGGATCAAAAGGGACTTATCAGCTTATAATGTTAGGCCAATGGTATGGGCGAAAGAAATGAACGGGAAAGATACAATACAAATATTGAACACATAATATACTACTTCAAGACATGAGTCACAAACTGATACTAGCAGGGTATTCAATTGTGAGATCATAAAACTTGCCAGAACATTTTCGATGCTTTTTGAACTTTATTTTTCTTAAGCTTTTGCTTTTCTTTTCATTTTTATTTTTCTTTTTATTTTCTCTTTCTTTTCGCTTCTATTTTTGCAAAGCAATGCTTTTTCTTTTCTTTGTTTTGCATCCTGGTTCTTCAGGCTCATTTTGTAGTGAATATTCATACCCCTAATCATCAGACTCATTTCAAGAAATAACACATCGTATACTCAACAAACAATAAGGGTAGGAAGAAAATGACATGTTTTCACATGCATTAGAACGGATAACAGGTTAACGAACACAATGGTTATGAAAAACAAATAAGGTCAAATAGTTTAAGGCTTCAAAAAGGGACCTATGGATATCATCATATCAGGTAAGTTTTTTAAGGCTCAATCGGTCCAAACAAAGCCCTAATCATCTCCTCAATCATGCACAACCTAGGATTTCGCCTCAAGAGAGTTCAAAAACAATTTCAAGGATAATCAAAACTCTACATGTACATCCATAAACATTCTCAAAACATGCACTCTTATCATTTTCAAAGTTACACTTGCATCTAAGTGAGATGTAAATCATGCATCAAAAGTAACTAAATTGTTTCACATGCATCAAGATCACATAAGGTTTCACTGAAAAGGGGGCAAATAGCAACCTTTCAAATCATGGACAACCAAAAACAGCACCAGCGTTCTTGCAAAATGTCATGCATTCAAATAGATTCAACTTTTCAATTCAAGCATACATAACATCTTTTGCATAAAGTGAAAATTGAAAATATTGTCATCAGCACATCAGTGATAGTCAAAACAGAATATAATCATGAAAATACGATGACTAAAACACTGCATACTCAAAATACCAATACAAGTTAACATTAAGCACAAAGGAATTAAACATGTAAAGATATTCCCCCAAACCTAAAATGAAATGTATCTTTAAAGAACATGGCCTATAGGGAACCTGAGACTAGTACTGAGCATTACTAAATATTTAAAAACAGAGAAAATAACAAAAACAAAAACAAAAATAGCAAAAACAGGGGATCAGCGCCACGGCGCACCCATGCTTGGGTCGCGGCGCACACAAAAGGTTGCATAATTATGCAGAAACGCCCCTTGCACCGCGGCGCATACTACCCTACGCCGCAGCGTGACTACCTTAGCTGCTAAATTTAGCAGCAAACACAGTTTTGCTGCTGGATTTGGCTCTTATAGATCTCTAGCTGCAACAAAACTTGTTCAAAAAGCTAAATTACAAAAATATAAAACACACACATATTAACACACATAAACAACTTATTAACCTATATACAAACCTAAACAAATTTAAAACTTTAAAAACAAACAAACACATTAAACTAACCTAATTAACATATTAACCTATAGACTAACTAACACAAACAACACTTAAAACATATACAAACAAGAACTAACACAACTAACACATAACAACTAACAAAAACTATAAACTACTAAACTAACATATTAACACTTATGTACACTAACATATTAACAAAAACACATTAACACAACTAACAAACTAATATGCTAACATATTTAACATAACACATTAACATGCTACCTATTTATGCACAAAGTAAAAACAGGAATGAAACATAAACATGGGGTACCCTCCCACGAAGGGCTTGAGTTATAGTCCCAACAGGACTTTGTCACCAAAATTGAAGTATTGCGGATGAGTAGTCTTCAAGAACGTGATCCAAGGGTAATCCTTTCAGGAGTCGCGAATTCCCTCAAGGGCCTCGTATGAATAAAATCACCCGACTTCTTATTTGAAACTAAAACAAAATAGAAACAAAACATAGATTATATACAACTTATATACAACTTCAATTAGAACTAATCAAACTCATTGTTGATATTAGCAATATAAAAACTATCCTCGGCAACGGCGCCAAAAAACTTGTTAGGGTCAAAACGTGTTGCCCATTTGCTAACCGCAAGTGCACGGGTTGCACAAGTAATACAGATACAGAGTAAAAGTTCGTTCCCACGAGGATATTACGATATAAAGCCAAGTACCAACCAATAGCTTAATCAATTCTAGACAAGGACATAAAAATAGGAAAATAATATAAAAACAATCTAACCTACAAAAGCAATAAACCTAAAAGCGGTTAGGTTTCAGGAAATCCTCCTTCACCCCCTACATCTATCAACAACATGCAATTCCCCTCATAAATACAAATGCATTGATTAGGTTAGCTTGAGAATCTTCATTAGTTAAAAGCCTATGTCTAGGTCAATCAACCCTGGTTTCAATTGCCCAACTCACTAAGTTTCCTTGAGAGCCAGCTCAATTTCCACTCATGAACGATCTATTCTCAATCACACACTATACATGGTTAATAGGTATATTTCTATCCTATTAACGAATCAACTCATCCAAGCCAATTGAACTCGCCGAACATGTATCAACCATACCATATCCATATCAACAAATCCCTATGTCTAGTTCATTTGTTAATATTGAGATCATGCAATTGAGGCCAACCAAGAACAAGCATTAAATACAGATAATGATTGAACCATAATCAAACATCCACATAAACTCAGAGAAAAACACATCATTAATATATATCAAAGGATCCAAAGTATCCTAAACAAAGCTTAGCTATACAAAAGATAAGGAAGAGAAGATAGAAAGGGAAAAGAGAGAAAGAAGCTCATTGATTTGTCTCTGAAGCTTGAATCCTCCTTCAATCCTTTGATCCTTGACTCCAATCCACCAGCAATGAAGATCTAGCCAAGCTATCTAACTTAAAACTAACCTAAACTAACTAAACTAACAAAACCTAAAAAGAGAGAGATGGCCAAATGGCCAAAACTCAGAAAAACAGAGAGAAAATGGAGAGAGAATGGAGAGAGTCTGAGAAAAATGCATAAAAATCTATTTATAAGCTCAGCAGCCGCCACCACGCCGCGGTGCCCATATATGAGCACCGCGGCACACAATGGGTCGGTCTATGTACCACCGCAACGTTCACTTAATTACGCCGTGGTGCTCTTGCCCCGGGTCCAAGTATGACCAGGCTTAAAATCCTTTTTCTATGCATGCGGCGTGTCTCGCCTTGCGCCGCGGACGTTACTATTTGGAATGCCAATTTGGCTTCCACTTCCTCTTTAAGCTCATTTGCTCCATATTTAACCTTATTTGGAGCCCCTCCTAACATAGAGAAAACACCAAATCAGTAACATATATAAATCTACTCAATCCATAATCATTAAAGCTCAGTTTTGCATAATAACATATCATAAAGGCTTAGATTCAGAATATATCAAATATAAGCACAAAACCTTCCAAATATGCATTTAAAACAAGGACAAAGCATTCATTCTAGCACAAGGATAGGGCACAAATAACTGCATTCTATGTAGCTATCAGCAGTCTGTTGCAACGCATTGACGATACCCGACAAGAACACGATTCTTTTCAACGATTGGGAGATTGTCTTTGGGCTAAGGCTGACAATTAACCAGAGCATTCTTCTCGAAATTGTGAAAACCTCCATGGAGTTATTTTTGATAAACTGAGTCTTTGTGTATATGCATAAATCTAAGCATTTATACCTGTATGATATATTAATTGAGGAATGTTGGCTATGACAATTGTTTTGAGTACTTGGATGATGATTAAACTGATAAATGATTAGATGATGATAGTTGATTAATGCGATAGCATGATTATGGTATGATCTATCCGTATGATATGCTTATTTGTGTTATCTCTGTCAGACCGCCATGTTGGTAATGGCGTAGGTGATCTCACCTCTTTGTTATCTTTGTTTTTTTCCGTATGCATCTTGTTAAAATCAAATAATAGAAGGATCGAGTTGTCTTAGACATAATGAGCGATGGATACTCTGAGATTGGTGACAACAATAAGGAGTGGACATTCAGGACTTGAAGGTGTGCAGTGTTGACAAAGGAACAGATGTCTGATGCATCAAGATGGACAAAAAAAAGAATAAGTATGTTAAAGTTTCTCGTTAGTGTTGTACCGTGCTATTAAGTAGGACCCGTCATAGGGTTTGCTACTGTTAAAAAAATAAGTTTGTTAATTTTAAATTTCTCTTTAAATTGTGATATTAATTGGTGTCAATATTGTATAATGAATAGTTAAAATATGATTTTCAATATTACCTAATATTTTCAGTAAATTTACATTTCAGTAAAGAAGAAATTTTGAAACTCATATTTTATAACTCAAACTTTGTGCGAACTTCTTCTTAGATTATGAGTCGGGAGTCGAAAATGTGATGCCCTAAGGAGGGTGTTACATTCTTGGCTTTCTGGGCTCTGTGTAATCGATTACATTCTTGGTGTAATCGATTACAAGGCCTCTGACTTGCTTTGTAATCGATTACCATTTCCATGTAATCGATTACATGTCTTCTTGAACATGTTCCTGCCTTTCTGGGTTTAATGTAATCGATTACATTACTGGTGTAATCGATTACAAGGCCTCTGACTTGCTTGTAATTAATTACATGCTCCATGTAATCGATTACTAGCTCTCTGTTTAGCTTGTAATCAATTACAAAACATGTGTAATTGATTACCTTGGCCTTTGAACACATTTTTCAAGTCCAATTAAGTATGTAAGCCATTTCTAACACTTAGATCATTGGATTAAATATAAATGTCTTCATGAATATTGAATCCAAGATTAAAAACAACATTTCTTGAAAAACATGTTTAACTTTGAATTTATAAGCTGATTTTGAAAACGATATTTGGAAAATCATTTGAGAATCATTGAGATACTTAAAAGGTATTTTACATTGATATTCTAATACCTATATCGAATATACCTCTTTTGATATTGGTCTTTATCTTTTGATCTTGGTCGTCTCTTTTGATCTTGATCTTCATCTTTGGCTTTGTTATCATCAAAAACTCATTTGATATGCTTCAAGACATAAGCATTCACATAAAGTACCCTCATAATAACTCCAACTACTTCGAGGAATCAAAACATTACGAGAAATATCATATAGAAAGGATACTAAAGCTAAAAAAGTTTTTTTTCTCTTCTTTAATTTAAGCCTAAGGAATTAAACTTATAGGCTTATAGGTATCTGCCTTAACTTGTAATCATTTTAAAAATAATCTTCATCCTTTATTTAATATCTCCACAAAATTTCATGATTTTCTAAACTACTTTTCTATTTAATTTGGTCTTTAAACACTCATATTATATTATTAAAAATGCATAACAAATTCAGTTAATTCTCCAAAATTTACCACAACTCATTCTAATTATTTGTGGCCTAAAAATAAATTTTTCATATTTATTTCTATTATCTCATAAGTTTATGCTAAGTTCTGAGCTAATGTGAGTTGTTTTCCATGTTCTGGGTTTTAGTATTATGCCCAAACTAACTCAAAAAATCATTAAAACTAATAAGTAACTAATACAAATGTTAATAAACTATTATATCAATCTTTAGGACTAATAGGTTAGGAAGGATGTTACACTTACCTTCTTGGCATATGGTAGTCTCCATTTGGGTTTACCCTTTTGGCGTATGATAATCCTCATTTAAACCCTCTTGCAGTATGGTAGTTCCTATTTGGATTTACACTTTTAGCATACAATAGTCCCCATTTAGGTTTACCTTCTTAGGTAATCCCCTTTTGGGTTTACTTTCTTATGTGACGTTGGTCTCTTCTTTAGGCCTTGCTTATTGGGGGACTTTGATCTCCAGCCAATATGATGTTGGACGGGATTAAAATCGATCATCAACCTTGTGGTGCACAAGATGTAGATTTACCCTGTAATGCTTGGCGTAGGATTGAGTCGGCTGTGGTCATATTGCCAAAAAATCTACCATGATAGATAGCTTAAGAGTATGGGGAGGTTTTACTGATTTCCAATAGATGACACCAATGTTTTGAACGGGACTCAAGGATGGCGTACCTAATCTGATTCAAAATAATTGAAGATAGTGGCTCCTCCTTGTGTGACAATGGCAAGGAAGGGGTGTGTACCTACAAGGCACTCTGACACTCAAGTTAGGGTTGTGCACTAGAAGATAGGAATATATTAGAGCATAATATACCTAAGTGGCTTAAACCCATATATATAGAGTGCATTTAATTGTAGTGGAAGTAGTATATGAAGAGATATAGTTTCTATATAACTAGAAATAGTAGTTATGAAAGGTATTTGATCCCTAAATATCCTCATTAAAGAGAGATTCTGTTAAGATAGGATAATTATCTTATTGAGCAAGTAGTTGCTTATTGGATGAGTAATTAATTATGAGGGCCACGAAAGCTTGAGACTGTGATTGGGCCAGTCACGTTGGGCCATTCATGTTGGGTTTAGTTCTGGGATACCAGTCTAGAACAATGGGGGTGTTGATACTGTTTCCATATAACTATAATTGGTAGCTATGAATGAGATTTGATCCCTATTAAAGAGAGATTCTGTTAAGATATGATGCTTATTGAACAAGAAGTTTCTCATGAAATGAGTAATTAATTATGAGGATCATGATAACTTGAGACCATGATTAGGTCAGTCATATTTGGCCACACATATTGGATCTGGATGCAGAGTACTGATCCAGAACGAGTGTCGAATAAGCACATCAAAGAGCGCAAAAAAGGTCATATGCATCCTTTCTTATGGACCCCACTATCTTACCTTGCTACTCTTCTCTACTTCCTATGATTTGCAACAGATGTGAGAATAGTCATACACACCAAAAATAATGGAATAGTCAGACACACCAAAAGCAATGTAAAAGCAAAACTCTCTACCTGCACTCCGTTGTTTTCTTTTATGTTCAACTTCAACTAAACTAGGTCTAAAGCCATCTCCCCAAGTAATGGCCAAGAGAATGAAGAGAATGGGGGACAAGAGAATATTGGAGTTTTTTTGCAAGGACTTCCACATAGTTTCTATTTTTTTAGGACCAACCTTGTAAATAATAACTTTAAAACAATAACCTCATCATATTAAAAAACCATAATTAACATAATACATAAATATTAAACATTAATAAAAGCTGGTAAAATAAAAGAATTAAATATGCCAATAAAAAAATTGGCCCATAAATTGACTTGTTTAATTTTATGTAACTCTATCATTTTTTTCTTTTGTTAAATATTTTATATATGTTAGCGTGATTAAGATTATGATCGATTGTAATTGACTTTAATGTTGACTGATTGAGATTGTAATTGATTTCGTACATAATTGTATTTTATTATTATTTTTTCTGTATAGCAATCTTCTTGTATAAATAGAGGCTAACCCTTCTGTACACAATTCTTTCAGAAATACATACATATTCATCAGCCTTTTTCTCTCTGTTTCTATTTCTAACTTGGTATAAGAGAGCTTAGGCTCTCGGTCTAATCCTACCACTCACCATCACCATTTTTCACCATCGCTGTCTTCATTGTCAAACACCCCTATTATGCTTCCAGTTGCACCGTCCAACCACCATTGTTCATCCAGCCACCATGCTCCAGTCGTGCCATCTAACCACTGTGCTCCAAATCACCGCCATCCTTGCCCCGTCACCGCTGGCGCCCCTCTGTCACCTTTGAGCCAAAAACTCTCACTATTACTATTTTTGGTTCACCACTCCTCAGACCTCCATTTTTGACACCACTGGCACTATTGGAATCGCCGTCCACTAGTCTACCGGCCGCAAAAATTTCACCGCCATATGTAGCCGCATGCGCCATCACGCACCGCCAATTATCTCTGTGCGTGTGATCCACACACCTGTTACCAGCAACCCGCGACCCATCTTCAACCCGAACCCATTGATATGGCGTTGACGTGGACAACCCATCACCATTCTGCACCTGTTAATGTGGCACTAATGTGGACGCGACACCACTTAAGCTGCTTACATGTCCCCTATGCTGACGTGTCTTGTTGATGTTTCACCAGACCTCCTTCCCAAGGTTTTTTGGTGAAATCTTTCTATTTTTTAGGTCTTTTTTCGTCAATTCAGCCTTGAAAGTGCTCTTTTTACTACTGTTCTTCTCTGCTACAATGGAAAAATCTGATGTTGTTCAGCCCATTCTAATTTTACTCAATGGTTCGAATTTCACCCATTAGGTTGAGGCTATGCGTGGCTTTCTAAAAGGCCGAATATTTTAGTGATATGTCACAGGTGATATTACTTGCCCTCTCAAACCTGAAGATGACACTGATAAGAAGTTTGCTAACAAATTAGAATATTAAGATAGCAAAAATCATCATATTATCACCTGGTTTCTAAACACCTCTACTCCCAACATTCATATGAAGTTTGGATGCTTTGACACTGCCAAAGAGGTATGGAATCATCTCAAGAATCGATATATAATTTTTTATTTGTCTCATCAATATCAGTTACCGAAGAAACTCAACAGTCTAAAATAAGAACTCAGATAAGTTGTGGATGAGTTAATTTTGTATGAGCCAACCTTGAAACATAAAAGCGATGCTAAGCTGTATGAGGAGTATCGTGATCATACCAGGCTCATCCAGTTTCTGATAGCTCTCACTGAAGACTATGAGTCTGTTCGATCTTCTTTACTACATTAGGATCCTCTGCCCACACTTGAGGATTACCTTCCTCGTCTGATGTTAGAAGAAACTAGATTAGGTCTTTTTTGACTTAAAGTAGATTTGACCTTTGCAGTTACTCATCAAAAGGAAAAATTTTATCGTCAATGTCGTAAACCTGACCATGCATTTGTTGAATATCCTACCATAGAGTGCCGAACTTGTAAAAAGAATGTCATATTGCTCCTAATTGCCCCTTTCTGATATGCAAATACTGTAAACTTCCATGACATTTGATTGAGCAGTGCTCTACTTGTCCACCAAGACTTGATCAGAGTAAGTTTCAACCTTGTACTAGTTCTTCCTCCAAGTCTGTGTTTACAGCTTCAGTTATCGATGATGTCTCTCCCTCTGCTTCCCAGATCTTTCTTTCCACTACTGATCTTGAGTCTCTTCTTAAGAAAGTCTTTTCTCAATCTGGTAATATTCCTACTACCTTAGCAACTACGCTAGGTAATAACCATTGGTATTTTGATTCTACATGCTGTAATCATATGACTTCCTCATCCTATGCATTTTCTTCCCTTTCCTCTAGAGATACTATTTATTCTATTCATATTGTTGATGGGTCTCTTGTAGACGTAAGTCATAAGGGTCTCATCTCTCTACCTACCATTACCCTATTAGACACTTACCTTATTCCCAAATTAGACTTCAATCTCATCTCTGTTGGCCAATTATGTGACCTTGGTTATATTCTTACGAATTGGGTAGATCATTAGGAATGGTCGTAAAGTTGGATGATTGTTTGAGCTCATTACCCTCCATCTTCCTCCGTTTCCTGTGTCAACTCTCTGCGCTACTTCTACGTCCTCTCTTCTTCAGCTGTGGCATCAACGTCTTAGTCACAGTTCTCTTAGTAAATTACATCCTCTCATTTCTCAGGGTGTTTTAGAGTCTGTTAAAGAAGAACTTTTGCATTGTACTTCATGTCAAACAGCTAAACAACTTGCCTTATCTTTTAATAAAAGTACATCCATTTCTGTTTCCTCTTTTGATCTTGTCCATTCTGAAGTTTGGGGTCCAGCTCCTACACCCACTATGGGAGGTTATCAATATTTTGTGATTTTCATTGATGACTATTCACGTTTCACCTAGATATATTTAATGAAAAACCATTTTGAACTTTCCCAAATCTACATTACCTTTGCCACTATGATTAAAACTTGATTTTCAAAGACAATTAAGGTTTTTCATCATGATAATGCTTCTAAATATCGCAATTCAAAACAACTCACTTTTCTTGCTGAACAGGGTACCCTTTCTGAGTTTCCATGTCCTAGTACATCTCACGCTGAAAGGAAGCATCATCACATTCTTGACTTTGTTCGAGCTATGCTCATTTCCTCGTCTTGTCCCGAATGTATATGGGGTGAACCTGCTCTTACTGCTCTCTATGTTATCAATCGTCTTCCTTCCTCTATTCTTAGTAATGTATCTCCTTATGAACATCTTCATCACATACCTCTGAACTAAAGTTCTCTCAGTTTTTGGTTGTGCCTGTTTTGTTCTTCTTTAACCTTATGAGCACACTAAGTTTGAACCATGTACCCATCTCTGTTGCTTCCTTAGTTATAATACTGAACACAAAGGCTATCGCTGTTGAGATCCAGTCTCTCAGCACATTCATATTTCTCGTCATGTTGTCTTCTGGGAAGATACTTTATTCTCCTCACTGTCTCAGTTCAAGTCCATTCCTTCCACTTCTACCCCCTTGTTCACTACACCATCTATTGATCTTTTTCCAAATGATTCTAATATGGGGTCTTCATATGTATTTGAGACAGGTTCTCTGCCTGCTGTAACACCCCCTCCGAAGGGTATCACATTTATAAACTAACTCCTTATAGTTAATTAATTTCCCAAGTTATAAAATATTTAATCTCATTTAAATATGGGTTTCAAAATTTCTTTTTAGCAGAAAATATCTATTAATCAAATTAAAGTAACTCAAAATATAAAAACTGAATAAATATACTTTTCATATAAACAGAGTTTACTACAACTTATACATTCATTATCTTTACATACTCAAAAACATAACACTTAAGACATGAGCCCTTGTTAGAAGACAAATTCCCTAGCTAGGAATGTCTCAACGGATAGAAATTTGACACAAAGATATATCGAAGTTCTCTCTAGGAGTATAGTGAAATTCATTCCACAACTCCTAAATAAGTAAAATAATCTCTACATAAGCAACCATATAAAATGAAGTAACAATCCCATGGCAAGTCCTACTTATTGATAGAGTAATGTCACCACAATACTCTATGTGCCCTGTGTCCCAATGGACACGCCAAGCTTCAGTGCCTTCAAGAAACTGTAGTCTAAAGAAACCTAGCTGATCCCTTCTTGTTGCCATTACAGTCTTCACAGATGTAGACATAAAATAGAAACAAATAAAAATAATACAGCAAAGAGGTGAGATCTCCTATATCGCATACCAATATGGTAGCAAAAAAATGATACGAACAACAATGTCATTCCATACATATAATCCATAGAATAATATATAAAATTAGTAGATATATTCATGACATTTAATAGATAAACAATCCAATAAACTTGCAGCATAATAGCAGACATAATGATAATACCACAATCACATTATATCACAATAATACTATATCACGACTTTATGAAATGCTAACTATGCATATGCACGATGTGTATGCTAACCATCTTTATGCACAATGCGACCAGTTCTTACTCCATGGAGCTAATACACAATGTCGGAGAGAAGATCCAGAAGATATGTCTATCACTCGGCTGCTGTGGCCAAAAGTGCTATAATTTATTAATTTATCAAAGTGTACATTAGGCATTGTACAAGACATTCTTTGCTAGATCGTGATTAGCGATAGTGTCTCGGTCCGGATCGTCGGTGCGTTTGCATCGGTCTGATCCACGACACAGGAGCGCTAACAATTGGCCATTGTGGAAAACCAGCACCCTGACGCCCCCAAGGTCTATACTTCACCTACACTATGACCATCGCACCCGCACTTAGGTGTAAATCCATCTCCTAGGCACATAACCTTAATCAATAAGCGAATACGCTTTTCTATGCATGATAAATGATTCAAAACATATACTGTCATTAAACACATATTATTTCTTACTCACATGCCGTCACTTGGTAGTATCACTGTATAATGTTCAAAAGCATATCAAAGCACTGTTGTACCGTTCCAAATGATATTAATGCAACCGCTCATACAATTGTCTAATATCATTAGTATCAAGGATATTATATAACCGCTCATATGATTACATAATACCGAATATCCATTCAGGTCCAGTACTTCAGTTTCACATTCCACAAATTACTTAGTTCAGTACGTTAGCCCTACAGCACAACTTACTGTTCCTCTCAATCGCGTAACAATATTATCTCATTTTCACAACCACGTAACATTTCTATTACATTTTCAAATCGTGTAACATATTTCTAACATATTTTAAGTCCAAAATAAATTTTTTCCCATTTAATACCAAAAATTGACTTTATTTTCATTATATGTATAATAATCCTTTTATAAAATAATATTTACATAATGGTCATTCTTTAAATAATATTTCCAAAATAGTCCATCTTTAAATAATATTTACAATATAGTCCCCTTAAAAATAGTATTTTCTACTATTCCCCAGAAAACTATATTTCTTAATTTTACTTAGGATATTACAGCTCAAAATTTCCTAATGCGCTTCAAAACCCATAGGGTGAGCTATACGTCAATAAATTTCAAGTATTGGCTTTTATTTTTCTAAATAGCTTAATTAAGCTAATTTTAATTCTAAAATATCATTTTAAATTCATAAACTTACCAAATTGAGTTCTTACTATTAAAACACCTAAGTCTACACTTAGTAAAATAATTTTGGATCTTGAACATCAAAGATGACATGTTG